>JANAVB010009999.1:9330613-9424218 GCA_029216955.1 Iris pallida
TGCTGATCTCCTCCCTTGATTCTAATTTTGAACTCTCATCCGACTACCTTGATTTCCTTCGCTTGATTCCTTTCCGCTATAAAACTATTACTTTCCTCCGTGCCTGATAGAAAGGTTAGGAAGATAACTCATACTAGTTACACTGTTTGGTTCTTCACATGGATTTTTTCTTCAAGACTTCCATTAAGGAAAGCTGTCTTAATATCCATTGCCATTCTCATAATCGAGATGAGCTGCAAGATAACAAAATCTGAATAGACTTAAGCATGGCTACTGGCGAAAAGGTTTCATCATAATCAATATCCTCTTTCTGGTAAACCTTTTGTAATAAGTCGTATTTAAAGGTCTCAACCTTGCCGTCTGCTCCTCTTTTTTCTCTTATAGACCCACTTGCATCTATGGCTTTTTATACAAGTGGGTGGTTCTACAAGTTCCCAGATTTAATTAGGATCTATTAATTCTATTTTTGATTTTATTGCCTTTTGTCAAGATTAAGTAGCTTTTATCTTGTAGTGCTTTAGTGCAGGGATCATAGTCTGTTCCTCAGGGACAAAATCTAAGGACTCTCCCAAGAACTACTACACCCAAAACAAGCAAATTGTAACACATTATTTTTAATTAGTAAAGGTTTATTACCGTAACAATCTTGTAACGTAGTAATCGTTATAATAATTAAACAAGCGTTACTGAAATTCTAATTTTATAATTTTACTATTTTTATAACCTTTGTGACAGTAAAAATGATCACAAAATATATAACAAATTTAAAAAGTAAATCACATGTATTCCACATAGAGCAAGCAAAGTGTTAGACAAGAAAGAATTCCAATTCCCCACTATATTTTCATTGTTCCCTCTCCCTTTCTCTCTCTATCCCTCTCTCTTGCTCTCGCTTCTACTATATGTCGAACATGCCACCTTCATCACCGAAAGCAGCAATAGTCTTCTTATCCAGCATTGGGAATCCATCACCAATACCGACGCACAGGGAAGAAGAAGAACATAGGGCACCTCGAAGTCGGGTCCTACAGTAGGATGATTAATGCGTTGGTTACTCGATGAGAGCCTGCTCGAACCACAACAGAGCTGCCTCCATGCTCGTCTCCTCCTCTGACATCGCGGACGAGGTTGACTTATGGACGTTAGTTCTTAAGATTCATAAAAAACTATTTTCCCTTAGTTTTGAAGGACCTAAATATAGATGGGTCTTTTATTATACAGAGGAAGCAATCATCTGCGCTCGAAATGTTCGATGACTTTTTTCTGCTTGAAAGTGAAGCAATTGCTAGGTTCCCCGATTATGAAGGAACTCTCTCCCCTATTGTTAACAAAATGGACTAGCATACATGTCTGAAGCGGTTAGCTCTTATTTCTTCTGGAATCAATCAAACTTTAATTTGGTTCATTCGGATACTAACGATGTGATTTTTGGAACAATGGTCAGATGCGTGCCACAGTAAAGGCTGTTGTGAGCTACTTTCGACATGCAAGGGCAAGGTAGTAACTTTTTATTCAGTTCTATATAAATTTTGTGGCCGTTTATTTTATTTAAATCATACAACTTTGTTCAATCGGCCAGTTGTACTATGTTGTCGGGATTTTACAATTAGCAATTTGGTCTATAATGCCTAAGTAATCACCTGAATAATTGGATTAGGCCTTATTATTGTTGTACTAATATATATAGTATTACAACTTAGTGCTCAGTTCTTTCTCATATCTTCGCCTCACCTCTGATAGTCTCTGTTCACGTTTCTAGAGCCTTGTAATAAGATCAATGTCGAAATTAACTTTAGAATATTTGGTGTAGTTATGCATCATGCTATCCTAATATTTTGTTTTGCTATTTTTTAGACCCTTTGTTATCCAAATAGAACCCAGGATCTTAGGTTGAGAAAATTATATTGCATTAGGATTTTCAATAGTTGTTTTGACATTACCAGCAAGCTTGACAGATAATATTCAACTTCTCCTTTATCCGTAGGGGATATTTTAAATTAACACGCTGAATTTCAAATAGTGACTTGTTTGCTCAATAAGATATACACTACATATGTCTTCTGAGACTAATAGCTTACTTGAGAATGAGTTAGTCAAATTTAAGAAATCTTGACTTGAACACAGTTCAGCCTGTGTTTAAGTCAAATTTTCCCGAGGGAGCTCTTTGAAAGTAAAAGCTCACATGAAATGATACTCTGTAAGTTTGAATTTTGGGACCTACTCCAAGTAAAGAGTACGTATTTATGTCTGTATTATCACATTTTGAGTACATTTTTCTTTTCTTGATAGAGGATTCTTTTCGTCGCGTTCTTGTAATTGTTAATATGGCAATGACGGTGGGGATTTCCCTATTCCATATTCAACTCAGCATCCATGTTCTTTGTTTGCCTCCTATGTTGATGACCATCAAGAAATATGCAAAATCCTCCTCGTATGCCAATAGAACATGTGGTTTTAACATTGGATAAAGGAATCCATGGTAGGTTAATGTATCCAGATTCATGGTTGACTAATAGGTTATGACATTTATCGATTGTGCAAAGATGGTTGTTCTTGTCACGTTGCTTTTTTTCACAGTTTGTATCTACAAGGATATTCTCATTGTCCTTCTCACGTATACCGGTACAAGAATAGAAGGGGAAGTGATAACCCGGATTTTATAAAAAAAATTGATGATTTTAGAAATCAGAAATGCTTACATAAAGGTGCGTGCTAATAGTAATAGCTGTTATACTCATTTGAATTAGCTTAAAAGTGTCTTCATTCTTTATTTTCGACCAACAACATGTCAAATTGTTTGTGCTATCTCAGTTATGCCTACCAGAAGTCTTACAAACCAGGAAAATTTTACGCTCTAATGCTTCACTTGATATACCATTCCAAATGTCAGCAATAACAGTTTGTGGTGATGTACATGGCAAGGTAAGGTGTAAAAGTTTACATTATTTATGATTTGTTCTTATTTTAAGAATCAAGTTATATTGATATCCTAATTAGAGAAGTCCTCCGCTTGTAATACACTTTGTTATGTCTCAAGAAGATTGGAGACAGATAAAGTCTATCAGCATGATTGCTTGCATATGACTAGGAAGTCTTCTTTTAGCTGAGTCTGACGCTCTTCTTATTGTTTTAATGTTTTAATTTTAAGTTGAGTCGGCTTCTTGTTAGCTTACTTTGTTTATGAAATTGAAATTGTCTCTATTTAAACAACCGCATTTATTTGATTTATGAAATACATTCAAACTTAATAGGCTTCCATCAGATCATAACCCATATCTATTCAATAGGGATTTTTGTAGATCGTGCATCCTTTTCATTGGAAGTCATCCTAACATTTTTGCATTCAAGTGCATGTCTCCATCAAGTAATATCCTTTTTCACCGCTATACATTAGATTTTAATCTAGTCCTAATTTTGACAGAAGGGTTACTATCAAAATTATGGTATGGAATAGTTCATCTTAAATTCATCTTCGACAACTTGCTATAACTTTGCAATATGTTACATCTGCAACAAGTAACTGAATACATATGTGCCACTTAATTTAATGAGGCAAAAAGTTTCTTTTGATTTGAGAAAGCTGCAAGCTTGTTGTTTGTAATATTGCCCATTAAGTTTGTTCTCATATTTACTGCACTTATGTTTAAGTATCTTTCAGAAACTACATTCCATTAATGTTTATCTTTCAGAAATGCTTTATTTTGCCCATCGTGAATTCTTGATTTGGAAAGTGAAGCACAAAGGGTTCTTATGCCGATCGGGTCTCAGATTTGGTCAATGACATTTTCAATGTCCGGTTTGGTACTTCACACTATTCCTGCTACTTAATGCCAATTTTTCTAGTGCATTTCCTTGTAAATAGCTCGGAGCCTCTATTGTACAACATATTGGTGCTCTTGCTCCTTGACATGAAGAGAGCTTGCTCTCAATGCTTTGGAAAGTTTAGTCCCATATTAGAAAAGCACCATGAGTTATCTCAACATATATATGAGTATGTGTTGTTGGGATATGCACATGGGATGGTGACCCTAAGGAGGGAACCATGTGGGTGATTTTACTAAGAGAAAAATGATTAATTCCAACAAGACGTAAGTTGATTTATGTTGTGCGGGCTCGGACTCGACACGGACTCCAGGTTGTCTCGTGCATTCACGGGAGTGTTCGGAGGGAAGGCGTGGGCTAGCACTCGACTATGTTGATTGTGGGATGATCTAAAATATCAAACTCTATTTTAGAGTATTGGTGTTTTAGTCCCATATCGGATATGAGATGGTGAGGTCTCACTCCACTCTATAAATAGAGCCCCCTTACCTCCTTTCCAAGATGCACCAAAGAAGAGAGTTAAGGGAGTCCGTAAAGTTCAGGAAGCCCGTTCAAGTCACAAATATTGACTGACGAGCGTTCCAGAAGTTCTCTTGACCTTGCTGGTTCCTGAAAGCGGATCGTATAGAGGCGAATCTTACTTTGAGCAACGGTTTTTTAAACCCAGCAGATTTAATCCTCATCTTCTTCTTCTTCTGTTTCTCTATAACTCGTTCTTCAGGTTTTAAGGCACCTACTGAGTAGGGAGGCCTAACTTTGTTCTTGAGATCTATCTCATTTGTGGCACCTACTGTGTAGGCTTGCTAAACTTCTCATTTTGGCACCTACTGTATAGGCTTGCTAAACTCCTCATTTGTGGCACCTACTGTGTAGACTTGCTAAACTCCTCATTTGTTGCACTACTGTGTAGGCTTTCTGAACTCCTATTTTTTTCTTTATCCACGCCTCGGAACTAACAATCTCAAAGCAAGATTAGAAGTTGGAAAACTCTCGTACTTCTCTCATCGATACCAGCTTTAACAAGTTGAAGAAATTCGACGGAGAACATTTCCAAATTTGGAAGAGGAAGGTCATCCTTAATCTTCAACTTGTGGATGTAGGCCATGTATTGATTGAGGATGAACCGACGATTCTAGAAGGTGGAACTGCCGATGCTATTGCTGCTGCACTCGTCAAGCAGAGCAAATGGAAGAGAAAAACAGCATATGTAAACTGCTAATTCTTAATTCTATCGAAGACTCTCTGGCAGAGTCATATTCTAAGAAGGTGAAGGCCAAAAAGATCTGGAATTCTTTGGGTAAGCTATATGAAGATGATGAGAACAGGTCCAAAATCTTCATCGTCGAGAAGTACCACAAATGGCTCTTCGAAGACGAGATGGCGATGCTACCTCAAGTGAAGGAATTCCTGAAGTTGTACCAGAAGTTGGATGATGAAAGATGCCTTTCGTCGACAAGTTTGTCGCTGGAGGGATAGTCTCGAAACTTCCTGCTGGTTGGAGTAACTTATATGCTAGAATGCATCGAAAGAAGCTGGACATTAGCTTGAAAGATCTTCTACAAGAGAACCACGTTGAGGACGAAATGCGATCTCAACAAAAGATGGACTCTCTATCCAAACAACTGGCTAAGGCCAACTTGGTGCAGATAAAGAGTTCAAGGAGAAGCAGGTGGCTTTTCATCACAAGAAAAGGACTCCACTAATCAGAAAGTGAACGGTCCTTCGTTCATGCAACAGAAGTCCAAGTCCCACGTGACTTGCTTCAACTGTGGCAAGAATGGCCACTACAAGAGTGAATAAATCCAAGCTCAAACCAAAATAGCAGGTATGGCTAAACTTAGTTATTTTGATTACTTAACTTGGTTGCTATTGTTGCACAGGTTGAGTTATCTAGCGTGGTAGCTGACTAGTGGTCTGACACTAGTGCATCTGACCACGTGTGCTCTCGAAGGAGCTGTTTACCAAGGACGAGCCGTGCTATGACGAAGGTCTCGATGGCGAACATGTACCTAGCAGAATATCTGAAGATCGAGACAGTGGTTATGAACCACCGACAAGGATACTGGAATGCGTATTACACGTACCAGAGATTTCCAAAGATCCGACCTCAGGAAGTCTATTATCTGATACAGACTTGAAAGATGGACATTCGTATTAGCCAGATGGTAATTTCTTGGCGTAGAACATGCTTCGATAAGATGTTCGGTGTGAAGGGATGTTTGAACTTCTGCTAATGGCGATGAAGTTACTTTATTGAATGGACTGAGAGTTGTTCTATGATAGAAGCACCTCAAGCTGTCCTACCAGGACCTTATCTTCAGAATGTGGGGGTAGAAAGGTGAGGAATTTAAGGTCTGTGTACAAGACTGTTGGGAAGCTGCTCAGACGATTGAACTAAAGTACTGATCATCTAGAGTTAGTTCACTCAGATATCTGTACTTTTATCAATTTTCCACAAAGGCCGGTTCGAAGTATTTCTCGAAGTACACATTCACATGACTTCTCAAGTAGAAGGATGCAGCATTCGAGTAGTTCGAGACTTCAGGGCTGAAGCTGAATGTTAAACTGATCTACAATTACTCAAAATAATCGAGATGTAGAGTATAGGTCTCATGAATTTGCATCGTTCTGCAAAGAACATGAAATCATCAATGAGACTACTGCTCCGTATTCTCCTCAATCTAACGGAGTAGCGGAGAGGAAGAACAGAACGTTGACAAAATGATAATGCTGATAACGCAGGTCTCCTAAAATGTTACTGGGGAAAGCTGCATTAATGGCCACTTTCATTCTGAATAGAGTGCCTTATGCAACTTCTGACATAACTCCTCATAAACTCTGGTTCAAAGTCAGACCTAACTTGAATGTTATTCGAGTGTGTGGGTATCTGGCTTATGTGAAGCTCCCAGATCTGAAGATTCAGAAGCTGGGGACAAGGACTACGAAGGCGATCTTCTTGGGATATGCCGAGAAGAGTGATGCCCGGAGATTCCTTGACATTGAGTCAAATCATATCATCGAATCTCATGATGCTGAATACTTTGAAGACAAGTTTGCACGACATAAAAACATTATTCTTCCAACATTTCAGAGAATATGTAGGTACAAATGTGACTGAGGTCTCATATGAACCAGTAGTCCAAGATGAACTTGTTGGTGGAGAAACAACAATTGAACCAGAACTCGCTGAGCCGTCGACGAAGCGAGCAAGGAGGCCGAAGGACTTCGGAGGTAACTTCATCACCTATCATGTGGAAGCAGATCCGCTTACCTATGATGAGAGAAAAGACCAGAGATACTATTTTTTGGAAGGAGGTAATAGACAATAAAATTGAATCAACCACCTCAATAACATTGGTGTTGGTTGATCTACCTGAAGGAGCAAAACCTATCGGATGCAAGTGGATCTTCAAGAAGAAGATGAAAGCTGATGGAACTTGACAAGTTCAAGGCCAGGCTAGTGGCAAAGGATTTTCTCAGAAGCAGGGGATCGACTACTTTGACACGTATGCTCCAGTAGCCCGGATGACCACCATCAGAATGTTGATTGCTCTTACAGCGATACATAAGATGGTAATACATCAGATGAATATGAAATGGTATTCCTGAATGGTGAGCTGACCGAAGAGATCTACATGCAACCAGAAGAGTTTGTCATCAAAGGCCTTGAAGACAAAGTCTGCAAGTTGGTAAAATCTCTGTACGATTTAAAGCAAGCTCCCAAAATGTGGCATGAGAAATTTGACAAGGTTATAAGGTCAAATGGCTACAGGGTCAGTGAAACAGACATAGTCTATACAAAGTTTGCTGGCAGAAGAGAGTCATCGTTTGTCTATACGTGGACGACATGCTAATCCTAGGTACGGATATAAGCTGTGTCACGGAGACAAAGAAGTTCCTCTCGACGAAGCTCAGTATGAAGGACTTGGGGATGCTAATGTTATCTTGGGACTCAAGATCATCCGGACAGACCCTGTATAGCGCTGTCACAGTCTCATTATGTTCACTCGTTACGGGTATCAGGATCTTCAAGGGATCGATACGACGTATAGGTGATCTAAAGCTAAAGCCCAATGAAGGAGAAAGCATCAAAAGCTGGAGTATGCAAGCATAATCAGGAGTTTGATGTATGCTACTACTGCCACAAGGCCTGACATAGCTTTCGCCGAAGGAATGCTGAGTCGTTTCATGAGCAACCCAGGCATTGAGCACTGAAAGCTGTAAAATGGGTTATGAGATATCTCAAGAAGACTCAGACATATGTACTGTACTACAGCGGAGATCCACCGATAGTGGAAGGCTTCAGTGATGCCAGTGGTGCTCAGAAGTGGAGAGCGAGAGGTCCACAGGTGGATACATTTTCATAATAGGTGGAGCTGCTATATCATGAAAATTGAAGAAGCAGACTATGCTCTCGTGGTCATCCTTAAATTTAAGTTTTTGTACTTGATACCGCAGTAAGGAAGCAAAATAGCTTCAGAGCTTATGTATGATCTTCCAGTGGTTGGGGCAAATACCGGGATACCGATATACTGCGACAACCAGGCGACTGCGGCGGTGGCATCAAATGACCTCTTCAACGGAAAGAAAAGGACTGTGCGGTTGAAGCACGGGGCAGTACACGATCTCATCAAGAGGGATATTATTACAGTTATTGATGTTCGAAGTCAGAGAACCCGGCGAATCCGTTCACCAAGGCCTCAAGCGCCAGCTGGTCGATGACACAGCTTGTAAAATAGGCTTGAAGGTATTCTAATATTGTGTTATTACATTCCTACCATAAAGTTTTATGCTATTAGTTTAAATAGAAATCTACTAGGCATAGCTTTTGGTTCAAGGGAGGACTATTAATCAAAGAATATCAGGAACGGTGGGTACTTGTCCTCTGTGACATGGAAAGGTTACGGACCTACAACCAATGTTGTCTACTATTGTTTTCTGCGGAAAACGGATCCTGTGGAAAGGTTGGCTTAAAAGCCTTAATGAGTTCTCAGGCAGAGTGAATGTCTGGAGTGCTTTACTGGAAGCACGGTAGCGCAGCACTACAAGGTGTAACTCCATGCTATAGTGGGGTGATTCCACCATGAGGTTTCGATTAGGGGTAATGCCTCGGCTTTGTGAGCCAAGTCACAGCGGAGTAACACCGCAAATAGGCAGTATCAGTCCCCGTTCCCAGAATACGTATTTTTATACATGTACTACTTGAATGTATTTATTTAGTATTTATCATGCATTTTGTTCTGTATTTAAATTATTTAATTTTGTGCTTATTAATTTTCCTGTATTTTATTTTCTGCTTTTGCTTTAGCCCTTGGTTTATTCTGTTCATTAAACCAATTTGGTTTAACTTGGTTCATCATATAAGGAGTGGATGGCCTAGATCTTGTAGGAGGGAATGGAGGGTGGAGATTTATTGGGCTTGATATTAATGCTTCTTTACTTTTCTCTCTTTATTACTTCATTTACTCCTTTTTCTTCCTCCATTACTCCTCCACCAACCTAGGAGAGCTAGGCAAGTACCACTTGCTTCTTGATGGATCTCCAATTTTGTTGTTCCATTATCTTCCTCACGAGATCCTAAGACACTCCAACTTAGCATTTTTAATTTCCATGGCTCATTACTTGTAGATCTAAGTTTGTTGTATTTTCGTATTTCTTAGGTTTTGATCAAGTTAATCCTATTATTTTCAAGTTTTTATGGTTCCATGTTGTAGAAATTTCTTTTTACCCCATTTTGACCTATGGAAGTCCGGATTCTGACCATGGATGAAGGATTATCGGAGCTTGGAAGCCATGGCTTTCATGGTTCTTCCTCTCAAAAATTTAGAGAAGAAGAAGCTGTGGCCGCATAGGCTTTTAGCAGCCGGGCCGCATACCGCATATTTTTCTGGCTGCATAGGCTTTGGCAGCCTGCCGCATAAGCTTTTAGCAGCTCTGGCCGCATAGGCTTTTAGCAGCCGGGCCATATATCGCATAGTTCTTCTGGCCATAGGCTTTGACAGCCTGGCCGCATAAGCTTTTAGCAGCTCTGGCCGCATGGCCTTAGCCGCACCGCTCTTAACGATTTCTGGCCGCATGAACTAGTTCTTCTTGCCGCATATGAATGTAGTCCTCTCAGCCGCATAAGCGCTCCAATTCTTATGCGACTTTGTCGCATGGACTTAGCCACATGATCTTGGCTGCATGTACATTCCAGCCGCATAAGGCCCGATCTCCTCTCAGCCGCATGAGATTCCATCTCCTTTGTCGCATGGCTCAAGTTAGCCCCAGCCGTATGTACTTTTCCAGCCGCATGTACTTTTCTAGCCATATGTACTTTTCCAGCCGTATGTACTTTTCTGGCCGCATGAACTTTTCTGGCCGCATGGCTTTAGAGCCGAGCCGCATGAGACTCATTCCCTTTGAGCCGCATGAGACTCGTTCTTTTCAAGCCGCATGAGACTCAGCTTCCTGAGCCGCATGAGACTCGGTCCCCCGAGAGCGCATGACCCGTGGCAGTCTTGGCCGCATGGCATGATTGGCTCTTGGCCGCATAAGACTCCACTTTCCCCTGCCGTATATGACTGTTTTCCCAAGCCGCATGTATTTTTATTTTCTCAGCCTCACGTATTTTATTTTCTCAGCCACATGTATTATATTTTCTTAGCCGCATGTACTTTTATTTTCTCAGCCGCATGAACCCATACTTTCTGGACGCATAAATGGCACCCATCTATTGCTGCCCAAATTGCCTTTTTGTTTTTTTTTCCTGGATTGATATTGATTGACATTGATTTTTACCTTCACTAATAATTGATCATGCGTTCCTAGTTGGGACTAAGAGACTGGCTAGTCGTCTTATTGAATTGAATGAGACACGTTCATGTATAAACCATGAACCATTGCGATCGACTAGCCGATCTGAATACTTGGCAAATGGACACATGTCGACTCCCATTTTTCTGTAAAAGCAACATGTGCATCTCACAGTCAAGGCATAATTACTCCGTGGCTAGGTTTGATTGTTGTATTACGCTATATAAGACCTACAACCTAGCCGCACGGGCATCGTTGTAGAGTTGTGCATATCGTACTCTGTACGGAAGTACTCATTCTGAATGACCATGATCCACGGCATGGGATTTCGATCAACAAAGGGACTATTAAGCTAAATAAAATGACGATTGCATGGAGATAATGGATTCCCGAGTTCTTACATGGCAGCCATCTTTGGGATGATTAGTGCCCGACATGCCGGTGGTTCTCACAGATATTGCAAATCTTCCACACGGGCGGGGAGCCATATCTGCTTATATTATTTATTGTATATTGATGACGGGCGTCCCGCTGGGACTCCTAATTTATGATTGGCGCAATTGATTGATTGGGTAGACTAGCCTTGCTTGTACATAGTACGAACTGAGGGATCCTTATTGATATTTTCAGGGCAACTTGGAACTTAGTAGCAAGCCGTAGTAGTTGCATGGCCGTTTAAATTGATTTGTCTGTGCACTGTATCTACTCTGTTAACTACTGGGATGAGCGGAACGTCAGGACATAACGGGTCAACTTCTGTCCTTGTTTGGTTGGGGAGTTGGCTTGAAGTATCGTGATATTGTGTGAACCCCAGTAGCAAGCAGAGACCTTTTATCATATTTTATTCTTATCACTGGTTCTAATTTCTTATATCGTGCTCCCTTGCGGTACTTGCTATTAGAGGTCTAACCTCTCTGGTTTTTATGGCCAGATTTAGAGCCTGTTCCCGAGGACTCAGCTTACTTCCACCTCCAAGATGGTCAATACTAGAGGAATGATCGCGGAGCACACGAGTGGGTCCCTTGCTTCCTGCTCGTCTTTACTATTTACTTTTGGCCGTTTGGCACCGATATTTAGTCAGATTGTCTTGTACTTACTTTTACATAATTGTAACTAAGTCAGACTGCAGCTGATAATAATTGTGTATACCTTGTTGCCCTCTGGCTATGTTTTGTAAAGCTATCTCAAAGAACATTTTGACCAAGCGTTTGGGACACCTTACTGCTTTATCTTACATGTTCTCTATTTACTGCTTCTTGTTTGAATGATTGAGACAATAGATGTTGAGTAACCCTAGTAAGACTTTCATGTAGTATGCACCCCTCGTCTCTTAGACAGCATTGATCGTATTATACGGTATTCATCTACCCGTAATACGTAGCTGGCTGAGTCACTCCCCGCTCTCCGGTATTCTGATTCTAGGGCGTGACAGGCAGGTAGCCTAATGATGTATGATAATCATAATAAAGAGAGGTAGACAGCACTGCAAAGAGGACAATGTCCTCATGTTACAGTGGCATGACACCACGAAGAGGTACCAGGTAGGGTAAAGCCTCGGCTTCACAATCTATGTCATAGCGGCATAACCGTATGGAAGCGCAAGACTTCATGTGGGTAGTTTGGCACTACAAAGAGGCTTGTGACCTCATGCTACAGTAGTATGACACTTCGATGAGGTACCTAGGTGGGGTAAAGCCTTGGCTTTAAGCTATGTCATAGCGGCGTAGCACCGCAAAGAAGCGCAATGCTTCATGCCATGACTCTTTATAAAGAACTCACCTATAATGTATGGACAGAGATATCAGGCCGTCTCTTGAGGGTAAACTTGTAGATGCCCAAAATTATACACTAAACCAGGCTGGCACGGGGCCTTTAATGTGTAGCCAGAAGCACATGTAACTATTTGTGAGTGGGAAGAACTACAATTGTGGTGCAAATTCAAGGTATAGTCCATTCTATCGCATTGTTATTTAACCCATGCGGGAAGATTCAAGTCGTCAGCGACATCTATCCTAATGCAAAATGGATAGTTACTGTGGGAAACGCTCAACCCTAGACACATATATATGATGAGATATGTGGGGATTGTTGATGCTCTTGCTCCTTGACATGAAGAGAGCTTGCTCTCAACATGCTTTGTAAACTTTAGTCCCACATTGGAAAAGCACCATGAGTTATCTCAACATATATATGAGTATGTGTTGTTGGATATGCACATGGGGTGGTGACCCTAAGGTGGGAACCATGTGGGTGATTTTACTAAGAGAAAAATGATTAATTCCACAAGGACGTAAGTTGATTTTTGTTGTGCGGGCTCAGACTCGTCACGGACTCCAGGTTGTCTCGTGCATGCACGAGTGTTCGGGGGAAGGCGTGGGCTAGCACTCGACTTTGTTGATTGTGGGATATGTAAAATATCAAACTCTATTTTAGAGTATTGGTGTTTTAGTCCCACATCGGATATGAGAGATGGTGAGATGTTACTCCACTCTATAAATAGAGCCCCCTTACCTCCTTTCTAAGATGCACCAAAGAAGAGAGTTAAGGGAGTCCGTAAAGTTCAGGAAGCCCGTTCAAGTCACAAATATTGACTGACGAGCGTTCCAAAGTTCTCTTGAACTTGTGGTTACTGAAGCGGATCGTATAAGGCAAATCTTGCTTTGAACAACGGTATTTTTACACCCCAGCAGATTTATCCTCCTCTTCTTCTTCTGTTTCTCTGTAACTCATTCTTCAGGTTTTAAGGTATCTACTGAGTAGGGAGGCCTAACTTTGTTCTTAAGATCTATCTCATTTGTGGCACCTACTGTGTAGGCTTGCTAAACTTCTCATTTGTGGCACCTACTGTGTAGGCTTGCTAAACTTCTCATTTGTTGCACCTACTGTGTTTCTGAACTCTGTTTTCTATCTATATCTACGCCTCGGGACTAACACAATATAGTATCGACCGGGATTCTGTTGTTTCCAGGAACGATTCTGATTTCTAGAACCAGGATTCTGGTCTGGATACGCCCTTCTTCCTTCTCATATTCACATGTACTTTTTATTATTAATATGGAAGAAATAGGGAAAGACATAACTTCTTCTTTCTTCCATTTCTTATTATTACCATCCATGTTTTGAATCTCTACATGTTATACTCTTTTTTCACTGTATGTTTTCTTGGAACTACTTGGAGTCAATTTATTTTATGGATTCCTTGGCTCTGATGCAGTGACATAATTCTTCTAAGTCCGTATCGTGCTAGCTATAAGAAAATTGGGGAGTAGTCTTCCAAAAGTTCACGATAACATTGTGGATTAGATTTAAATAAAATTTGGTAACTTCATAATTTCTTGTTCAAATCGGCAGCCTTAGAAATTCATCCATGTTTATAACTATTGACCTACAAATTCGGTTATACTACTATTATTTTGTGGTGCTTTGATTGCTCAGGCACAGGTTCCTATAATTTCTATCTTTTGGTGTTCATGTGGCTGGGTGGATCAATGATGACTGGTTAAAACTTGCTTAGTACCTCGGGCCACACAGTTTACTAAAGAATTTTGGTTTGTAAAAGATCGGTTAATGACACAAGTAATAAAAAAATACTCTTGAAATATTGAACCATGTACAAATCAAAGAAATATATATCTTCTTGTTTTCATGATTCCTTTAATCAAGTGGTCTAACACCATGCATGCGATAAATAAAAAGATAGATTGATGATATATCAATAATTTCTTACTGGGTCTTTCTTTGGTGATCAACATCTTGTTATTAATGTTTAGCTTTTCAATATTATGGTTTTTTGCCATGGCTGGAGAAGAGACATTCTAAGTTTAAGATAATAGTATAAATCTGGAAATGTATCTAGCAATGGAGTTTAACAAGTTGATATTTAATACAGGTTCATGGAAAATATATAAAAGTATATGTTTTTAAAAATAATATTTTTTGCAACGGTTATAATCGTTACAAAAGTATACTTTAAGTAACGAAAGATCACACTTTTGTAACGGTTGTAACCATTATAAAAGAAACTTACGTCACGTTTAAAACTGTTACAAAAGAGACTTTTGCCACGGTTATGACGAAAATAAATTTTGTAATGATTATTACCATTACAAAAAAATTTCCACGCCCAATCCGTCACGGTTATTACCGCGACTAAGATTATTTGTCACAGTAATAACGGTGGTAATAGCCTATTTTGGTGTAGTTTAACATAAACGTGTCCGGTTGTATAACAATCCTCCCACTACGATGAGGCAGTATGGGTTGTGGTGTAATATTTGTGACACGTTGTGCAGTTACTTGTGGTTCCTCCTCTTGTACGTTGTATTGGTATTAGTGTCTCTACTCTTAATTCTTCTAGAACAACTCTACTCATGGGTTTATGGTTTATCACATAGTCTTTCTCTAAGAATCGGACATTGGTGCTAACAATGACCTTCTGATCCTTAGGACTATAAAATAGAGCTCCTTTCGTTCCTCTTAGATAGCCTACAAACAAGCGTACTTTTGTACGAGATTCCAACTTATTTGCTTTCCTATTCAGCACATGTGCTAGAATACCCCAAATTCGAACATGTTTTAGACTAGGCTTTCGTGCGCCCGATCCAAGCTCTGTGGGAGTAGAAGGTACTGACTTAGAAGGTACCAAGTTCAGAATATAAGTTGTAGTCTCTAAGGCATGTCCCCAAAACAAGTCTGACAAATCCAAATAACTCATTATTGATCTAACCATCTCCATAAGAGTCATAATCCTTCTTTCTGTTACACCATTCTGTTGGGTTGTTCCATGTGCAGTCAATTGGGACGTAATCCCAGGTTCTGATAAGTAATCCCTAAACTCTCCAAAAAGGTACTCGCCACCACGATCTGAACGTAATGACTTGATATATTTTCTATGACGTTTCTCCGTCTTAGCCTTGTATTATTTGAATTTCTCAAATCACTCAACTTACAGCGCATAAAGTAAATGTATCCATACCTTGAATAATCGTCAATGAATGTGACAAAATATTCAAAGCCACCTTTAGCCTGGATAGTTATGGGCCCACATAAATCAGAATTAACCAATTCTAACACATCTTTTGCCCTATATCCCTTTGCCTTGAAAGTGCTTTTGGTCATTTTACCTTCCAAGTAGGACTCACAGAATGGAAGTGCCTCCACTTGTAATGAACTCAAAGGTCCATCTGTAACCAGTCTTTGAATCCTTTTTAGATTAATGTCCTAATCACAAGTACAAAGATGTTTGGTTCATACAAGAATGTTCTTTTCTCCTATTTAAGTTAGAAGACGTATTATTTTTTCCATTAGTTTATTGTTGGTGAAATAGGATTAATAACATACAAATTATCTACTAATGCACCATAACAGATGAATTGTTTTTTTTCTTCTAATAACAATGTTATTAAAATAAACAGAAAATCCATCCTTAACTAGCATATAAATAAAAATCAAATTCCTTCTAAGTGAAGGTGCATAAAGACAATCTTTTAATGTCAAAGACTTATTTCTACCAAAAGATAAAATAAAATCTCCTACAGCAACATTCGCCACTTTTTTAGTATTACCCATGAATAAGCATTTCCCTCCATCACTAAGCTGTCTCGTTTCTTGGGACCCTTGCAATGAATTGCAGACATGATTAGTGACTCATGTAACTATACACCAGGTGCCAGTAGATAACACCACTAAACATGTTTCAACTATTAGTAAATGAGATATACCTTCTTTATTTCCTTGTTTAAGAAGTGGACAGTCACTCTTCCAATATTCTGACCCTTTGCACTTAAAATTTGCCTTTTGACTTTTTTACAGCGCTTGTGGTCCCATACCTTTTTGCTGAGTTTGCTTGTTTCTGAATGTTATTCTTCTTTTTACCATCTTTAGCTTAGAAGTAGAAGCATTTCAGTAACAAATATGACCACTCTACCTAAAGAGAGCTTCAGCATCTTGTAGCTCTTTTGCAAGTTCTGCCAAACTATACAACCTTTTGTTCATATTGTAGTTAAGGCAAAATGTATCAAACTTTTAGGCAGAGTCCCGAGAATGATATCACCTGGGATTCTCATCGATTTCAGCTCCAAGGTCCCATCTCATTTAGATGACCCATCATCTTAAGAATATGTCTCTTACTGGCGTACCTTCAGCCATTTTCGTATTCATCAAACATTTTGTAACCAACTGCCTAGCTGCTCTACTTTGATATCCAAAGAGTTCCTTGAGGTTATAAATCATGTCATAAGCTGTGGTCGTGGCCTGATGTTAATGTTGCAGTAATTTGACATATATGCTAGAATGTAACACCGCGCCATCTTATTTGGCTTTATCTACTTCTTATAAGCCTCTTTGACCTCTTTACCAGAATTAACTTGAGGCTTACGTGGACATTCCTCGTTGAGTACATATTTATGTAGGAACAATGCACCTCTAGAGGGGTAAATAGAGTACAGCAAAATATTTAGCAATAAAAATTAACTCTAAGCAGGTGAAGCAATATATTAAATTCAAATGCAAGTAAAGCAGTAAAGGTTGAGGCGAATTTAATACGTAGAGACAGCAGGTTTATACTTGTTTCCCTCTGTGAGGACTAGTCCAGTCTCGAGTACTCAACCCGATATTGAATCCACTATTTGAAATAGAGATTACACCACGTATTTTGCTCCGAAAAACATGCCAATTCAACACCATCGTGTTTTTATCTGAAGCCCACGATCAAACTTCACCGATCAATTTTCTGAGGAAAAAGCTTTTATACGCCAAGCTTGTACAACTCGAAAACTCCTAATCGGAAACCACCGGCACTTAGAAGAGTAGATTTGACTTAGAGATCTGAAGATTGAAGCTTTGAAAACTGAATAGAAAGCTTTAAGAATAGATAGAGAAGATGAAGAAGGAATGAGTGTATAGAAATGACAAAATCTTTCTATTTATTAGAATTTTTGAGACAGAGTTCGGGCAGAACTCGGTAGGGGTAATGTTTATAATTTTGAATGTTGCAGATCCAAAGGAATAGGAATTTTTGCTGACTAGGAGAAAATCAAGTTAATCGAGTTCGGGCAGAACTCTGGCCGAGTTCGGTCCCTTTGGTTCTGGTTCAACCTAAGTTGGTTTTGGTTCAATTGGGTTTGGTTCGGTTCAAAGAATGAATCAAGATAGGTTTTAGATAGACTTCTAATTGCTAGTAATCCCTACTCACAAATAATCTCGACTCAATAAATAGAAAAACAGAATAAATGTGAAAAACTCAATGATGATGAACTCTGCATTCTTCGTTTCTTTTCATATCAAGATCGGAGTTAAAGTCAATTATCGAAATCAGTTTGACTATGGCTAAATGTACCAACAATCTCTTACATTTTGATAGTGCGACAAAACTACAATTGATACTTAAAGAAAAGGTTCAGCATGAATTTGGAAGTAGACTTGATGAGTACTGAGGGTATGGTAGCAGCTTTGGCTCGTCAAATTATGGTACAGTATAATGCTCCCCGTAACAAAATATTATGCTGAATCTGTATCTGTAGAGTCTAAACCAAATTTTCTTTCAAACCAATTAGTAAAATAAACAGAATCACATAATCATATCTTTTTAGATCATAGAATCATATCTTTTTCAAATTATCAATCTTATTACTCCTCCGTTTTATGAGAGTAGAAAAGTAGTGTGATAAAGAACCAACATAGTGATAAAATAGAAGACATGCATGTAATAATGAAAGTACTAGCATAAACTACAAACTGATAAACAAAGTATTGCATACATAACTCAGAAGTAAACTGAAAATAAGATAACTGATAATGCTTGAAAGAAGCATTTATCACTAATACAAACAAACATAACTACTGAACTATCACGAGAAGGAGATCCTTAACTATCATCCTCATCATCATCAGCTGTAGCACCAGCCACTGGAAGGACCGGTCTCAGCAGATTGGTTGGGGTCATAGCGAGCAGCCGCAGGGTCGAAGTAACGCTAGGCCTCGTGATCATCAAGGCGATAGCCAAGTCTGGTAGATCACGAACCATAGGGATAGGGCTACTAGGGTTGTGAGCAAGGCTATAAGACATCCTAAATCGAGTTGGAGATGGACTAAAGCTGGAGAGTAGTACGAAAATCCATAGCACGAAACTGATCCAACATGAGAGTCTGAAGGGACTCAAGTGTAACACCAGCAGGAGGATGAGTAGGCTGGGAGTCAGTAGACGTAGGGACAACTTCATGGGGGTGGAGCCTGAGCAGCGACGATGTTCATAAAGAAAAGTAGGAGCACCATCCTCAGCACAGTCCTCAAGACTAACATCAAAATACTGAAAGATGTAAGGGTACATAACGTATAGAAGACGTCACAAAGAGGTCTTGCGACAGCGTTCCATAGCAGCAATAATAGTCTTGGATAAACTGAAAGGAACATGAAAGTGGAGATGATAAATAGCTGAGAGCTTTAGGTAAGAAATCTCATCAGTAGCCGTGTTCTTTGGAAGGATTGTGGAGAACACCATGCGATGGAGATCATAGAAATAATTATTCAAATGCCTAGGGCGAAGAGTGCCTTTCGATCGAGGATTCAGTTCACATAGTGAATCATGGAAAGAATCAAAAGTGGCCCCTTCGGAAAACTGGACAAAAGTGATATCGACAAGTGCTTCCCCGTTGTTGGGTATATGAAGAATGATCGCTAAATCATCAGCAACAAACTCGATATCAATTCCACCAACTTTTGATTTTACCGTGCCGTTCATGACCGAGAAATTATAGTAAAACATGCGAATGGAATTAGTATAAACGGGAAAAGTAGATTGAACTAACTCTAGCAAATGATGATACTCAAAAACGCTAGAGTGATCAGGAAATAAAGTGAAGTTAATTGGAGCACCCAGACAAATTTTTCTTTTATAAAATCCATGTACCAAGAGTCCGAAGACACAAAATAAATTCATCAAAGAAATCTCCGTTGGATTTTGAAGGAGTGTAAAGTAAAAATGAGGCCGCCTCATGAGGAGACGAAGATGAACCTTCGTCAACTTTTCTTTTCTTTTTTCGAAGAAATAGGAATTTTGGGAGCCATAGAAAATTAAAAGGAGGTAAAGAGAGATATATACCAAAATTGATGGTAGACAGTGAAGAGAACCTTGATAGAACTCCAGATCCAAAGTTTGAGGGCTTAAAAAGCTTATAGGAGGGGGAACGAGGAGGTTAGGGTTAGGGTTTTTCGGTATGATAATGCTCCTGTGATGGAGATGGTAGAAGAGGGTTTAAATAAAATAAAGATTGGATGTCCCGCTTCTGTTTTGAATTCCCCTGCCGAGTTCGGTGAGAATTCGGTCAGAACTCTGACCGAGTTTGGTCACTTGGGATTCAGTACCGTTGTTGGAAAGTATGTAATAGTTTTTAACATAAATACGAATTTAATTAGAAATATCTGTGAATTAAATAATTTAATATTTTTAATTAATAACACATAAATTGCTATTAATATTTTGGGTTAGTTGTAGGGGTCGGATCCTAGCTAGCGGTAGTCCGAAGACTAGTACAACGTGTCGCTTCAGGTTATTTACCCATGTGTGACAGAAGGGCCCTTTCGGCTTATAACCAAAATGATTTTAGCTAATTCATGTTTATTAAAAAATAATATTGAATTATATTACCTCAACATCCAGAATTTTAATTTCCTTCATATAAAGTTAAAATAATCTTCAGCCAAAGGCTTAGTGAAGATTTCAGCAAGTTGATGTTCAGTATCAATAAACTCTAAACTAATATCACCTTGCAAAACATGGTCTCTTAGAAAATGATGTCTAAGTTCTATGTGTTTAGTGCGTGAATGAGAAATAGGATTCTTAGTGAGATTAATAGAGCTAATGTTATCACAGTAAATAGGAATATGATGAAAGAATAATTGAAAGTCCTCCAAAGTTTATTTCATCTACAAAATTTGTGCACAATAACGTCCTGCAGCTATATACTCAACTTCATGTGTTGATAATGCAACTGAATTTTATTTTTTAGAAAACCAGGAGACTAATGACTTTCCTAGAAAATGACATATTCCACTGGTACTTTTACGATCGACCTTGCATCCAGCAAAAATCTGCGTCCGAGTAGCCTATCAGGTCAAACAAATCAGTTTTGGGATCCAAAGACCGTTTGTCAAAGTCCCTTTAAGGTATCGCAGGATACGCTTCACAGCGCTTACATGTGATTCTTTAGGACAAGCCTGATACCGAGCACATAAGCATACAGAAAATATAATGTCAGGACGACTAACAGTTAAGTAAGATAAACTACCAATCATACCTGTGTACTTACGTATGTCGGCTGGTATACCACTTTCATCTGTATTAAGCTTTGTATAGAGTGCCAATAGGTTTGACATTATCCATATCAAATCTTTTTAGCAAGTCTTTGTATATTTGGCTTGATTAATGAATATTCCTTGTGAACTCTATTTAATTTGCAGTCCAAGGATGAACGTTAATTCTTCCATCATGCTCATTTCGAATTAACTCTGCATACACTTAGCAAACTCGTTACATAGCATCTCATTAGTTAATCCAAAGATTATGTCATCAATATATATCTACACTAATAAAATATTTTTGTCTAAAGATTTTACAAATAAAGTTGAATCAACCTTCCCTTTTGAAAATCGTGTTCAAGTAGGAAAGAACTAAGGCGCTCATACCAAGCACGGGGTGCTTGTTGAGACCGTAGAGAGCCTTCGAAGCTTGAATACGTGATCAGGATATTTGAAATCTTCAAAGCCGGGAGGTTGTTTTACAAAAAAATTTTCTTTTATAAAACCATTTAAAAAAGCACTTTTAACATCCATTTGAAAAAGTTTGAAACCATAAAAATTTGTAAGAGCACAAAGCATTCGAACGGACTCTAATCTAGCAACTAGAGCATATGTCTCATTATAGTCAATGCCTTCTTCTTGATTATAGCCTTGAGCTACTAGACGTGCTTTATTACGTGTGACTGAGCCATTCTCATCTAACTTATTTCGGAACACCTACATAGTACCAATGATCGGGTGATCAATAGGTCTGGGAACAAGTTTCCAAACTTGATTACGTTCAAATTGGTTAAGTTCCTCTTACATAGAAGAAATCCAAAATTCATCAAAAAATGCTTCTAAAATATTTTAAGGTTCAATTTTGGAAATAAATGCAACATTTGCTATTACTATTTGTCTTAAGCTAGAACGAGTACTTATATCTCTTGATATATCACCGACTACCAGTTCTTCAGGATGGTCTGTTGAAAATCTCATTCGTTTTGGCAGACTTTCCAGATATGACGTAGATTGCGTATCTTATGATATTCCATTGGTGGTAGTTTCTTTATTGTCACTATCGTCTTGTCGTTTGACATTTAGCTCATCAAATGTTACATTGATTGATTGTTCGATAACAAGTGATTTCTTATTAAATACTCTATATCCTTTGCTTTTACCGCATAACCCAAGAATATTCTTTCATCAGCTTTTTCATCAAATTTTCCTAAGTTGTTTTTTGTATTTAGAATAAAATATCTGCAACCAAAGACCTTGAAATAACTGATAATAGGAGTTCTATTAAACGATAATTCATAAGGAGTCTTTTTAGATATAGGTCTAATAAGAACTCTATTCAATACATGGCATGCTGTATAAACAGCTTCTGCCCAAAAGTATTAGGAAGATTATACCGGTTAAGCATAACTCTGACCATATCGCCAAGAGTTCTATTCTTCCTTTCTACAACTCCATTCTATTGAGGAGTTCTGGGACAAGAGAATTTATGTGATAATCTGTTTGAATTACAATAAGATTTAAACTCATGGTTATCGAATTATCCTCCATGATCACTTTGAACACGAGTAATCATGAATCCTTTCTCATTTTGTACCTTTTTACAGAAAGATACAAACTCAGAAAAGGCCTCATTCTTATTTGCAAGAAAATAAACCCAAGTATATCGTGAATAGTCATCAACTATCGCGTAACCATAAAGCTTTCCGCCAAGACTGACGATTCTACTTGGTCCAAATAAGTCCATATGAATCAATTGCAGGGGTCTAGAGGTACTTGCAGCGTTTATTGACTTGAAAGATGATCTAGATGCCTTATTCTTCTCACAATCAGCACAGACCATATCTTTCTTGTAAATTTTTTGGGTAATCCTCTTACCAGTTTCTTGGTGGACAATCTTGCAATAGTGTCCATGTTTACATGTCCAAGATGCATATGCCATATCCGACTTTCGTCTTGTATTATAAACAGATGCTTTCCTGCACTGTTAGTCTTTTCTGACAATTATAAAACATATATATATTGTCCTTTCTTATTCCCTCAAAGAAAATTATTCCAGAAGTTTTATCATAAACAAAACATTTATTTTTAACAAAATTTATTCCATAACCATGATCAGTTAACTGGCTGATACTTAGCAGGTTATGTTTCAATTCTGTTACTAAGCATACATTTTTAATAATGGGTAAGGGAGAGATACCTATGTCACCAATTCCAATGATATGTCCTTTAAGGTTGTTTCCAAAGGAGACAACCTTCTTTCTTCATCGATAGTTGCGAACAATTTGTCGTCACCTGTCATGTGACTGGAGCAACAACTATTGAGTATACACTTACTTTTAGTGGGAAGAGGAAGGTCCACCTACAACACAAGTTGAAGATGTAACCTTTGGTACCCACTTTCTTGAGGGTCCTGATGTGTTAGCTTTTGGAACCCATATATAAACATTCATATTTACTAGCTTTCTAATCTTACACTGAGGTGACACATGTCCTTTTAATCCATAATAATGACATATAGTATAAGTGTTAGTGCTAGGTTTTGTTCAAAAATCATGCATATGTGTTTTTGAAATAGTGTGTGCATTCTTGTTGTGTGGAAACATATGCATATAAGCATGATTTCTAACATTTCCAGAAGTATTGTTAGTGTGATGTTTGTGTTTAGCCTTCTGAATTTTGTTTACCTGAGCATTTGGTTGAGCAACTTGTTTGTCCAGTTTAATCTCTAACTTTTTAGAGTTCTCATTGGCTTCATCTAATTTGGTCGTGAGTGCATCTACTCTTAGAATAGCAATGTTATACATCTTTTCTCTAGTTCATAGAGATCGTTAAGTTTTATATTTTCTTGATTTTCTTTCTCAAGCTTTTTAAGAGAATCATGTAAACTTATCTTTAAAGAAGTAATCTCATTGGTGTCACTAGAAGAATCTTTAATATCTTCTAACATTCTATATTGCTTGGAAAATTTAGACTGTATAAATTTTAGCTCTTTCTTAGCACTTTTGTACATATTTATTATTTTCTTCTGATCGGCTAATAGATCAGAAAAAGCATCACACAATTCATCAAAGTAAATTCTTCATAGAGAGGGTTTGTTATTACTGTAGCATCTGTAGCCATGAAGCATAGGTTTGCTGAGTTCCGAGAGTTGTCTTCATCTTCAGACTAGCTTTACTTTACCCCAGATACTGGTATTTGCATAGTTTTTGGTTGTTGATCTTCTCTTGATTGTCTGATCATGTCTGCTTGTTTGATCATTTCTGCTTTCTGTCCTTATAACAGGACAGTCCTTCTTTATATGGCATGTTCTTTTACAGCTGAAACAGATTAGTTCTTTGTCATCTTTGAAGTCCTTATTCTTCTTGTTTGACTTCTCATATCTGAGGAATCACCTGAAGTTTCTTATCATCAGGGCCATCTACTCGTTGTCTGAGCTGTCTGTCTCACTCTCATCGTCAGAGATTGTCTTATGATTTGCCCTTGAATGCTATTGTCTTCTCTTTTGGATTTTGTTCATCGAAGTCCTGAAGATCCAACTCATGTGTCATGAGTTTCCTGTAAGGGTTTCAAGGATCATTGTTGTGAGATCATTTCCTTCAGTAATGGCTATTGCTTTTGGATTCCTGTTCTTTGGTAGTCCACGAAGAATCTTTCGATCTTTTCATGATTGCTGTATTCTTTGCCATGGGAAGATAGAAGATTAACAATATCTAAAAACTGAGTAAACATCGCTGTAATAGTCTCATTAGGCTTCATTTGAATGCCTCATACTTTTGTGTAAGTTATGAGATTTTGGATTCCTTCACTTGCGAATTACCTTCATTAGTAACCTCAAGAACTTTCCAAACCTCGTTGGACATTGGACATGTACAGACTCTATTGAATTCAGTTCTATCAATAGCACAGAATAAAGCATTGATGGCTTTTGCATCAAGACTGGTTTGTTTCTTTTCATCGTCGGTGTAATGATCGAATGGTTTCTCAACTAAAACACTTTCTACTCTAATAGGTAGAGGTTTCTTATAACCATTGATAACAATTGACCATAAATCAAAATCAAGTAACTTGAGGAAAAGCTCATCCGTGTCTTCCAATACGTATAATTTGTGCCATCAAATAAAGCTAGCCTATTTGTTGACTGACCTTCACCGTTGCTTGGAAATAGGGATGCCATATCTCAAGGAGTGTTAATTCTGATAAGAGATAACCTACTTTGATACCAATTATAGGAACAATGGCACCTCTAGAGGAGGGGGTGAATAGAGTGCAGCGGAAGTATTTAGCAACAAAAAATTAACTCTAAGCAGGTGAAGCTAAAGCAGTAAAGATTGAGGCGAGAATTCAATACGCAGAGACAACAGGTTTATACTGGTTTTTCTCTGTGAGGACTAGTCCAGTCCCGAGTACTCAACTCGATATTGAATCCAATATTTGAAATAGAGATTACACCACGTGTTTTGCTCCGAAGAATACGCCAACTTCAACACCGTCATGTTTTTATCCGAAGCCCACGATCGAACTTCACCAATCACTTTTCTGGGGAAAAAGCTTTTATATGCCAAGCTTGTACAACTCGAAAACTTCTAATCGAAAACCACTGGCACTTATGTAGCATCCACTTTTTCATAGAAAGGGTATTTTAGTCATTTTAGCCATTTTGGCCATTTTATAATTTTTTAGATATTTTGACTTGTGTTGTGCTAGAAACTGGTTTAACCTTAGTGGACATTGTATAGGAGCCTAACCATGTCTTAGAATTTATTTTTCACCTATTAGAATTTATTTAGGGCTTGCGTTCAATTTAGAAGACTTTTGGATAATTTTTAAGCCTTTTTGCATGTAGCCTTTTGAGCCTTTTGACTTGGGCCTTATTTCAACTTGAGAGGAAGTTGGCCCAAGTGAAACCCTAATCCTAGAAACTCCCCATATGGCCGGCCAGTAGTACCCTCCCCCTCTCTCATTCATTTGTGAAGCATAGCCTCCACAAGTGAAACCCTAATAGATCTTCTCCTCCAAAAATTTCTAATTTCTTCATCCGGAGTCCGTTTCTCCCCAAACTAACTCTGTTACACTCATTTAGAAGAGGAGGATTTGCTGGAGTATTACATTCGAGGAGGCGGAGGCATTTACTTGAGGGGAATCGACCGACACGTCGTTCGAGGAGTTTCGTTTATTGGATTCTCGACACTCGAAGGTAAACCCTTTTCTGCCATAGTTATTCTGAAATTTTTTTTCCATATTTGCATCCATTTAGGTACCCTAGACTTTCCTATAAAGTTTGGTTACGTTTCGAGTTCGTTTAGTAGCGGTATCGGACATGTGTCGACCCGTCAAGGCACGCGTTCGACGAAATGCCGCTAAGAAACGAAACTTGCTATTTTTTGATTCTGTCTTCACGAATATTTAGATAATATTATTTTAAGAAACATTTGTGAAGACGGATCCGAAATTGACACGATTTCGGCATCCGAACGGACACAGACACGAATGCACGAGATCCCGTGCACGGTTCCGTGCACGCCCTGCTGTCTGTGTGACATAACTCGATGCACAGAGCTCCGTCTCATATGAAATTTTACGAACATATGGGGGCAATCTCTGTCCATGGCCCGTAAAATTTCACGACATTTTGTTGAGCGACCGCGGAGTTATTCGTCGTGCACTGTTCAGCCATTCTATGCACCCGGCTGAAATTCGGGACTGAAACACTCGTCGTACGCGCTGTCGATGCGATGAGGACCCATTCTAGGACCTGGGACACCTAGCCCTATACCTAGACTACCCAGGGGATCAACCCCAAGTTGTGGCGTGGCACGACGAGCGAGCCAAGAGGACCGAACCGCGCACACGAGGGCACACACGCACGCAGCAGTCCGCACGTGGTGCGGGGCTGCATGCGTCGCCTCGGTACGATGTGTCACTATGTTTTCATGTCCTAGACCTACCATGGGACCCCCCTAGCTACATGCACGAGCACGGTGCTTGTCGTTGTGTGTGCGACGCTCAAACGAGCGAGAACGCACGCATACGTGCACGTTGACAGGCGGTATCGGGATATTCCGATACGCATTCTGTGGACACAGCACGGACAAGATTTCGAACCCGTGAGTACTCGAGCAAATCACGTAGGTTGAGACCAGCGTGTATGCCAAGTTTTGCGGGTTGATTTGGTGTATTTTGCGTTTTGAGTCGTTTTGTCGAAATTGGGCTTTTCGGGTCAAGGTTTTGAATAGAAATGTGATTTTTCGATCCTTTGACTTTTAATCCGTATTTTCTGATTTATTAGTTCATAAATGATATTTAGAACTTGCGGAAAGTGATCCGCGGAATTTTTACTTAATTATTTGCTCTTTTCAAGCATATATGAGTTTTCTACTTGTAGGCCTATATATATATATATATATATATATATATATATATATATATTTTGTAGGCCGATATATATATATATATATATATATATATATATATATATATATATATATATATATATATATATATATATATATATATATATTCATGAATATGGTTATGTATATATATAAGCGCTGTTTTGGAGCGAGGGTTCAGTTTTTCTAGATTTTTGTATCGCTTCGGATCGAGAGATCGATCTATTTTCGGTATATATATATATATATATATATATATATATATATATATATATATATATATATATATATATATATATATATATATATATAGTTTATACATTGTATGTTTTATATATAAATACTTGTGTGACATAATTTTGGGTAGATGATCTTGGAATGATTATTTCCAGAATTCTGGAGTGATAACAGTCCGTATTCTTCGCACGACCATTCTTTCATATATGGGTTATGTATATATGTATGTGCTTAGAGGGAAGTCTCTCTCTCTCTCTCTCTATATATATATATATATATATATATATATATATATATATATATATATATATATATATATATGCTAGTGGTTGATAGACTATAGTTTTCTGTGATTGTAGGTTAGTGTTGTGACCATTCGAGTATTGGGATAGATTAGGATCGACCCAAAGACCTTAGTTTAGTCGAATTGACCGACAAGTTGACAAAGTTGACAAAAGTCAACTTTCGGTCAAACTTGATCCAATTCAACTCAAACGAACTTAGAATGACCTAGAAACTTGTGTGTGACCTAAAAATTAGTAAATGGACTAGTTGACCAATGTTTGACCAAGTTTGACCAGAGTTGACCAGGTTTGACCAGAGTTGACCAAGGTTGACTTTGACCTAGAAGGACTTTGAAGCATGTAGAACTGCATTATAGCCCTTTCTTATAATATGTTAGATCATGTTGTGACTTGTGGTTACCTTAAATAGGTTTACATCACTCCAGTTCAGTTATCCATCCTCATCAGTAGCTCGGATTGTCAGGCGAGTACATTCTCTGATAGTTCTTTCATTTACTTGTCGAATTCTATATTTTAGTTTTAGTCAGTTTTATTGATTCTCGGTTACAAACACGAATTGATATTTTCTAGAATTCATGTATACGACACACATACCTTACTCGTCTAGCCTCTATTACAAGAACCATTACAAGAATCACCTATAAGCACCTTCATGTTCTGGCTAGATTTATTCTCGATTTACGTGTCGTGTTATGAATTCACTCATATTTGTCGGGCGGGGAAATACTTGAGTAGACATGTAAGCATTCCTAAATACTCGAACCACCTCCCTGTAAATTATACAATAATGATAGCCGTCCCACACTTGGCCAGTGTGTGATGTGTCGGATTACCCCTAGCCGTTTACATGTCGACCTCAGTATTTTAAAACACACTGTGAGTATTTTCTAGAACCTTTACTAGAATTCTCACAAGAACCATTACAAGAATCACCCTACTTGGATCACTGAATGGAATCACACTTGACATATATTGTACCACTGGACTCATATCTCATTATTCTAATTCAGTTAGCTTTTATTTATAGTCTTCATTAATATGATATTCTGGTTCACAGCTTTTACTTTTCTTGTTCTTTTACTATAGTTTTACATCTTAAACTGTCTCGAATTCCCATGCTTCATCAATAAAAATGGTCTATAATTGTTTTTATAGTTTTTATCATTTACTTGGATTTACTTGATGAGGTGTATTCGTTCCAGTCCTGATAGGACCCGTTGATAAAATTTTATAAGAAACATGGAGTTCAAAGCTAGCCTAGAGGACACTAGTAGAGCTTGGAGTAGTTGTATAGAGTTTGTGTTTCTTCCTTTCTTGTTTATCATGGAGTGTTATTGAGACCTTGAGTTAATTAATGAAATTGTTTTACTTCACTTCTAGTTGCCTCTTTGTTGTAGATTTTCTTATCTATTTTATCGTGCTATTTAGATTTGTGATTGAGTTTGTATCCTTATGAGATTGTCCTCCGTCTGGAGGGTACATCATATTGTGTTAGACAGATTGTGACCAAGAACAGCGTTCTACTACCGACACTTGCGGCGTAGGCTGGACGTACCTACGTTCTCGTGCCCGTAAACCGGGTGTGGGTCGTGACAACTTAGAAGAGTAGAGTTGACTTGGAGATCTAAAGATTGAATCTTTGAAAACTGAATAGAAATCTTTAAGAATAGATAGAGAAGATGAAGAAGGAATGCGTGTATAGAAATGAGAAAATCTTCTCTATTTATAGGAATTTTGAGACAGAGTTTGGGCAGAACTCGGTAGGGGTAACATTAATAATTTTGAACATTACAGATCCAAAGGAATAGAAATTTGTTGCTGACCAGGAGAAATCAAGTTAA
Organism: Iris pallida; assembly: GCA_029216955.1. NCBI lineage: Eukaryota > Viridiplantae > Streptophyta > Magnoliopsida > Asparagales > Iridaceae > Iris > Iris pallida. The sequence continues at coordinate 9,360,296 of JANAVB010009999.1, forward strand.
CCGAGTTCGGTCCGAGTTCGGGCAAAACTCTGGCCGAGTTCGATCCCTTTGGTTCTGGTTCAACCTAAGTTGGTTTTGGTTCAATTGGGTTTGGTTTGGTTCAAGGAATGAATCAAGATAGGTTTTAGATAGACTTCAAATTGCTAGTGATCCCTACTCACAAATAATCTAGACTCAATAAATAAAAAAATACAGAATAAATATAAAAAACTCAATGATTATGAACTCTACAATCTTCATTTCTTTTCATATCAAGATCAGAGTTAAAGTCAATTATCGAAATCGGTTTGACTATGGCTAAATGTGCCAACAATTTATACTCTTCAGCAGTTAGGACAATATCCAATTTATGTTTCCAGTCAATATAATTAGGGCAAGTAAGCTTGTTTTCTTTAAAAATCACTATAAGTGGACTGAAAGAGCCTATTTTTGAAATCCTGAAAATTACATAATTAACTATTATACAGGGCAAATTTTTTTTGAATTAAATAAATATTGATTCCCTCAAAACAATAATAAAATTTACTAACACCTTAAACACCATAAATTTAGCATGCCACGATGGTGTGGACGTATACAAATTCAATATTTGTCAGATGAGGTTTTTCCTATTAATTTTATTCTCATGTCAACCTAACTTTATGAAAAATAAAATTAATTTGTTAGTCTGGCTTTGGTCCTACAAATAATAGTAGTGACTCTGATAGGAAGGATACCATTATTTATGTCTAAGTGTATACCATTACTTAATACTAAGTCCATTACTTCATAATGAGTTCCTTCAGATAGAGAAGTGAACACATACTAGATAACTTTCTATAATTCTTCCGAAGGAAGTTTGTACTAGTGATCCATAATTAGACATCTGATATGGAGGAAGGCACTAAAGCCAACATGCAAGTATAATTATATAACATACAAACTAGTAATGGAGACCATGGAATTTATGTTAAATAATTTCCCTCTTCCACTTAGTTATTTAACAATGAGGGTTTTTCTACTATTTGATTTATGTTCATGTTGACCATTATTAATACGGGCTTAATTATAACAAAAAATCTACAAAAATAATAAACACGGATAACCAGAAAAAGTAAAATATAGCAATAAAAGATAAATATCTAACTATTATGGCTATATATCTTGCTTCTTCTTAATTTTTTTTAGGTTTTGACTGTCAATTTTTTATCGAAAATCATCCGACGGCCTCTGCACTACTGAAAACAGCATCTTGTCCCGCATCAGAATAAGCCACCACCGCCATCACGATAGACAGATTATATTTAAAATTACATCGATCCTATACCTCTCGAAGGAGTTCACACAAAATCTAGATTAAAAAAATAAAATAAGCACGATCAACCCTCGTAATTTTAATTACATTTATGAACAACAACAACATCTACAACATGTCCGTAGTTTAAAGTAACACAAACAGAACAAAAATTGACCATAATAGTTGGATCTATGATGCCTGCAAAATTGAGTCAGAACAGATCTACATCTACCAACTATTATTCGATATTGTGTTTTATTGTTCAAGATGGATGTATCAGTCGATACGCAGATCCAATACCGGCTCTGCAGGTACCAATTGATGGAATTGAGGATTCCCATGACTATGGATTGGGGTGTGTATTGATTGATAGAAAGTTAAACAAATATAAACGTATTCTAACCCTTCATAGGCAGAAACTAGGGTTCACGAATTATGCCTGCGATGAGAAGAAGATGATAGTTCCTAGCAATCTTGAGCAGTCAGCAACCCCAAGATCTTCTGCACGTATTTCTTCCTCGGGTTGGACGTCGTGTGGGCAATGATCTTCCAATCTTTTCTTCTTTCGACTGTCCTCCCTTTTTCTCCTCTCGTGATGGACGAATTAGAGAAAGATGAACCTTTTAGGTTACATATGACGGCCAGATAATATAGGGTATATATAGGCTACGACAGGGATCGTGAGGAGAAATTAGGTTTAGGTCTCCTAACGGGTCTAGGTATCCCGTGTTCAGCCCGAACACACAATGCAGGCATGTTAACAATAGCTTGGTCCACTAAAGAGCTATTGTTGCACTACCTTACTAATCCCAAATTATTTTTATGAGCTCCTTCTTATTATATACTTTGTTTGTCTCACCATGTTAAGATATCGAATGTCCGTCAATCAAAATAAGTTACTGACAACTACATTTATCGGCAACTTTTATCCTTAAGTAGTACCACTCAACTTTATTTGCCATGTTGGATCTAATCCACCTGCAGGACCTGCGAGGTTTGCATGACAAACCTTATGAGTTTCTTAAGGGGACATCATCTACCCGATATATCGGGACATAGATTCCTTTTATAATCAACAACCTATCATACACATAATGCTATTACCTAATTCATAGAGGTTATCAACTCATTATGAATCTCACTCTTTTATGAATTAAAGTAATGCACACTACATATACATGTCTTTTATTATATTCGGATTAAGAGTACAAGCATCCATAATAACAGATGTATTTATTCTCTTATGTAGTCAGTACAAAGAGAACAACCTCAAGTTGTCTTATTTATTACACACAAAGTGCACTAGTGTAATCCTATAGTAAAGATAGACTAATGCCAGATTACACTACAACCTTACCAATGGTTTGCCCAAATCCATCTAGGTTGTGAACTATTTATATATTCTACAAGGGACTGATAATATGATCTTCTGTGTGTCACCATACACCATATTTTCTACAATATAGAATATCAGACACTTTGCATTAATATATAACAAATATAAAATGCCAACATTTGCCCATATGATTCTCATTCAAAATAATAGGAAAATATAGTTAATACAAAAGTGATGCTTTTAGTATATAACCCTATTTTGACATCGCTAAACGTAGCTATTGTATTGTATAATGTGACATAATAAGTTAGGAGTCGCTAAATGTCGCATACAGTGACGTCTTACGATGTTTCTAGTTTTTATTGCTAATATACAAAACATTAGCAACATTTTATTAGGCGTCGCTGATTTGACTTATTTTGGTAGTGCGTTAGCCGTAGGCTTGTAAGCTGTAGAGGCCAAATCTTATTCTTTTTTATACAACTGATGGAATTCATTACTCATAAATTATGGTCCATTGTCATGAACAATCCTTCGATGGATCCAAAACGATAAATCACATGACGTTTAATGAAGCTGATGACATTAGACGTCTTTACTTCAATAAGTGGTACAGCTTCCGTCCATATTGAAAAGTAGTTTATTTTTGCCAGAATAAATCGATGTCCCTTGAAGGAAGGAGGATTAATAGTTCCAACGTTATCCATCCCCCACGCTTCGAAAGGCCAAGACGCAGCCGTTGGGTACAAAAATTCTGAGGATTGTTGTATGAAATCTGTATGAATTTGGCAAGATTTATATTTTCTTGCGTAATCGATAGTATCAGCTATCATAGTGGGCCAATAATAACACAAACGCCTTAGTCGATCCTGTAATTTCAGATCAGGTTGGTGGGCACTATAAGTACCATCATGAGCTTCACGAAGGGCCTATTTAGCTTCCTCTTCGGATAGATATCGGAAAAGAAGTCCATCATATAATCTTCGATACAACATTTTAGTAGTTGCATCGTAAAAGAAATGAAGAGAATGTCTCTTAATTGAAATTGTCTCTTTTGGGACATTGGGAAAGGTTTCATAAACATCATATTATATAAATAAAAATCTCCAATCTTTGAAATCGACATCAGCCATTGCTGAATAGCTTTGGTGAGCATCCAGATTATTCTTAGTAAAGAATAATTCTTGACCAATCACAATGATCGACTTCTGGGTGTTGACTGGGGTAGCAAATGATGCTGCCAAACCTACTAGCGCATCTTCTTATGTATTTTCTAACCGAGGTACGTATTCGATGAAGAACCCAGAGAAAGTAGCAGCTATTTCGAGGGTTGTTTGGCAATATAGAAGAAGATCTTCATGACAAACTTCATATTCTCTTCGAACCTCACTAAATATCAACTTGGAGTCACCATAAGCTTCTAGATAATCTATCCCCAGCTATTTAGCCAACTGGAGTCCTATGAGTAGAGCATTATACTCTGCGACATTATTAGAACAAGGCTCCATCAGAGAATAAGTACGATAGATGACCAGATTATCAGAAGATATCAATACTACCCCCCACTCCTGCTATGATGTTGCCCTTAGGACCCGTTCTTGAACTTTTGTCAAAGAACATCCTCCAAACAAACTCTTCCGTTGTTGTATTAGACTCCAGTACTTCATCCAAAATTTTATTATATAGCTTAAAAGTTTCGCTATCGAGTGTACAGCAAGGAAATCGGCCAAAGCTCATCCTTAAACTGCCTCCTGGGGTACATAGACCATATCATCGGGAGATAATAACATTGCCCAAGTAGCATGGTGAGAACTGAGTGCACTTGGTTTAGTCATAAGAACTCTGAGAGGGTTTACTTTAGATATAACATGAATAGTTTGTCCCATTACATAATGTCGTGTCTTTTGAATTACAATGATTAAAGCAAGACACTCTTTCTCAATAGGATTATATCTATGCTCTGCACCGATCATCATACGACTTAAATAATATATAGCTTGTTCATGTCCTTCGACGTTCTTTTGAGCTAATAATGCACCAAGAGAATATTTCATCACATGAACATACAACAAGAATGGTTTATCCACAACTGAGCCACCAACATTGGCGGATTAGTTAGATATCCTTTAAAATCTTCAAATGCTTGTTGACATTTTTATCCCAGACAAAAGAGACTCCTTTTTTGTTAGCTAGGTAAAGGGTTGACATCGTCCAGATAGATTTGAAATGAACCTTCGGATGTAGGCCAATCTGCCTTGTAAACCATGAAGTTCTTTAATATTCTTTGGGGGCTCCATGTCTAGGATACCTTTAACTTTGTCAAGGTCAATATGTTGTTGGCCCATTGGCATTGGTCAAACCTGATTTTAATAATTGATCAAACTCTGTCTCGATATAATTGCAAGTCAACTCAGATGTTTACCTACGATGTTTTGGACACTGCTCAACAATAGATATTTACTATGTTCAAGACCGAAGCTGTTTCGAAGCTGTTTGCCATTCAGAATGTACTTCCTATTATGCTATGTAATTTTTTATTTTATTGAGTCTAGGAATACATTGTACACCGAGTCGTACTGGCAAATAGGCTATCCTAAAATGTTTTTCAAAACCATCATATCCTTTTACAAATGATCTACATTTTTGAAAAATATTCTTGTTACAAAAAGCTTCTGAAGGATTTTTTCAAAAAGCCAAAATTTATTTCCTCCAAAAATGAACTGGCACAACCCCAAGAGAACTCGGCCCAAGTTCGGCCAGAGTTCGGCTATTTGGAACGTTAGTGAATGTTGGGTTTCTGAACTTGGTCATCCTTCAGTTGCGGTTTGTTACAAAGAGTTCTGTCCGAATTCTGTCCGAATTCTGTCAGAGTTCTGTCTTTGGAAAGACTATAAATAGAGAAGTATTTCGATCATTTCAGAACACCAATTCACTTTCAATCTCTTCTCTTCCTAAGCTTTCATTCTTCCAAAGAGTTCTAAAAGCTTTCATTTTCAAATCCCAAGCCAGTTACAATCCACTAGTCGATTTGCCAGTACGGTACGGTCTAGAAGTTTCAGAGCGATTGTAATCAGAGGCTTGATAGAAGATTCAACTCTTCACAATTGAAGTTGGTCGAGTTCTTCGTATCAAAGCTCGCGTTTGTAGAACTTGCAAGGACTTCGTATGAAAACTTGCAGGATTTTCCAATAGTGGATTCAACTGGACGCTAGAGTTCTTCTGACTGGACTAGTCCTCACAAGAGGGAAACCAGTATAAATCACGGTGTTTGCGTTTGCCTTCTGATCACTTTTAATTTCTGTCATTTACTTTTGTGATTATTATTATATCTATGATCTAACTACTAACAAGTTTTTAATTAGCAATATTCCTCTACCTACTCTATTCATCTCCCCTCTAAAGTATTCTGCTTTACGATTTTGTTCCTACAATTGGTATCAGAGCAGGTTCTCTATAAGCAGGCTCTCTATCTAGAGGTATATCAAAGCGGGTTATACAGGTAAAGCAAGGTAAAGTTGCAGTTATATTCAATTTTTATATAGATCACAGCATTACACATGGCAACTATGAAATTCACAATTGAAGGCCAAGCCACAAACGGACCTCCACTGTTTGACGGAACAAACTACACCTATTGGAAAACACGTATGAGTTTTTTTCTGAAATCTCTTGATTTTGACTTATGGTCTGTAGTTATTGATGGTTACAAAAATCTACCTCGTATTTATGTTAATGGTGTTTTAGCTGAAAAATCCCATGACAAATATACAGAGGAAGAAAAGAAAAAGGCCAGTCTTGACGCATGTGCTATTAAAGCTTTATTTTGTGCTTTAGACAGAACTGAATTCAACAGGGTTTCTACTTGCACAACATCAAACGAAGTGTGGAAATTTCTTGAAGTAACCCACGAAGGAACAACACAAGTCAAGGAGTCAAAGATCAGCAGACTTACTCAGGAGTATGAGGCGTTCAAAATGAAGCCAAGTGAATCAGTCACTCAGATGTTTATAAGATTCTTGGATATTGTAAATCCTTTGTCCTCACTAGGCAAGGATTACAGTAACCATGAGAAGATTCGCAAACTTCTACGAGCCCTTACAAAGAACTGGATTCCAAAGGCTACAATAATCATTGAAAGGAACGACCTCTCAACAATGTCTCTAGAAACACTCATGGGTAAGATACTCACTCATGAGTTAGAACTTCAAGACTTTGAAGAAGATACACCAAAGGAGAAGTCAGAGAAGACGATCGCTCTCAAGGCTCAATATAGAAGGACCATCGAAGAAGATTCCGACGACAGCGACTCCGACTCTGAAGATCAAGCTCTTCTGGTAAGAAAGTTCAAAAAGTTCATGAGATTTAACAGGAGAACAAAAGACAGCAACAACAACAACAATGAGGAAGATCCTATTTGCTACGGATACAAAAAAGAAAGAACACATGAAGAAAGACTGTCCAACAGCATCATCATCAAAGAAAAACAGCAAATATGACAAAGGGTACCTGAAGAAATCATCATCAAGAAAGTACGCCAACACAAGCATATGGCATAAAAGTGAAGCCAGTGACTCAGAAAATGAACAATCAGATGACGCTGCAAATGTGTGCTTGATGGCTTGCGATCAGGTAATCACTAATCCTCTTTTTGACCCTTATGATGATTTTACCTTTGAGCAACTAGGAGAGGCTTTCAGTGAACTGTTAGATGATTACAGGAAACTGCATAGCAAATATGAAACCTCTAAGAAGGTACTCAAAGAGTACAAAGGTGAAATAGGAAGACTTACCGACCTACTAGATTAGGTTAGAGATATTGACTCTTCAAATGAGTCTGGTGAGCTTTCTTCTATCAAATTGTTGTTACACGAGACTGTTAAGCTATCCGAAGAAAAAGACCAAACTATTGTTCTGTTAAAGGAAGACTTATCTAAGGAGGGAAAGAGTCTCCAGTGTGCACAGGTCAGATTAGAATCACTCACATCTGACTATACTAGATTATATGTCACTTCCAAAAAGTTGGAAATTAGTTTAGGAAAACGGCCTGAAGTTGCTGCTTCCTATTCTAACACGTGTCAGTTACCGAATCATCGGGACACGTCCAACACTGTCAGACCAAACCATACCAAGACTATGCCCAAGAAGACTAATAGGCATGCATTCTTCTATACTAGAAAACCAAAACCTACCAATCATGCACCTCACACTACTTTCAACACATAACATGCTAAATATCATTATTGTGGCCTCATTGGTCATATATCTTCTGCATATAGAATCAGAAAGTTAGTAGATTTAAATTATTATGCATAGATATCGAAAACTAACCAGTCAGGACCCTACAAAAAATGGGTACCAAAAGTTTCATCTGCAAATTGTTTTGTAGGTGGGACACCCTTCACATGCTAGAAGCAAATGGATCCTCGACAGCGGTTACTCACGGCACATGACCGGTGACACTTTATTATTCGCAACACTGTCGAAGAGGAATAAAGAAGAATACGTCTCCTTCGGTAATAATTTGAGAGGGTACATAATTGGTATCGGTAACATTGGTAAGGCTCCCTATCCAGTGATTAAAGATGTTTGTCTTGTTACTGAGTTAAAACATAATCTGCTCAGCATAAGCCATTTAGCTGATCATGGTTATGGCATTAACTTTGTAAAAGATAAATGTACTATTATTAATAGTTCAACTGGAAGTACTATATTTGAAGGTATTAGGAAAGACAATATATATGTATTCTATTTGTTGGAAGATACTAACAATACAGGTAGATGTTTGATGGCCAAAAGTATTGAGAGTCAACTATGGCATATGAGACTCGGTCATGCAAACATGGATACAATTTCAAGATTATCTACGAAGAAGTTGGTACGCGACTTACCGGATATTTCTTTCAAGAAGGATACGGTATGTAGTGAATGTGAAAAGAACAAAGCTACCAAATCCGCATTCAAATCCAAGAATGCTGTATGTGCCACTAGACCTTTACAATTGTTGCATATGGACTTATTTGGACCCAACAGAATTGCTAGTCTAGGTGGTAAGTTATATGCATTTGTCATTATAGATAATTTTTTTAGATATACATGGGTTTATTTTCTTGCACGCAAGAACGATGCATTATCAGAATTCGTCACCTTTTGCAAGAAAGTACAGAATGAAAAAGGGTTCATGATTACTCGTATTCGTAGTGATGGCGGCAAATTTGAGAATGCAGAATTCAAGCAATTTTGTGACACACACGGTTATCTGCATGAATTCTCTTGCCCTAGGACTCCACAACAAAATGGAGTTGTGGAACGTAAGAACAGAACTCTATCTGAAATGGCTAGAGTTATCTTAAACCAGTTTAGTCTACCTAGATATTTTATGGGCTAAAGCTGTAAATACAGCATGCTATATTCTCAATAGGGTTCTAATTCAACCTATATCGAAGAAGACTCCCTATGAATTATGTTTTGATAGAACACCAAATGTTTCTTATTTTAAAATCTTTGGTTGTAAATGCTTTATTCTTAATACTAAAGATAATTTGAGTAAATTTGATGAAAAGGCCGATGAAGGTATATTGTTAGGTTATGCAGCAAAGAGCAAAGGATATAGAGTCTTCAACAAAAGAACCATGATCATTGAAGAATCTATCAACGTCAAGTTTGATGAGCTAAATCAACACTTAGACGATGATGATGAAGACATAATCGCACCAAGTACAGCTACTGCAAAACCTTCACATAAAGATGCAGAACCATCACATCAGACATCAGATGAACCTCTAAGCAAAGAAGTCGGAACTAGCAATGTTGAGACTGCACCAAAAGAGATGAGATTCTTGGCTAGTCATCCAAAGGACTTGGTAATTAGTGAGATTACCAAGGGTGTAAGTACTCATTCCTCTAATAAAGATATAGCTTCTTGTGTTGCTTTTGTCTCGCAGTTTGAACCCAAAAATATTGATGAAGCAGGTAGTGATAATTTTTGGTTAGATACTATGCAAGAGGAATTAAACCAATTCGAATGGAATCAAGTTTGGGAACTTGTTCCCAAGCCTATTGATCATCCGGTCATTGGCACCCGATGGGTATTCTGAAATAAACTGAACGAGAATGGTTTAGTGACTCGTAATAAGGCTCAACTCGTAGCTCAAGGATACAATCAAGAAGAAGGTATCGACTACGATGAGACTTATGTCCCAGTTGCGAGATTAGAATCCATTCGCATGTTATGTGTATTTGTATGTTTTCATAATTTTAAATTATTTCAAATAGATGTCAAAAGCGCATTTTTAAATGGTTTTATAAAAGAAGAGGTTTATGTAGCTCAACCACCCGGTTTTACTGATTTCAAATTTTCTGAATATGTTTTCAAGTTGAAGAAAGCTTTATACGGTTTGAAACAAGCCCCTCGTGCTTGGTACGATCGTCTAAGCACTTTTCTACTTGATAACGATTTTTCAAAGGGAAAGGTTGACACAACTTTGTTTATAAAATCTTTGAATAATAATATTCTTTTGATTCAAGTTTATGTAGTTGATATTATCTTTGGATCTACTGATGAATCTCTTTGTCAAGAATTTTCTAAGTGTATACAGAATGAGTTTGAGATGAGCATAATAGAAGAGCTAAAATTCTTTCTCGGACTGCAAATCAAACAAACCAACAATGGGACATTCATAAATCAAGTAAAGTACACAAAGGATCTATTAAAGAAGTTCGACATGGAAGCATCAAAACCACTTAGTACTCCAATGGCGACTTCAACCAAGCTTGATATTGATGAACAAGACAAACCCGTCAACATACGTAAGTATCGAGGTATGATCGGTAGCTTACTGTATTTAACTGCTAGTCGACCAGACATAATGTTTAGTGTTTGCTTATGTGCTGGTTTTCAAGCTAATCCTAAGGAATCACATTTGTGCGCAGTTAAGCGTATCTTCCGATACCTTAAAGGCAATTCTTCTGTCGGCTTATGGTATCCCAAAACCACGTCGTTTGACCTGACCGGTTATTCCGATGCTGATTTTGCCGGATGTAAAGTAGATAGAAAAAGTACTAGCGACATATGTCATTTCCTAGAAAAAGCTCTAGTCTCTTGGTTTAGTAAAAAGCAAAATTCTGTTGCATTATCAACAACCGAGGCTGAGTATATCGCCGTAGGACGTTGTTGTGCACAAATTTTGTGGATGAAACAAACCTTAGAAGACTATGGATTGCATTTTTTACACATACCCATTTTCTGTGACAATACTAGTTCTATTAATTTGACTAAGAATCCAGTATGTTATTCTCGTACTAAACATATCGAGATTCGACATCACTTTCTTAGAGATCATCAACAAAATGGAGATATAGACCTTGTATACATAGACACACAGAATCAATTAGCTAACATACTCACAAAATCTTTAGCAGAAGATCGTTTCAATTATTTACGTCGAGAATTAGGCATTTTAGATGTCAATAATATTAATTAATTTTGTTTTATTAATTAATTTATTTGATACTCAAAAAGTGTTTTTCGAGACAAGCCCAAAAAGAGTCTGTCTGTCACCACGACTACGGTCGAAGCGAAGCGGTACTTAAGAGTTCTTCGGTGAACCTCCGTTAGCTGGAACAGTACTCCTGCAGCTAATCTGAGACAGATGCTGAGAAAAGAATATTAATTTATAAAATAATATTAATTATATTACTTTGAGATTTAAAATTACTAAACTTTGAATTAAACATTTGAAACGAATTAATGAAAAAGAATATGGCCTTATTTGATTTTTTATATATATATATAGCCAGGCAACCCTTGGCGAATTCGATCCGAGTTCGGTCCGAATTCAGCCAGAGTTCGACTGGATATATATATGTACCAGCACAAACCCGAGGCTTCCTTCTTCTTCATTCTTTCCACATCCTCATAACAGCAGCAGCGTGCCTCCGAAACCCTAGCTTCTTCTCCATGCTTGTTTTTCCAATCCGTGTGGAGTTTCTCGTCCAAACTTTGGATTCGTACGGAGAACGTCATCTTCTACAACATATCCAATTCTTGGAAGGTATAATCCCTTCTCTCCACCACTTTTCAATACTTAGGGTTTCTAGAAAATTTTAGAAAAGAATGCCTAAGTTCAATCCCTTCAAGAGAAAGAAGACCAATGCCAGTGAAGAGGCATCGTCTTCAGATCTGCATACGGATTACCTCTTTTCTCCGGTCCAATCGGCCGATGGTGTGTCGGATGAGTTTTACTTTAAAACTTCAGATCAAGCTTTATTGTGGTACGCCAATTTTATCATGTGTACTATTTGCACCGGATCGCCGATTAAATGGACTGTCTTTTCGGATCATCGCCCTTACTTTGAGGCATTAGGTTTACAACATTTTGTCACCTTACAATTCCCTATTGCCACTAATGCCATTGGATTATTCTATTGTAATTTCGTGTTAGACACTTTTACCGCGAGGACACATGTCGGAGGAATTGATATCGAATTCACTGGTAAAACGTTAGCAAAAATCCTTGGTATCCCAAACGAAGGTGCCCCGCTCGATGACATTAATGATCTTGATTTCTCCGATGGCACGACACTCGTTAGTTTCAAGAATGAGCTTTGTGCACCCGTACGCGCTCGTCCTGGAAAGTTCAAGGCTAATAACTTGAACTTGTTTAGCTACGAATTACATCGCATCATCTATTCCACCTTACTTCCAAAATCCACTTCTAAATATGATGTCACTGTACTTGAGCTTTCTGCTCTTTATCGTATTCTTAAGGGGATTCCATTTTCTGCCCCTAAGACTATCATCCAGATGATGGGTAGATGTCGCGGGAGAGACCGCAACCTATCTTATGCGATGCTTATTCCACGCATCTTTCAGAGATTTGATATTGATCTATCTACTTGTGTTATTGACCCCGAGCCCAAGTTTCTCAAACTCTCTCGTCGCAGCATTGTCGCTGTTCCTCTACCTACTGCACCTACTCCTCCTGCACCTACTCCTACAGCTCCCACAGCACATGTTCCTCCTCATTCTTACCCGATGACATTTGAGGGTATCCATCAGCACTTATCAGATCTGTAGTCTTTTTATGTTGAGACCTCTAGGGAACACGAGTTCCGTGATGTGACTCGATTCCAAGCAATTGCCAACTCATTCGTCGATCTGAGGTTTGCGCAGATGGGTTATTCTGCTAGCTCTCTACCTCGAGACCCTTCTGTTTCTGGCTACCGCATTGACGACGAGGCGGTCCACTCTCTGTTCTAGCCAGGGAACGCCTATGATTGGTATCATACCGCTGCTGCCACTCCTCACACTTCTGGCGCTGGTACTTCTAGAGCTGGTCCTTCTGGACATGCTGGAGCTGCAGCTGATGACGTTGATGATGAGGATGATGATGATTTTTGAGATGTTAGATATTGAGACTATTACTTTTTTCTTATGTTTACTTGGAAATGCTCCCACATTCCAAGATTTTATCAGTACTCTTATTTTTTATTATCAGCACTTTTCTTTATTTTGTGACTATTCATAGACATGGTTTTGTTTAAGCCTCAGTTTTGGCATCTTAGTCTATTTTTTAGCACTTTATTTGTTTCAGTATTATTCTCGCACTTTATTAAATACTGCCTGTGATAAATACATGCCTGTGTTGTTCTATAGTCTATCTGTTTCTCTTACTATATTTACTGTTTATACCTGTCATCATTATCTATTTCTATTGTGTTTCCTCACTGTATGTTACTTATGCATTGATTGCGGGAGAGCTTTCTCTTTTGCAATTATTTAGCTAAGTGACAACGGGGGAGAAATAAGGATCTAACATTTTTTGAATTAATTACTATTTTGAATTGATTCCAGCTTAGATGTTATATCAGCAAGGTTTGTCAATTATCAAAATGGGGGAGATTGTTGGCCCATTGGTCATGGTCAAACCTGATTTTAATAATTGATCAAACTCTGTCTCGAAATAATTGTAAGTCAACTCAGATGTTTACCTACGACGTTTTGGATACTGCTCAACAATGGATATTTACTATGTTTAAGAACGAAGCAGTTTCGAAGCTGTTTGCCATTCAGAATGTAGTTCTTGTTATGCTATGTAATTTTTCATTTTATTGAGTCTAGAAATACATTGTACACCGAGTCGTACTGGCAAATAGGCTATCCTAAAACGTTTTTCAAAACCATTCTATCCTTTTACAAATGACCTACGTTTTTGAAAAATATTCTTGTTACAAAAAGCTTCTGAAGGATTTTTTTCAAAAAACCAAAATTTATTTTCTCCAAAAATGAACTGGCAGAACCCCAGGCGAACTCGGTCAGAGTTCGGCCATTTGGAACGTTAGTGAACGTTGGGTTTTTGAACTTGGTGATCCTTCAGTTGCGGTTTGTTACAAAGAGTTATGTCCAAATTCTGTCTGAATTCTGTCAGAGTTCTGTCTTTAGAAAAACTATAAATAGTCATTTCAGAACACCAATTCACTTTCAATCTCTTCTCTTCCTAAGCTTTCATTCTTCCAAAGAGTTCTAAAAGCTGTCATTTTTAAATCCCAAGCCAGTTACAATCCTCTAGTCGATTTGCCAGTGCGGTACGGTCTAGAAGTTTCAGAGCGATTGTAATCAGAGGCTTGATAGAAGATTCAACTCTTCACAATTGAAGTTGGTCGAGTTCTTCGTATCAAAGCTCGCGTCTGTAGAAGTTGCAAGGACTAATCTTATGAAAACTTGCAGGATTTTCCAATAGTGGATTCAACTGGAAGCTAGAGTTCTTCCGACTGGACTAGTCCTCACAAGAGGAAAACCAGTATAAATCTCGGTGTTTGCGTTTGCCTTCTGATCACTTTTAATTTCTGTCATTTACTTTTGTGATTATTATTATATCTGTGATCTAACTGCTAACAAGTTTTTAATTAGCAATATTCTGCTACCTACTTTTTTCACCCCCCCTCTAGAGTATTCTGCTTTACGATTTCGTTCCTACATATGTATTCCCTTTGAGGTTATAAAAAATCCAAGAAATTTGTCGTTGGAGACTTCTAATAATGACTTTGTAGGATTCATCTTGAGTTGGTGCCCACTCATCAATTCGAACGTCATTCTCAAATCTTGAAGGTCATCGCCCTTTGAGCGACTTTTAACTGCATTATCGTTGACGTAGCATTCCATCATTTTTTGCAAATATTTATAAAAAATTATGTTCATGACACGTTGATATGTAGCTCCGATATTTTTTTAAACCAAAGGGTATCACCGTATGGCATTATACCCCCAACGGTGTTCGAAACCGCAAGTAGCTGAAAATATTTTAATTTGATTATAATCGGAGAATCCATCCATGAAAGACATACGTTCGAAACCGCAAGTCTTATCGATCATAACATCTGTGATTGGAAGAGGAAACTCATCCTTTGGACAAGCTTGGTTAAGGTCCCGATAATAGATGCATATCCTAATCTTTCCATTTTTCTTACCGGGACATTATTAGCAACCAAGTTAGGATGTTGTTCTTCTTAGAGAAAGCCACTATCTATGAGTTTTTTTTTACCTCAGTTACAATAGCCTTCATCATATCTGGACGGAACCGTCATTGTCGTTGTTTTACTGGTTTGGCATTAGGAATTATATTAAGATGATGCATTGTTATCTATGTATCAAGCCTAGACATATCATCATAACTCCAAACAAACACATTTATATATTCTTTTATAAGCTCAAGGAGTGAATGTTTATCTTTATCAGATAAACTTTTGACGATAAATATCGGTTTAGACGATTCTGAATCACTTACATTAACTTCAACAACTTTATCTTCAGTAGGAGGTTCTCGCTGTTCAAATCTCATTTCCTATTGGGTGTCAAGCTGTTGAGCCCAGGGTTCAACTTCAAAAGGTTCCACAGAAAGATCATCATCCTCTGTTTGATTACCAAATATCAAATAAGCAGAAAATACATCTTTAAGTACTGCTCCCACACTATGATCTAAATCCAACAATGAAGAATCATATGAATGAGAACATGTATTGTTGACTTCTTTATCTGAAATTTCTGGTGTAGTTAGAGGAGTTACATATCCTAGTCCAGATCGAGTACGGTGGTATTAGTCTTGCGGTTTCCCTTTTGGAGTTGGGATACGCAACGGTAGGCGACAACCTTTACTAAAGTTGAGATATTGCTGACTATTTAAGTCATAGCCCATTCTTTGATCGATATTATTTGCTTGAGGAGTATACCAATATAATTGCATTCTACCAGAATCAGGTTTAGGTACTTCAAAACAAGAATTGACCTAGTCGGCGCTTCAAAACAAGAATTTTCATATGATAGACATGGAGTACTATCTCTAGAAGAAATAGACACAGGCACTGACAGCTTTGTGTCCGTGATAAGTGAACATAAAGAGTCGACAATTCTTAATCCACTCGCAGGAACACCAAAATAATCAAAAGAAGAACCTCTTTTATTAGATATATACATAATTTCTTCTTCACAGAAAACATCCTCGAAAAGTTTGATACACGGAGGTTTATTTACAACACTTGCTTCTGCAGCGATGGCAGCATGAATCAGATCGATTACAAAGGGCTCATTCAGTTGAACTGGACGTTTACTTTGACTAAGATCAACTACAAATGGTTCTTCCTTCTTAGCCCTCAGGTTGATCACCAATGGTTCCTCTTTCTTTGTCCTGAGATCAATTACTAGAGGTTTTTCTATCTTGATGTTAGCTTTGCTCTTGCGTAAGTCAGCAACCAAAGGTGTACTACCCCCTGACTGAGTCTCCTGTGAAACTCTATCAGGCTCTTTCCATACAAGACCCTTCAAGTATATTGCCAAGGCTTTTCAACTGGTTCTATCCATACAGGGCCTTTCAAGTATATCGCGAGAGGTTATTCTACCGTTTGATCGGTAGATGCTTCCTCTATTTCATCCCTAGCCTCTACTGCATTGTCCATAACCAGATACGATGGTTCATCATCGGAGGGTCTCTGATCTAGATGTTTATACAGCCTTATATCAGAGAAGTAGACCTTGACCCCTTGAAATGATCTATGTTTGCAAATTATGTATACACTACTGCTTCTTCGTTCACATATTGGAAGCACTGATGAAGAGTATATGGTACTAAAAGGTTGTCATGTATCCACGATCGTCCTAACAAAACATTGTAGGAGATATTGCCATCAATCACATAACATGTGACTTCAGTCCGGAGATTTCTAATCTGACACTTGAGACAGATTTTCCTCAGAGGATGATTTCGTCCAGCATTGAAGCCAGTAATGGTAGTGGAAGTAAGTAACAACTTGTGTATTGTTATTCCCAACACCTGAAGCAAACTTCGAGGGATCACATTAATAGATGAGCCCGGATCAATTTGAATAAGATCTACCGTATAAGCTCCGACGTACCCCGTATAGTATAAGGGTCTGTCATGGCGGTTGTTCTTCAAAAACATATCTATTGAGTAGAAGTAATATTTAGGAATCTTCTCCGATACACTATAACAACAAGGAAAAGTCACCGAGTCATCATTAGGATCCGCTATTTGAGACAAATATGAGTCGGCATGCTACAGTTCCTCACTCATTGCTTTCCATGTATCTTTAGAGAGGGGAAGTAACTCGAATATGGATAGTCGAGCAAGGGTATTGGCAAGCTGTGCTAGTATATCAAAATTGGATGGCTTGTCAAATCCAAGAGGATTAGAATTCTTCAAGGACTTGTCGAACCTCACTTCTTTTTGTTTTCCTTTTTTCTCCTGAGGTCTGCTTTGATGGTCCTAATTCTGATGAAACCAGGATGACATGAGGACTTGGAGCAGGAGCTGTAGTAAAAGGATTATCTTTTTGTTCTTGATTAGAGGAACGTAAGTATGTGTCACGACTCGCTCCCGAATAATCGAACACGAATCGGACATGCCTATAACGCCCCAGTCCCAAATACGTAGGACTAGGAACGTAGACATGCCAGCTGTATTCATACGAAGTATACTCTAATATATGGAAGCCTCGTATAAATACATAAGCTGTAAAATGCAGTAGAACCATACTAATCTCATCAACACAAAAATATATGAATAAATGATATCATATAATCAACCATGAAAATGTCATTTGGTACATGCAGTTGGGCGGAGACAAATCCACTACCAACAATAAAAAGAAATACATAACAAAAGAAAGATTTTGCCGAGCGAAGTGAAGACGATCCAAGTGCAATCATACTCGTAGAGAAGCAATGATCAAGGCGAGAGTTAGAACACCTGCGACAAATAATAGCACACACCTGGCGAGATAACCAGGTCCTCAGAGGGACATAACAAGACACATAATATCATGCCATTAACTGAATAATAAAGCTCAACATAAAAGTAAATGTGACTACACAATTAAAGGTCCTTAACCATTCTATGTGTTAATGCAATTTGAAGACAACGTTCCACACAAGGGCTCCCGAAGCTAGAAATACGGCACGTTAGCGTTTCAACCAAGGCACTAGTGGCGTCTAGAGAAAAGTAAATGCACGGCCCATTAGCACTCGAGCGAGAGCTAAGGGGCATCCAGAGAAAAATAAATGCACGGCCACTTGCTCTTGGGTGAGTCACTAACGGCAGCTAGAGAAAAGTAAATGCACGGCACATTTGTATTTCAACCGAGGCACTAGTGACATCTAGAGAAAAGTAAATAAATGCACGGCCACTAGTCTCTCGACTGAGTCACAAACGGCATCTAGAGAAAAGTAAAGGTGTGAAAGCCCCTGCGCCTAATAACTGTCTTCACCCTCCCCATGCGCTACTCGTACTGAATCCACATTACGACATTCCTAATAACTGCTAAGTCTCTACGTCTTCTAGACAACCATAACTATTTAGCAGTTATTGCCTATCGCACGGCATATGCGCACCGATGGCCAGTCGATACGTACGTCCGAGATCTATATGAGACTCGTGACTCGTGATACACAAGTGTCGGGCCAATGAATGCGACACAAACAAAGGTGGTCCCTTAACTCTAAGCCATATGCAACTAAAATATAATAATTTGCTAGTATAATTTATATTTTCTAGAATAAGTAAAAAAACATGCATGATATTGAGCAAGGAATTAAACAGTAAATGCAAGGTGTCTTGCCTGGTAGGATGCCTGGTGTGCTGCGATGATCAAGGTGGCGCGAACTGCGACTTCGGTGCAACAACTATACATGGTGACCTTGGATGGTGGCACGGACAGTTTCATTGGGTCCAGAAGGGTCAAATGAGTTAGGGTCGATATGAGGTAGTCACGGACAGGCGAAGGAATAGGAATAACGGAATTTGTTGTCACGGACAGGAGGATAATCAAAAGATATTTAGATAAATATTTATATTACTTAAAACTGTAATTTGTTACCAAAATATTTTATATTTTATATACTACATACTTGAGTAAAAATAGTTTTTAGGCCAAAATCCTAAATTTGTCAAAATAATGTTTTAGTAGGAAACTACATATTTTATTTGCCAAAATAATATACTGGAAATTCGTAACATAATTTGGTGAATAATATTTTCCTAAAATTTTTATAAAATATTACAATTTAGTAGATAAATAGTTTTGCAAGTAACAACAACAATAATCATAATAAAAATAATGAGAATAATAATAAGTGTAAAGTGCAAAAAACCCCTCGCTAAATTTTTGCCTTTTGCACTAAAAGACCTTTTAGAGTTTTTTGCAGTTTACCCCTCCTTAGATTATACATCCGCTCGGTTAGGCCCTTCCCGCCAAATTTTAAAAAATTTATACCTAAACTACCCCTCCCCCTCCCCTCTAACCTCTCCCCCCCCCCTCCGGCGGCGCTGGCGCCGGCGAGCCCCCCCCCCCCCCCCGACCCACCCCCCCTCCTCCTCCCTCGCCGGCGAACAGCCCCCCCCCCCCCCCGCCGACCCACCCCCCCTCCTCCTCCCTCGCCGGCGAACAGCCCCCCCCCGACCCACCCCCCCTCCTCCTCCCTCGTCGACGAACAGCCCCCCCTCCTCCCTTGCCGACGAACAGCCCCCTCCCCTCCTCCCTCGTCGGCGAACAGCCCCCCTCCTCCCTCGCCGGCGAACACCCCCCCCACTCCTCCTCCTTCGCCGGCCCCGACCCCCCCCCCCTCCGCCTCCGTCGTCGGTCGCCGGCGAGCGTACCCCCCTCCTCCTCCTCGCCGGCGAACACAGCCGAAGAAGGAGGGAGTAGGGGTAAAATTGTCATTTGGGGGCAAAATGAGCTTAATTCATACTTTTGGCAATTTTAAGAGCATGGGATCTTTTAGTGCAAAAAACACAAATTTAACGAGGGATTTTTTGCACTTTACCCATAATAATAATAATAATAATAATAATAATAATAATAATAACTATCTTTAAATAATAATGAAGATGTCAAATAATAGTAATGAGGATAACAATAATAATAATAATAATAATAATAATAATAATAATAATAATAATAATAATAATAATAATACTAATGAATATTGATAATAATAATAAATTTTGATAATAATAATAATAATAATAATAATAATAATGATAATAACAATAACATATTAATTATGATTGTTAGTAATAACAAAACAAAAATAGTGCTAATAATCAGTATTAATGTTATTAATAATTCTAATAATAATAATATTAATAACTTATACTAAAAAAATTAATAAACAAAATAAAAACAAATACAAAAAAAAATCAGCAGCAACCAAACCGTTCATCCTAATCTAATGAAAAGAGGAGAGAGAGAGTGAGAAAACGGATGAGGGACACGAAGAGAGAGGGAGAGGGACATGAAGGCAGAGAAGGGCGGCGATAGGGTTCTCACGGTGGCTCGGCGAGGCGCTGGGATAGCTGGAGGCTAGGTGCGGGTTTCGATGGCGTGGAGGTCGAAGCTCGTCGGCGCTTTCGTTGGTTCGGTGGAGCTTCCGGTGGCGCACGCCACGGCGGTTATGGTTTTGGGGGCTGGACTCGGCCGGTCGGCCACGAGGGCGAGGAGGCGCACGGCGTTCGTCGGGATGGAGGCGGCACGCGGAGGCGCTGGCGCGGCGCCGGCCTCGCGGAGGAGCGAAGGCAGCGATGGGGGTTTTCTGGAGAACGGGGAGCGGGCACGGCGGAGATACGGGGTTCAGGCGAGCATGGCGGAGGGGGTTTGGGAAAAATCGGTGGGGGCTGCCGCCGCGCTGGTCGGGCGCCGACGGGGCGGAGAGAAGGGAGGATGGCGGAAGAAGCGGATGATCCGACGGCTTAGTGGCCGGATCGGAGGAGGCGTGAGGCCGGGATCTACGCGTCGCCGGATCTGTTCGATGCACGCAGAACGACGGCGGGTGTACTAGCGACGCTGGTTGCTTACGCCGGCGGTGGCGGTCCGGCAAGGTTAGTCTAGGGTTAGGGTTTCTCTTTGCTTTTCTTTGTTGGGATTATCGGGATGGTGGCGGTGGTAGGCTGTGGTGGTGGCGACGGTGGTAGGCTGAGATGTCTGGATGGTGGTGGTGGTGACTGGTGACGAGACAATGCTGTGCTGGTGGTACGACCTAGCCGGAAGATCAGGGACGGGGAAATCGAGTTGGTTGGTGCGGCCGAGAGTCTGGAGGGGGTGGTCGTAGAGTCGACGGGGATGAGATGGGGGTGCTGTCGGAACGTGGTGGCTGGGTCGAGGAGTTTTAGTCGGGACGGTAGCAGAGGGTTAGGATTAGGATTAGAGTTTTGAGTTTGGATGAGTCATGTCGGGTGTGTCTGACACGACGGGGACGGAGTTCGAATCTGTCGGACCCGGGATGGAGTATTGTATTTGTACTATGAAACACATAGTGGATGGTTCACGGATACGGTCATGGACACGATGCACTCACTTCTGTAGTGGAAAAGAAAAAAAATTGTTGTGGATGAATAACGAATTGGAGGAGTACCTGCCTATTTATAGGACGTGGGAATTTCCAATAAGATAAGGATTATGATTTAAATTCCCCATAATAGATAATCATATAATTTAATTGAATTCAATAAATCCAATCCAAATCAAATCTAATTTAAATCAAATTAAATTTTTGGATTAAATCAATGGGATAAATCAAATTCTAAATATGGATATCTATTTAAATAAATCCAAAAATCAAATCACGATTTAAATGGCCACAATAACTTCCAAATATATTTTCCAAAATACTATTAATAATAATTTTGAAAATAATAAATATTTTCAAATATCTTTTTGAACAATAAAATATTAATATTAATAAATCTCTAAAATTATATTTTTATTTAAAATTGACTAATAAATAATTATAAAATATATGTATGCAAAAATATTCTTTACATAATTATGCTTTTCTAGTATACAAAAATATTATTTTATATTTAATAATTTTTAGAAATGACGTAAGAATAACAAGTTTAGAAATGATAGAAAAACTAATTATTATATTATTTGAAACTAAAAAAAATAGAACAAAATATTTTTCTAAAATATGTACGCTCGCACATATTCGCACTCGTCGAGCAAACTCGAAAAATAAAATTTTTTGCGCGACGTATAATACGACTATACGACGTACAATACAAAAATTTAAATCAGTACCAAATTTAATAAAAAAATATAGTAGAAAAATTAGGGGTTTTACATCCTATCTAACTTAAAAGAATTTCGTCCTCGAAATTAAAATAAGTAGGGGGTTGAGAAGGTACATGGGTATATCGATAAGGCAACATAGTCGAATCATTGAGCGAGGTAAGGGAACGATGTTCAACACAAGCATGCTTTAGAAAATTGTGTTTTCGAAGATAAATCATGGATATGCTAGTTAAGGCAATAACATCACGATATCACGAATTTGAGAATAGTAATGAATAAAGAGAATAATTTAGGGTTTGGGAGATATGGGTCATAGGGCGGAAACGGGTTACTAGTCATCTAGATTAGGAGCACCAATACAAGGTTAATTGTAATCACCCAAGTGATTAGGTGGTCACAATAATAGGTTTAGGGTCGAGGAAGGAACGAGTCGTTTAAGACGATGATAAAGTCACATTGAGTGATAATGGTCATAGATGATAGGATAGCTAGAGGAAGTGATAGTATAACGCTTTCGTCCTCCTAAAATAGGTGAGGGCGAAGCAATATAGAGTTCGAAGGAGGTGTTATCGAATACGAATACATGATTCAAAAGACGATCGAATAATTTCAAAGGATTTGTCAAGGCAGTCGTGGATGGGATTGTAAGGGCCAAGTTTAATTATGTCCCCATCCACGTAGAGTAATAGACAAAAGCGAACCAAAGTGCACTTG
The DNA here is from genome assembly GCA_029216955.1 of Iris pallida. Taxonomy (NCBI): domain Eukaryota; kingdom Viridiplantae; phylum Streptophyta; class Magnoliopsida; order Asparagales; family Iridaceae; genus Iris; species Iris pallida. The sequence goes on from JANAVB010009999.1 coordinate 9,383,200, forward strand.
GTTGATCAGACCATTATACACCGGTTCTGATTTAGACAATAGGCTAGTGAGCGCTCAATAGCATATGTCATGAACAAACTCGATAAATGGATGAGTTTGCAAAAACTAGATTATAGTAGCAACATTAGTCAAGGTGGTAAAACATAGGCATGAGAGATTAAGATTAAAAGAAGGCAGAATGATTCTAAGTTATACAGTCGTCCTATAGTCTTCTTGTCCAAGTCCTTGGTTCGCTAGACGGGTTAGGTCCACTAGATTCTAGGATCTAAATAAGCTTGCTAATATAGGTCACTAGATTAAAGGGGTTGCTAGTTCATAAGGTATTCTACCCAACTTAAAGAATTAAACTAATGTGTTTTGGGACAACTAACTAGTAGGGTCGATCTCTAGCAAGCACGAAAGGAAGATAAGAATAGGGATGTAAGGAAGCAAGCAAGATGCAATTGATTAGTCAAACGGTAGATAAAATTAAGGAAAGAGGTCAGGATGAGATCCTAGACTTCTAATCCTATACGCAGGCTTGCTTGGTACGGTAAAGTAACTAAATAATTTATCTAGACCTGCATGGGCCACCACAAATACATGTAACGCCCCAGTCCCAAATACATAGGACTAGGAACGTAGACATGCCAGCTGTATTCATACGAAGTATACTCCAATATATGGAAGCCTCGTATAAATACATAAGCTGTAAAATACAGTAGAACCATACTAATCTCATCCACACAAAAATATATGAATAAATGATATCATATAATCAACCATGAAAATGTCATTTGGTACATGCAGTTGGGCGGAGACAAATCCACTACCAACGATGAAAAGAAATACATAACAAAAGAAAGATTTTGGCGAGCGAAGTGAAGATGATCCAAGTGCAATCATCCTCGTAGAGAAGCAATGATCAAGGCGAGAGCTAGAACACCTGCGACAAACAATAGCACACACCTGGCGAGATAACCAGGTCCTCAGAGGGACATAACAAGACACATAATATCATGTCATTAACTGAATAATAAAGCTCAACATAAAAGTAAATGTGACTACACAATTAAAGGTCCTTAACCATTCTATGTGTTAATGCAATTTGAAGACAACGTTCCACACAAGGGATCCCGAAGCTAGAAACACGGCACGTTAGCGTTTCAACCAAGGCACTAGTGGCGTCTAGAGAAAAGTAAATGCACGGCCCATTAGCACTCGAGCGAGAGCTAAGGGGCATCCAGAGAAAAATAAATGCATGGCCACTTGCTCTTGGGTGAGTCACTAACGGCAGCTAGAGGAAAGTAAATGCACGGCACATTTGTGTTTCAACCGAGGCACTAGTGGCATCTATAGAAAAGTAAATAAATACACGGCCACTAGTCTCTCGACTGAGTCACAAATGGCATCTAGAGAAAAGTAAAGATGTGAAAGCCCCTGCGCCTAATAACTATCTTCACCCTCCCCATGCGCTACTCGTGCTGAATCCACATCACGACATTCCTAATAACTGCTAAGTCACTAAGTCTTCTAGACAACCATAACTATTTAGCAGTTATTGCCTATCGTACGGCATGTGCGCACCGATGGCCAGTCGATACGTACGTCCGAGATCTATATGAGACTCGTGACTCGTGATACACAAGAGTCGGGCCAATGAATGCGACACAAACAAAGGTGGTTCCTTAACTCTAAGCCATATACAACTAAAATATAAATTTGCAAGTACAATTTATATTTTCAAGAATAAGTAAAAAAAACATGCATGATATTGAGCAAGGAATTAAACAGTAAAAGCAAGATGTCTTTCCTGGTAGGACGCCTGGTGTGCTGTGATGATCAAGGTGGCGCGAACTGCGACTTGGTGCAACAACTATACATGGTGACCTCGGATGGTGGCACGGATGTTTCATTGGGCCCAGAAGGGTCAAATGAGTTAGGGTCGATATGAGGTAGTCACGGACAGGCGAAAGAATAGGAATAACGGAATTTGTTGTCACGGACAGGAGGATAATCAAAAGATATTTAGATAAATATTTATATTACTTAAAACTGTAATTTGTTACCAAAATATTTTATATTTTATATACTACATACTTGAGTAAAAATAGTTTTTAGGCCAAAATCCTAAATTTGTCAAAATAATGTTTTAGTAGGAAACTACATATTTTATTTGCCAAAATAATATACTAGAAATTCTTAACATAATTTGGTGAATAATATTTTCCTAAAATTTTTATAAAATATTACAATTTTGTAGATAAATAGTTTTGCAAGTAACAACAACAATAATCATAATAAAAATAATGAGAATAATAATAAAAATAACTATCTTTAAATAATAATGAAGATGTCAAATAATAGTAATGAGGATAACAATAATAATAATAATAATAATAATAATACTAATACTAATGAATATTGATAATAATAATAAATTTTGATAATAATAATAATAATAATAATAACAATAACATATTAATTATGATTGTTAGTAATAACACAACAAAAATAGTGCTAATAATCTGTATTAATGTTATTAATAATTCTAATAATAATATTAATAACTTATACTAAAAAAATTAATAAACAAATACAAAAAAAAATCAGCAGCAACCAAACCATTCATCATAATCTAATGAAAAGAGGAGAGAGAGAGAGAGAGAGTGAGAAAACGGAAGAGGGACACGAAGAGAGAGGGAGAGGGACACGAAGGCGGAGAAGGGCGGCGATAGGGTTCTCATGGTGGCTCGGCGAGGCACTGGGATGGCTGGAGGCTAGGTGCGGGTTTCGATGGCACGGAGGTCGAAGCTCGTCGGCGCTTTCGTTGGTTCGGTAGAGCTTCCGGTGGCGCACGCCACGGCGGTTAGGGTTTTGGGGGCTGGATTCGGCCGGTCGGCCACGGGGGCGAGGAGGCGCATGGCATGAGCGGCGGCTGGAGAGGGCTGGAAGAAGGGCGCGCGGCATTCGTCGAGATGGGGGCGACGCGCGGAGGCGCTGGCACGACGTCAGCCTCGCGGAGGAGCGGAGGCAGCGATGGGGGTTTTCCGGAGAACGGGGAGCGGGCACGGCGGAGATGCGGGGGTTCAGGTGAGCATGGCGGAGGGGGTTTGGGAAAAATCGGCGGAGGCTGCCGCCGTGCTGGTCGGGCGCCGACGGGGCGGAGAGAAGGGAGGATGGCGGAAGAAGCGGATGATCCGACGGCTCAGTGGCCGGATCGGCGGAGGCGTGAGGCCGGGATCTACGCATCGTCGGATCTGGTCGATGCACGCAGAACGACGGCAGGGTGTACCAGCGGTGGCGGTCCGGCAAGGTTAGTCTAGGGTTAGGGTTTCTCTTTGCTTTTCTTTGTTGGAATTATCGGGATGGTGGCGGTGGTAGGCTGTGGTGGTGGCGACGGTGGTAGGCTGAGATGCCTGGATGGTGGTGGTGGTGACTGGTGACGAGACGGTACTGTGCTGGTGGTACGACCTGGCCGGGAGATCGGGGACGGGGAAATCGGGTTGGTTGGTGCGGCCGGGAGTCTGGAGGGGGTGGTCGTGGAGTCGACGGGGATGAGATGGGGGTGCTGTCGGAACGGGGTAGCTGGGTCGAGGAGTTTTAGTCGGGACAGTAGCAGAGGGTTAGGATTAGGATTAGAGTTTTGAGTTTGGATGAGTCGTGTCGGGTGTGTCTGACACGACGGGGACGGACGTTCGGATCTGTTGGACCTGGGGTGGAGTATTGTATTTGTACTATGAAACACATAGTGGATGGGACACAGATACGATCATGGACACGATGCACTCACTTCTGTGGTGGAAAAGAAAAAAAAATTGTTGTGGATGAATAACGAATTGGAGGAGTACCTGCCTATTTATAGGACGTGGAAATTCCCAATAAGATAAGGATTATGATTTAAATTCCCCATAATAGATAATCCTATAATTTAATTTAATTCAATAAATCCAATCCAAATCAAATCTAATTTAAATCAAATTAAATTTTTGGTTTAAATCAATGGGATAAATCAAATTCTAAATATGGATATCTATTTAAATAAATCCAAAAATCAAATCACGATTTAAATGGCCACAATAACTTCCAAATATATTTTCCAAAATACTATTAATAATAATTTTGAAAATAATAAATATTTTCAAATATCTTTTTGAACAATAAAATATTAATATTAATAAATCTCTAAAATTATATTTTTATTTAAAATTGACTAATAAATAATTACGAAATATATGTATGCAAAAATATTCTTGACATAATTAGGCTTTTCTAGTATACAAAAATATTATTTTATATTTAATAATTTTTACAAATGACGTAAGAATAACAAGTTTAGAAATGATAGCAAAACTAATTATTATATTATTTGAAACTAAAAAAAAAAATAGAACAAAATATTTTTTCTAAAATATGTACGCTCGCACATATTCGCACTCGTCGAGCAAACTCGAAAAATAAAATTTCGTGCGCGACGTATAATACGACTATACGACGTACAATACAAAAATTTAAATCAGTACCAAATTTAATAAAAAAATATAGTAGAAAAATTAGGGGTTTAACAATGCCCAGCCTTCGTCGTTAGACACGACGAAGTAAGCTGTACCAATCTAGGAAAACTACAAGGAAAATATGAATATGTACAATCACAGCATCTATAAACGTTCTGAGAGTCAGAGTACATGATTTGTCACTTATTACATTCATCCAGAAATGGTAAGGTAAAAGTAATGTCTGAGTCTCAAATACAAGAAATGGAAAAACATCTAAACGGGAGAGATATCTAGGCCTCCTCGGCCTCTAAGTCCAGAGCAACTCGAGCTGGCTCCACTATACCTCCAGGCTCATGTCCGTAGTATGTGTCACACAAAGCCTCCATCTCACATGCAACATATCCAATCAGGAGCGGAGCGAAGTATATCTAGGTAATGAACAAGTACCACATGGTATGAAAAGAGTACAAGGTACAAGAAAAGTAAAGTACAGAAAATGAGTATTGAAAATAAATACAGGAATCACATGGAACATGAAACACAGGGAACATAAAATGACCTGAACATGAAATAAACAAGGGAACCTGACATGTGTAATATTTGAAATACATCCAGGATGTATGACCGGCTTGGGTAGTACATGGCACATGAACAATGGTACGACTTAGGGCCCGCGTGCATAGTACGAGGCCTAAGCTATTCACATGAATTTTGTTTGGGTTTGGTCACACACCTGTAGTATTTCCCCTCCCAGACACAAGTAAGTACAAGACATGAAAGTACAAGAGTACAGGATAACGTGTCATATCGTGTCACAAGAGTGTACATGATATGAATGTAAATGAACGTGAACCATAGAATATACTTGCCTTGCTCAGGGTGATCGAGAAAAGGAAGTAAAGCTGTAAGCCCACCTGAAGGTGCAAGTTGGTTAGGCTTTAATAATAAGCATTAGCTATGTACTGCTAATTAGCTAATAGGCCAAACCCACTAATAAGCTAACTAAGTATACCAATTAGCTTTATATATATATATATATATATATATATATATATATATATATATATATATAACCAAATATATATATATAACCAAATACTTAACAAATCTATATTCTCTAATAGGAAATAATTATATGTAACAAAACCATACTATCATGACGAATTAGGATTTAGTTTGGTAAATACAACTATTAGTAAAATACATTTTAGGATACTAATATATTAAAATATTTACTACTAAAATTTTAATTTAATAATATATCAAAAGTAGATTTAAAGGCTAACGCATTATAGCCCATATGAACAAATTCAACACCACAGCTCAACTTCAAATTTCTTTCCCTGGCTTAGACTAGCCAGGCCCAAAATAATACTTTCAAACTCAATGCTAATAAACCTGACATCACACCTAACCCAATTGCTCCCGCCCAAGCCCAATTCCAATGTTCCTTTTTGCCAATAAGGCTCAGTCCAACTCCACACAATTCATAATTTAAGTTCACCCAGAACCTGGCATTTATTAGTAACAATAACCACATAACCAACTCCTTACCTACATAAAATAACTATAACACATATCAAATTTGAATAGAATGCCAACGGCTACAACCCACACTACTCACAATGTAACGAGACAAAACACACATAATTAAACCCCATCAAAACCAATCAAAAGAATCATGCATAAATTATATTTATAGAAATCAAATTAAATAATTCTCTTCAACCAAATCAAAATATACAAATTGAATGAAAGAATATACAAATCAAATATAGGAACCAAATAGAAATCTAATGCAAACAATAGACTATAATCAAGTGCACTTCTACCATGAAGAACACTGTATGGAACCCATCTTTCAAATACACACATACCGAAATGAGAGTGGCAGAACACGAATCCATAACCTTGGACATGAATACTGGCCGAATACGATCCAACTGAAGTCAATGGCATCCAGACCCGAACAAAGGAACACGAGTGTCACGACCCGCACCCTGATTAGGGGCACGAGTACGTGGTTACGTCCAGCCTACGCCGCAGCATCGGCGGTAGAACGCCGTCTAGGTCATCTATAAATACTATAACTAAACAGATAAATGTACCTGTACAGTATATACACTCCGAATGGAGGTGACATAGCAATACAGTCTCAATCACAAATGTAAAACTAAGGTAGATAGTATGGAAAGGAAAATACGAATGATGAGAACAGGAAATAAGTCCAAGATCCACACAAGTCCAGAGCTATACACAAACAACCCAGAGAATCACATAATATATAAAAACTATTACAGTCTAAAAAGTACTAGCTGGCTCGTAGGCCAGGCAAACCTAACTAAGCTACACTACTCAGGGTGAGCAAAGTCTAGTGGCTCTACTAACAAACCACAGCCCGAGTCTACTCCATCAGACTCGACCCCATAATAGGTCGGACAATCTGCCTCAGAATCATCTGTAATATGTCAACGGTATTCTGTTAGGAAAATAAGCAAATACAAATACCAACAGCAGTTCCATATGAATTGACAAATTCTATAAGAGACAGTGTAATGAAATACAAGACAAAATCAACTGGAAATACATATCATGATGTGAGTACTGAAAAGGACGACGATATAAATGTATATAGGGCGACTTGGAATCTATTCGGAAGCCGAGTTACAACCCCTAAACCAAACAAGGACCGGGGCTGTAACCCTTCTCCCGAACAGAACTTAGTCACCAAGATAATAAATATAAAAGGTGCCTTAAATTATTAGTGTGTCATGTGATCGGCTTGGGAAAAATATGCTCAGGCTTTCCATCCGACCGGCTATGAACCCTGTATACAATAGAACGATAAGGCCAGTCACCATGGAAAGCTATGAACCGTATAGGGTAAGGCTTTACCCGTCGTGAGGCGAGGGTATAGCTATGAACCATATGTACCATAGAACCATGTGGGAATTTGATCGCATAACCACTAATAACTCCCCCATCTCCAAATAGTACAATGGATTGGACATGACACGTTATGACACGAGATTCCATAAGAAGGTAGCAAGTCCCCTTTTGAAATCGGTGTCTATACCAATATACTGAAATAAGATAGAATATGTACCAATATACTATGTAACTCTAGGAATAACATCCCATGTCATGATCCAACATATACTAGTCCGTGAACTGTCGTGACTGGAAATTGAGTACAACACTACAACTGAATCAGATATAGCAGATATCAAGACAATAAAAACTATCAGTGAATGTACTCGCCTGTGGTCCTGAGCTGATAGGGTGAACAGACGCTCAGAGTGATCACAGACCTAAAATAAGATACTATGAGTCAAACAGGACTAAATACTGAAAAAGAAAGCTAATTCAAGTCATGAATGCAAGTCTAAGTCAAAACTAGGTCAATCTAGGTCAGACTGAGTCACACTAGGTCATACTAGCTCATGCTAGGTCATACCAGGTCACTGGAAGTCAATCCAAGTCAAACTAGGTCAATCTGGTTCAAGGGTTGACTTATAGTTGACTTTTGGTCAACAAGTCAACTCTGGTCAACTCTGGTCAACACTGAGTCAACCTTGGGTCAACCCTAGGTCAAACAAGTCAAATGTTGACTAGCAGTTGCCTTTCAGTCAACTGGTCAACTCTGGTTTGGTTTCGATCAATTCTAAGTCAAGTGTTGACTTGAAGTTGACTTTGGGTCAAAAAGTCAACTCTTGGTCAACGGGGGTCAAGACTAGTCTAAACTACCCTCATCTAGTCATTATATACCAAGACAACCTATTTCTAATCCCATCTAGCAATTAGAAACCCAATACCTTATATTACCCAACACCCCTTATATTTACCCTTACAAGGTATTTCCGATACCTTACCCATTACAAAGGAAACCCTTCTAGATTTCAAGATACTAGCCTAGGCTTCTTAGGGTAGCTAGATACTATCCTATCTAGGGTTTACCAACCAAAAAATCTAGGGTTCTTGGACATCTAATCCATCTTATCTTTCATGTTGGTCATCCCAATATTACCTTAATGTAATCTTGAGATATCAAGATACCACATCTAACATAACCCATTTCTTCTAAACCACACTCACTCTCCCTCACAAACATCATCTATCTAACCCCCATCTAACTTAGAATGCTACTCCTAAAATAACTCTCAAGAACCAACTCAAACAACTACCACAAACCCCTAATGTATCTTAACATGACATATAACATAACATGACCAACCTTATTTTCTACCACTATAAACACTACTCCACTAACAATCTAACACACTACTAACACTCTCTAACTTAGGATTTTCGTAGTACTAAATGTGGTTGACAAGTGGGGGTAGGTATTTGGGTCTAAGGTGGGTCAAAAGGGGATGTTTCGAGACCCCAAAAACCCCAAAAAACCATCCTGCACTGCTTCTGCTTACTGCTTTTTCCTGCTTACTGCTTATTGCCTACTGCTTACTGCTTACTGCTTTCCTGCTCATTCTCTCACTCTCTAACCATTTAACCACACACACAAACACATATACCAAATCCACCACCCTTCTCTTCTAACACACCTACACACATCTATATACAAACACACTACCACTCAACCAAACACAATCACTCAACAAACCACACTAGTCTCAAGTCAAATAGGATGGCATGATCCTCCCAACTCTCTCACCTTCACAACACACACACTACACTACCATCTATACAACATCAAACACACACTAGCACATATCCTCTATCAATCTCACTTCTCTCCACTAACCACACACATCCTTATCTCATTCAAACACACACACTATACTAACATATATTACATAACAATAATATATATATATATATATATATATATATATATATATATATATATATATATATATATATATATATACTATAACATACATATTCTTGACAATCTATGATACCTACATTCACATGATATCCATACTAGGGTCATAGGTTACACAAAATACCTATGTCGCATAGTCACTCTTCTACTTAAAACTAATACAGTACCAATTAGGCTTTCACAAAATTCTAGGATTAAAGTATGTTATAACTCTTCGTGTTAGCTTTCTGAAACTTCAAACGGATCACATTTTCGTGTCCGAAAGCTTCCGGAATCGCGAAAACACCGAAACGCGTTCGTCTTTCGTACAGCTGACACTCAAATAATTCTACAGAAAGTTCTAGAACGAATTTGGCCTATTAATATATATATATTTGGAAAGCTAACTTCGATACGGTTCTTTTAAAAAAATGGGAGATTAGTTGGAGTTATGAGCTAAAAGTTATGGCATTTCTAAATTGCTCTAGCTACTAAAAATATGGATAAAAATTATGACGAATTTGGGTTGTTTGGACAAAAAACACATGTAGGCCAAAATACTTGGATACCAACATAGCAATCTAAATAAAACTTATTCTAACCATCCTAAATAAAATCAATCCACTCTCTAAAAGTATAAATCAGAAATTAAAACACTAATTAATAATTCCTACCATATATATATGCATACAAGTGTCCAAAATAGGGGTTTTTCCCACTAGGACACAACCACAACACAAAGGACACTCCTATGACCTCCAAATGAATACGAAATGGACACAAATGGAGATACAACCATGGGGGTCATTCCTATGGGTTCAAAATATTCCTATATGCATGTAGGGATGGATTAGAGGAGAGATTATACCTTCCGGAAGAGAGATTCAAAGGAAAATTCTTCCGACACGACACCGACACCGACACGTAGAGATTCCAAAAGGACACGAACGAGCTCCGAATCCTCCTAAACTTGGCTAGCTCCTTCCTTTCATGAAGTAGAGGAGAAATGAAGAAGATTTGGTAGAAGAATGAGTTGATTTGGAGATGAAATCAATGGGGTTGCTCTCTAGAAATTTGGGGAAGAATATGAGAGAGAAAATGGATGGATAAAATGAAATGGAAGAGATGATGACTCACTCCTTATCCCCCCCCCATAGGTGGCTGCCCAAAAAGGGTGAGGTGTCCCCATTAGAAAAGTCCAAAATGCCCCCACTTGACCTATTTGATTTAAATTAAGAATGAGTTAAAGGTTGAGGTCAAATTAGTCTAGTTTTAAGTCTCTAATTAAACTAAACATATCCATAAATAATTAGTCTAACTACTAACTAAAATTAATATCATGTGGACTAAAATTAATATCATGTGGGCCATGTCTAACTAGTGTGTGGGTCCCACTAGAGTCAAACTACCTTCCGGGTCCCCGTTTCAAGTCGGATTGAGTTAAAATTCGAACCCGACTCAATTAACCCCAAAACAATATCATAAATAATAAAATAAATTTCAACCCCAAATAATATCATAAATAATAAAATAAATTTTAAAAATATTCAAAAATGCGAAATGACAAAAATACCCCTGATTCTGAAAACTGGGGGTGACAAATCTATCTACCTTAAAAAATTTCGTCCTCGAAATTAAAGCCAAGCAATCACCAATGCAAAATATCAAAATAAATCAAAGAGGTCCAATGACCAAAATACCCTTGGGCCAGAAATAATACTGAAAGTATCCTAATCACATGGTTAGGCTCCAGGTCAAACAGTCCCTAGGGTTTCACTAGTAAAACATCAAAATCACAAGTCATGGCTTAAAAATTTAAAATGATTAAAATCTCCAAAATCAAAGCATGAATTAAATGACATTAATTAAATGACTAAAATTATTGCATTTTAAAATTATACTCAAATAGAAACTAGGTGCTACAAGTCTATCCACCTTAAAGGAATTATCCTCAAAAATTAAAACGAAGCAAACACAGAAAATTCATGCAATTTGATAATCGTATGCGTCTGTCCAATAATCATGATACTCAGAATCTCCGTCATGCCGGTGAGCAAGGCTACGATAATCACAGAGTCCTCAACTACGGTACATACCTCTAGAATTATGGTATTTAAAATTTTTGCATTGCCGCATGCTTGGCAGCGAAAACCTTAAATTCCCACACCCGAGAAATACGACCATAATCCGACTATATGTCCTCACTATGCCCGCTAGCATGACCGTAGAGGATTCTAAAATCTCATAATCAAGATGACCTAGCCCATACGATTTATCTCAGAAGAATATCACATCACAAGAAAAAAAATTTCATCCAACGATCAAGGAACAGATGGAATTGAATTTCAAGACAGTTTATAAGAAAGCAAATGCGAAAATGAGATCGAAAGATTGGAACCTGCTATCTGCTCTGCTACTGCCTGAAAATAAGTCACTGTCATCCTGAAGACGAATTGAACCCAAGAGATCAATATGGCACAAGATAAGATATTATCAAAGGAGGACAATTGAATTCAAATACAAGAAGAGTTGTCATGGTAATCAAAAGATCAGAATTTTCCTAAAATATGATTGAGTAACTCCTATCATACCCTAGATCCTACATCCTAGTCGCAGGCTCGTAATTAGTACTCTAAGTCGAGCACCATTACGAGATCGTACTAATTGCGATTCAGACCTGCATGGGCCACCACAAAAACGTGTCACGACCCGCACCCTGATTAGGGACACGAGTACGTGGTTACGTCCAGCCAACGCCACAGTATCAGCGGTAGAACGCTGTCTAGGTCATCTATAAATACTACAACTAAACAGATAAATGTACCTGTACAGTATATACACTCCGAATGGAGGTGACATAGCAATACAGTCTCAATCACAAATGTAAAACTAAGGTAGATAGTATGGAAAGGAAAATACGAATGATGAGAACAGGAAATAAGTCCAAGATCCACACAAGTCCAGAGTTATATACAAACAACCCAGAGAATCATATAATATATAAAAACTACTACAGTCTAAAAAGTATTAGCTGGCTCGCAGGCCAGGCAAACCTAACTAAGCTACACTACTCAGGATGAGCAAAGTCTAGTGGCTCTACTAACAAACCACAGCCCGGGTCCACTCCATCAGACTCGACCCCATAATAGGTCGGACAATCTGCCTCAGAATCATCTGTAATATGTCAACGGTATCCTGTCAGGAAAATGAGCAAGTACAAACACCAACAGCAGTTTCATATGAATTGACAAATTCTATAAGAGAGTGTAATAAAATACAAGACAAAATCAACTGGAAATATATATATCATGATGTGAGTACTAAAAAGGACGACGATATTAATGTATATAGGACGACTTGGGAACTATTCGGAAGCCGAGTTACAACCCCTAAACCAAACAAGGACCGGGGCTGTAACCCTTCTCCCGAACAGAACTTAGTCACCAAGATAATAAATATAAAAGGTGCCTTGAATTATTAGTGTGTCATGTGATCGGCTTGGGAAAAATATGCTCAGGCTTTCCATCCGACCGGCTATGAACCCTGTATACAATAGAACGATAAGGCCAGTCACCATAGAAAGCTATAAACCGTATAGGGTAAGGCTTTACCCATCGTGAGGCGAGGGTATTGCTATGAACCATATGTACCATAGAACCATATGGGAATTTGATCACACAACCACTAACAACTCCCCCATCCCCGAATAGTACAATGGATCTGGACATGACACGTTTTGACACGGGATTCCATAAGAGGGTAGCAAGTCCCTTTTTGAAATCGGTGTCTATACCAATACACTAAAATAAGACAGAATATGTACCAATATACCATTTAACTCTAGGAATAACATCCCATATCATGATCCAACATATACTAGTCCGTGAACTGTCGTGACTGGAAATCGAGTATAACACTACAACTGAATCGGATATAGCAGATATCAAGACAATAAAAACTATCAGTGAATGTACTCGCCTGTGGTCCTAAGCTGATAGGGTGAACAGACGCTCAGAGTGATCACAGACCTAAAATAAGATACTATAAGTCAAACAGGACTAAATACTGAAAAATGAAGCTAATTCAAGTCATGAATGCAAGTCTAAGTCAAAACTAGGTCAATCTAGATCAGACTGAGTCACACTAGGTCATACTGGCTCATGCTAGGTCATACCAGGTCACTGGGAGTCAATCCAAGTCAAACTAGGTCAATCTGGTTCAAGGGTTGACTTACAGTTGACGTTTGGTCAAAAAGTCAACTCTGGTCAACACTGAGTCAACCCTGGGTCAACCCTAGGTCAAACAAGTCAAATATTGACTAACAGTTGCCTTTCAGTCAACTGGTCAACTCTGGTTTGGTTTCGGTCAATTCTAAGTCAAGTGTTGACTTGAAGTTGACTTTGGGTCAAAAAGTCAACTCTTGGTCAACGGGGGTCAAGACTAGTCTAAACTACCTTCATCTAGTCATTATATACCAAGACAACCTATTTCTAATCCCATCTAGCAATTAGAAACCCAATACCTTATATTACCCAACATCCCTTATATTTACCCTTACAAGGTATTCCCGATACCTTGTCCATTACAAAGGAAACCCTTCTAGATCTCAGGATACTAGCCTAGGCTTCTTAGGGTAGCTAGATACTATCCTATCTAGGGTTTACCAATCAGGAAATCTAGGGTTCTTGGACATCTAATCCATCTTATCTTCCATGTTGGTCATCCCAACATTACCTTAATGTAATCTTGAGATATCAAGATACCACATCTAACATAACCCATTTCTTCTAAACCATACTCACTCTCCCTCACAAACATCATCTATCTAACCCCCATCTAACTTAGAATGCTACTCCTAAAATAACTCTCAAGAACCAACTCAAACAACTACCACAAACCCCTAATGTATCTTAACATGACATATAACATAACATGACCAATCTTATTTTCTACCACTATAAACACTACTCCACTAACCATCTAATACACTAATAACACTCTCTAACTTAGGGGTTTCTTAGTACTAAATGTGGTTGACAAGTGGGGGTAGGTATTTGGGTCTAAGGTGGGTCAAAAGGGGATGTTTCGAGACCACAAAAATCCCAAAAAACCATCCTGCACTGCTTCTGCTTACTGCTTTTTCCTGCTTACTGCTTATTGCTTACTGCTTACTGCTTACTGCTTACTGCTTTCCTGCTCATTCTCTCACTCTCTAACCATCTAACCACACACACAAACACATATATCAAATCCACCACCTTTCTCTTCTAACACACCTACACACATCTATATACAAACACTACCACTCATCCAAACACAATCACTCAACAAACCACACTAATCTCAAGTCAAATAGGATGGCATGATCCTCCCAACTCTCTCACCTTCATAACACACATACTACACTACCATCTATACAACATCAAACACACACTAGCACATATCCTCTATCAATCTCACTTCTCTCCACTAACCACACACATCCTTATCTCATTCAAACACACACACTATACTAACGTATATTACATAACAATAATATATATATATATATATATATATATATATATATATATATATATATATATACTGTATCATACATATTCTTGACAATCTATGATACCTACATTCACATGATATCCATACTAGGCTCATAGGTTACACAAAATGCCTATGTCGCATAGTCACTCTTCTACTTAAAACCAATACTGTACCAATTAGGCCTTCACAAAATTCTAGGATTAAAGTATGTTATAGCTCTTTGTGTTAGCTTTCTAAAACTTCAAACGGATCGTATTTTCGTGTCCGGAAGCTCCCGGAATCGCGAAAACACCGAAACGCGTTCGTCTTTCATACAGCTGACACTCAAATAATTCTACAGAAATTTCTAGAACGAATTTGGCCTTTTAATATATATATTTTGAAAGCTAACTTCGATACGGTTCTTTTAAAAAAATGGGAGGTTAATTGGAGTTATGAGCTAAAAGTTATGGCATTTCTAAGTTGCTCTAGCTACTAAAAACGTGGATAAAAATTATGACGAATTTGGGTTGTTTGGACAAAAAACACATGTAGGCCAAAATACTTGGATACCAACATAGCAATCTAAATAAAACTTATTCAAACCATCCTAAATAAGATCAATCCACTCTCTAAAAGTATAAATCTGAAATTAAAACACTAATTAATCATTCCTACCATATATATATGCATACAAGTGTCCAAAATAGGGGTTTTTCCCACTAGGACACAACCACAACACAAAGGACACTCCTATGACCTCCAAATGGATACAAAATGGACACAAATGGAGACACAACCATGGGGGTCATTCCTATGGGTTCAAAACATTCCTATATGCATGTAGGGATGGATTAGAGGAGAGATTATACCTTCCGAGAGAGAGATTCAAAGAAAAATCCTTCCGACACGACACCGACACGTAGAGATTCCAAAAGGACGCGAACGAGTTCCGAATCCTCCCAAACTTGGCTAGCTCCTTCCTTTCATGGAGTAGAGAAGAAATGAAGAAGATTTGGTGGAAGAAGGAGTTGATTTGGAGATAAAATCAATGGGGTTGCTCTCTAGAAATTTGGGGAAGAATATGAGAGAGAAAATGGATGGATAAAATAAAATGGAAGAGATGATGACTCACTCCTTATCCCCCCCATAGGTGGCTGCCCAAAAAGGGTGAGGTGTCCCCATTAGAAAAGTCCAAAATGCCCCCACTTGACCTATTTGATTTAAATTAAGAATGGGTTAAAGGTTGAGGTCAAATTAGTCTAGTTTTAAGTCTGTAATTAAACTAAACATATCCATAAATAATTAGTCTAACTACTAACTAAAATTAATATCATGTGGACTAAAATTAATATCATATGGGCCATGTCTAACTAGTGTGTGGGTTCCACTAGAGTCAAACTACCCTCCGGGTCCCTGTTTCAAGTCAGATTGAGTTGAAATTCGAACCCGACTCAATTAACCCCAAAATAATGTCATAAATAATAAAATAAATTTCAACCCCAAATAATATCATAAATAATAAAATAAATTTTAAAAATATTCAAAAATGCAAAATGACAAAAATATCCCTGATTCTGAAAACTGGGGGTGACAACGAGCACACAACTGAAGGACAAGAACCACACATTGGGACACGATCAAATGGAAAGCGGCTACAGATCTAGTACACCCACCCAACGATACCTATACGTAACACGTGCGATATGCCACACCAAATATATCGATCCTAACTTGGCACCAAACAAATTCAAAGTAACTAGTTGAAATCTCAATAGAAGAGGAGTCGTACCTGAGAATATATATTCTAATGATAATAGACTTAATCCCAGAATTGAACATGACTCCTCTGTATCCAGTCGCCAAAAGAATTCTCTGTGACAATCCAACAAACATGTACAGTACACAAGAAAAGAAGAGTTTATTTAGAAGAATAGCTGTTGTCCCTTGCGGAATTGAGAAATCAGATCAAGAATGGAGAATCTCAGATCGAACCACTCACCTTCTCCATTTATTGGCTCGACCATGAACTTACTTCAAACGCAATCCTCAAATTTAATCCATGAACAAAATCTGCCACGGATCCATCGATCAAGAATCCAAAATATGGAAGAACACACAAAAGAGAAAATCAAATCCAAATGCTCACCAGATCTGAAGAGACTCTAGAATAAGATGGAACTTCCATTCGATCCGATCGATCCATACCAAGCTCAGCCGATCTAGAGAAAATGGATGGATCAAAACGAAACCAAACAATTTTTGGAAATTGAGGTGTCAAATAACTCACCAAGTGTCAAATTTTTAGATTAGAAGAGTCTCGAACACGTGAAGGAAGCCGCTGCGTCGCCGAAGAACGCTCGTACGACCGCCGGAAAGATCGTCCGCTATCGAAGAGAAGTTGCCTTGCCTCTGAGAGAGGTCAACTAGCCACTAGTATGAAGTGATGAAGCGGCCATGGCCAGTTCGAACTTAGGGTTAGGATTAGGGAATTTGAGGGGTTAGAAAATTGGAGAAGATGAGTAGTGCTCAATTTGGGGAGGAGCCTCTACTGAATGGAAAAAATGAGAAATCCATTCTCCCTCTCCTCCTTAGAGTGTTATATAAGGGAAGGAAAGAAAAGAAAAATCTTGCAATTAGGATTCAAATCAATTGAGTAATTATATAATACCCCCCAAAATCTGTTAGAAATTTGGTTAGGAAGTTTGTTAGTGAGTGGGGACCACTCCAATTAGTTGTAACTAATTTAGAATTTTACCACTTTGCCACTAATTCAAATCTTCCCTCCAAAAGGTCATAAAATTATTATTCAAAAATTTGTTTATCCAAAATTATAATTTAGAAAGAGATTTTAAATTCCATACATAGAAAAGTGGGGTTACAGTATGCCTTTCCAAATCTTGTTTCCCCGACTAGAGCTTTGTTGATCATATTACATGATTTACCCTTCTTCTTCTTGCTCTACATCTTGGAAGTGGACAAGGTTGATTTTGGAACCATATCTTCAAGAAGATCGCGATGGATCCACACGACTTCACAATACTGAGTAGTGAGTGGTACGAGTCCGGCTGTCTGATCCCGGACTAGAGGAAGATTGACAAATTGTAATATCATCTTCGGTATTGGAGTAACACCATCTTGAACTTCAATTACAAGGAGGTTACTAAATTAGAGAAAAACAAGATTTGTAGAAACCTGTTTCTTATCCGTATGTAGTGTGATGGCCTTTGAATCCAACAATTGCTGAATATGATTCTTCAATATGTAGCAATCCTTTGTAGGGTGATGCACATACTGATGGTAAAAGCAATATTTTGGATCATTGGTTTGCCCTACTTCTTCAGGCCTTCGAAGGAGAGGTAGTTGTAACTTATTTTCCTTCATCAGTACCTAGAAGGTGTAATATGGCTTACGCCTTGTAGCAACTGGACCTTTTTTGTTTAGGCTGGGAAGCAGTTACGGAAACACCCACTGTACAGGACTCATTCCCTTTATTGGTTTTCCCAGAAGTGTTGCTGCTCTGGGAATGCTTTCCTTTATCTTTGGGTGATGTCAACCCAACCAAATATAGAACCTAGACTGATTCTTCAACCTTTTTGGCAGCAATTATAAAAGCTAGCCAATAATTATAATCTTCGGGACCAATACAGAATCTGACTGTGGGTAAGAAATTACCCCTGCATGTATTGATTAACACCGACTACATAGTTTCGGGATGCAACTTCATCGATAATCTTCTGAACCGTTCGATAAACTCATGAGCCGGCTCTTTGTTCTCTTAATTTACAGTAATAAGCTTTGAGTTAGAGACATCACTTGTCCCTTCATAGAATCTAGTGAGGAACAACTTCTCCAAGTTTTTGAAAGTTTTAATACAATCGTCAAACAGATTACAAAACATTTCAAATGCTACTCCCTTCAAGGTGCCAATAATAATTTAAAAATTTATGCATTATTCTTCGATATGTGAACGGCCTAGAAGTAAAAGTATATCAAATGTTGCCTCGGGGAACTAGTTCCATCGTAAGGAATCAGAGATTGGAGTTTGTACTTTGGAGGACAAACCATAATATCTTATTCTGAAGGATAAGGACGTGACATTCCCATTTGATGTAGTTCCTCATTTAAAGTGATATCATCCAATCGAGCAATGATACCCCGAATAGCTTCAAGAGTATCAATCGACTGGTTTGTAGAGGTGTTCTGTGTGATAGCTAGTCGTATCTTTGTAGCACTGGCGTAGAGACATTTTCAACTACCAGTGATGGATTAGGGTTAAATGACACCCCACTGTATCTTGATCGACAAATGTTTGAGTTGACGGATGAGATTGATGTAGAGTTGTTTCCAAGTTCATTGTTATTTGCATTTGCTACATCATCGTCATGATATTTTGTAACATGCTCTCTAGATTATGAATTCTCTATCAATTATTATTATCGCTTTCTTTATTACCTGTCACATGCACAAAAGTTGTACATGGACTACCCGATGAAGAAGTATGCAGGGAAGCATTATTAGTACTGTTTGATCCTGACTGTAAAACTTTATATTTTTCTAAATATGAGGTACTCTGTCATCGGATTGAGATATGGAATGGTCAACAACTAGGAGAATGCTAATCCCATCATTATCTTGTTCGGGAACTTGGAGTGCAACAGAAGGCTGTCTAGATTGGAAACAGATTCCTTGGTAAACACCTTCAGGTGAAGTAGCTCTGTGACCTCCTTTAACTCATCTTCATAGACCGAGGCCTGATCATCACTTGACTGGAGGTCACATAGAACGAGGCCTCCTTTAACTCATCTTTATCATCAAAAAGTTGTCGTCGGAGACACGACAAATTTGGAGAGTTCAGTTGCAATATGGTGCAGACAGATTACCTAATTAGTTGATCAACCGTCTTTGAGCACCAACAGTTAATAACAATCTTTGTACATGAATGTCTTTGACATGACATAACTGTGTTTGATGACATCTCTGTTGATTTACGCTCATGCCGAAACAAATCACGCAACTCAATAGAAGGGTGTACAACCTCCTTTCGCTTTCTATGCGAATGGACAAAGTGCATGCATGGAAGAGTAAGTTTCTTAACTAGTTGACCTATTTTGTGTACATGGGAACATCTAGTACTTAGGTCTGGAGTTGTTTTATCATGCGGACTCATTTTAGGTATATTGGGAAGCAATGTACATGAGTCCATAGCATATGGAAGAAATACGCATGGATGATTGGGGCGTATGGGCTACAGCATGTATAGCTTTCTATCATCAGCATGCATAACATGTAGGGACGCATGAGCCGAACCTCCTTCACAACACATAGAATCTGACGAGGATGAAAGTCTATGTAAGACAGACTTCTTCTCTCCAGTCATGCATCTAGAGTTATGTATTGAAGCAGAACTCTCAATTCGATTCACCAAGTATGAGGCAGAGGTTCCAACCTTTGAATTTTTAGTATTATAGTGTTTTCCTCTGCCAAAATTCAAAAGTTGTACATTCTTTTAGACCGTTTTGGAGTAAAGAGCTCCATCACCAGTGTTAATTTGCCTCACAGGTGCATGATTAGCATGCGCCCTCTTTGTGTTCTTCTTTCCATGAGAAGCACATGGCTTAGTTAATGGCCCATTGGTAGAGCCTCTTCTAGACGCATGGTGTGTCGTGTGCGTCTGAATAGCAGAATCATCCTTAGACAGTATTGTTCGCCATCAAAAATATGACAAAGTTTTGTTGATTAAAACTTTGGTATTTCAATTATAAACAGAACAGTATACAATATAGGACTTAGACGTAGTCCTAGGTGTACACTTTTGTTTTTATCTAAAAATTGTCTCGGTGGAGCGAGTGGTAATGTGTTAACTCTATTGACGATCTGACGACGATCTTGAACTCTCTGAAGGTCTGGGTTGCTTTGGATGCCGGAGCGTGGCAAGGAGAAGCGGACGTTAAGTGTCTCTTTTAGCCTCTGTATGTGTATATATCCGTCCTTGTCTGCGTGTTGGGTGAAGGAATGATCCTTCTATTTATAGATAGCAGGCTGGCTGCTCATACAAGCATATATCGGATACGCCTGAACGTGGGAATGCCATGTGGCCAATGCTGGCGGGGGTGCATAGTTGATGCGTCCTGAATTAAAACTGAATATGTTAGACTGCTGCGATGGATCTGACACGTGGCAGTCGCGAAGATTTGGTTGTTACTAAGATCTTGGGTGGTTAGCATCCATTCTTTGAATAGAACTGAGTCAAGGGACACATGGCGTATGCCTGTTGTTCAAAGATCTCGGTTTTAGAGGAGAGTGTTCTGTCGGGGTGTGCCTAGGATCGGGCGTATGGATGCGACTTATTCTATGAGTTTTAGGCATCATAGACGAGTCTGGACGCATGGCTTTTGAGGCGCATGCAAAGCTTCACATCATGGTGTGCCTAGGATCAGGCGCAAGGGAGACAACTTGGTCTCATGATCTTTAGAAGCCTTCAGCAAGTCCAGGTGTATGGCTTTTGAGGCGTATGTATGGCCTAGTCTTCTGTTGCTTGGGATCAGAAGTAAGTCGGGGGATGCATAACCGCTAGGGCGTATGCAGTCTTCTAGGCGTATAGCCACGAGGCGCATACGAATGATCAGTTTCCCACATTATCGACCCCAGGTGTAATGATGGTGCTGACATCAGCGACGCTTTATTTTACACAGCTAATTGGACGTCTTTTGTTGTCGCCTTTGTCATTCAGCATTAAATGTTTGATGGAGAGGGTTGCATTGGTTAGTGCTAATTTGGGCGCATGGCTATGGCCCATTGGGTATATCCAAAGGGAGTACATGATATTGACGGCACATCTGCCAATATGCTGCATCCTTTTTGGCCCGCCTATTGGGTTCTTCGAGGCATTAATGGTTGCCTTGACTTTGTCGAATATGAGACGACAGATGCATTTGCTATTAATACAAATTTATTGCATAAAATTTAGAACGTTGGCCATTTGGCACTTGGGTGTAGGCTGCCCGTGCTTATAAATAGCCGTATGAGGAAAAGCTTTGCTTTCATTCTTCATTTCGATGTAAAGATGAACTTGGCCGGAGCTCTGCCTTGGCGAACTGCTGAAATTATGCTTTTTTCGAGGGTAAAGATGCGCTGCCCCAGTCTTCTTGTCGCTCTGAGCTTCTGTGATAGTGTCTGTTGCATCCAAATATCAGGAACGTTGAGTCCCGATACAGGCCGATGGTGCCTGTTGCATCCAAATATCGGGGCAGCCGTGCTCCATTTTTCATTATGTTGGCAGAGCCACAGGCTGCCGAGTGTGCCTGTTGCTTTCGAAGATCGAGGCAATGTCACGATCCTTGTCGAGCTAGGAGGGCTCCTCCTCCTGCTACACAAGGGCTGATTGGTGCTGATGAAAGAGAGTGATTCGCTCTGACTATGCACGGAGATGCGCATACGTTGAGATGCTAGAATGATGCGCCTGGACGAGACATCAAAATGATACGCCTGACAGATGATGTACCTGACGGGGGCGCATGGCAGTTACTGCGCTTGACTGTGGCT
Source organism: Iris pallida (assembly GCA_029216955.1). Taxonomy (NCBI): domain Eukaryota; kingdom Viridiplantae; phylum Streptophyta; class Magnoliopsida; order Asparagales; family Iridaceae; genus Iris; species Iris pallida. The sequence goes on from JANAVB010009999.1 coordinate 9,405,562, forward strand.
GTAGAATCTTCCTTTTTGTAGTACTCCTTTGTAAAGCCTTTCTTTAGACATGTGATAAACTTTTATATGAAACAAAAGTCTTCTTTTGAATGTCTTTAAATTTGTACTTTTCTTTGCTGTGCCAAGTATCTGTTTGAGCTTCATGGCACATTTGAGTTGGTCGCATGGTTGGGTTGAGTGCATAAGATTCTGGCCTATAGATGCGCCCGAAATTCTATGCTTCTACAAGACCCCCTTCAAAGTTTTTAAAACTTTCTAGGCAAGTTTTGGAAAACTTTGAATAAGAAGCATGGGGATTAACGACTCTGGGCGCATGCCCTTCGCCTAGGCGCATGACTTTTTTGGCGTATAGTCACTCTGTGCGTCACTGTAGGGAAAGCTTGTTGTTTAGGCGCATACCCTTAGGGTGCATGCTTCTTCTTTGAAGAGATAGCGCCTGGATCTTAGGAAAGATTAATGATGATCTTCTGAAGATAAGCAGCCGTCTGTTTCTCGAGACGTGAAGTGACTGATTGCTGACGTCACGCCTTATCGATTTACGTACGAGGCCAAGCCTATAAATAGGCGACTGTGAGGAGAGAGAGTCTTCTACTTTCTGCACAAGCTTTCTCCTTCCTCAGAGCTCTTTTCTCCCTTCTTTTCTTTGTTTAGAGAGATGGCTCCTAAGACTCTCTGAGGCGGTGCTGCTAGTCGAGGAAGGGGCCGAGGCAATGAACCCTTAGAGGTCGACACGGAGGAAGTCCCTGTCATCAGGGCGACCCACGCCGACGTTCGCCCGGAAGTGCTCGGTGGGTATTCTCTTGCCTTGGTGTTTGTTGCAGTGATGTTGAGGTATCCCAACTGTAGATGAGCCACCTTATGTGGATGTGCTTAGGCTTACGTGCATGGACTTTTGTCTTGATGATGCGCCAAAGTCCTTTTAGCTGACGCGCATGGACTTAAGTCTTGATGATGTGCCGAAGCTTCCTTTGCTGATGCGCATGGATGATGCGCCGAAGCTTCACTTGCTGACGCACGTGGACTTAGGTCCTGATGATGCGCCGTTGATGAGGTTCTATATGTGCGCATGGGTTTTGACCTAGTTTGATGAGCTAGATTTGTTGATGCGCCTCAGATACTTGTTTTGAGCTTCTAAGTCTTTTTGCTAACTTTTCTTTGACTCTGTTGTAGTATTCATGCCAAAGGCGGAGGCTTTCATAAAGGAAGAGTTACTGCCTTCTCTGGTCAAACAAGAGCCGATGATGGTTAAAGAGGATGCGTTACCAAAGGTCGAGGTCGAGGAAGAACCAATGACCATCAAGGAAGAGATTGCTCCCAAGGATGAAGTTAAGAAGGAGCCACCGTCAGAGAGTCGCAGCATCGGGACTGACCCACCCATCCCTATAGAAGGCCTCAACCAGATTGAGCCTTCGTATGCAAAGTGGCTGAGGGAATAGTACATGCCTCAACGCAACTATGATCCCTATTGTGAGGATTCGTAGGTTGCTTTGCAATCGCCGTTTTCGAGAATATGAATAAAGTCACTGTCCCTATTTTGTCTTTATGTTTCTGAGATCTGAAGAAACCTGAAGATGTAGTTTATTTCTTTTCGATATCGATGTAATCTTTTTTTCTGTTTAGCTGAAGAATTTTCTGCTTTGTTCATTTTCTATGATTTTTGTGGACCCATTATCTATTGCGCACCTTGGTTTTTGGGTGCAGATAGTAAGTTACTCATGGAAAAAACCGACACATTCACTCAGAGGTAGTATGGACGTGGTAAATATGGGGTAATTTTTGTGTAGACTTATTACCCTTGGCGTACCTTCGTGTTAGGTACGAATAATAAGTTGAGAGAGAGGACCGACATATCTACTCAGAGATAAAGTGGACATGGTAAATATGGGCTAAAATAGTGGAGCTTTCCTACTCAGAGGTAATATAGACATGGTAGGAGTGAACTCTGTGGGGGTTTATAGAACAACTCAGAGATAATATGGACGTAGATGTTCTATAGTACAATAATACAGGGATTGTTGTACAGAATGTTTATTCATAGATAATGTGGACGTGGTAAACATTGTATTTAAGCATGATCTTACACGATGCAGGATCCTGCTTGATAAGATATAGAGAAGAAACTCAGAGGTAATGTGGATGTGGTTGTTCCTCTACTGGGGATAGAATGCAACGAAACAATTGGGTTCCAGAATCATATGATTTGTCAAGAGAAGGGGTGTGAACTTGGTTTGGTCAAGTTCACCAGTCTTCTCTCTTGAGAGAGGTAGTACGTTCTTGATGGAGGTCAAGAAAAGTACTTTTCCAGGAACTTGCCGTTGATGGACATCATGAACAAGTCCCCATTAGCTTGAACGAGACGATAAGCACTATTTGAGTATATCGTCTCTATGATGAAGGGTCCTTCACATTTGGGTTCAAACTTTCCCGGTATTTTGTGAGTCATCATCATCGGTCTCCTGACTGCCAGAACCAGGTCGCTCACTTGGAAAGTCCTTTGTCGGACTCTTTTATTGAAAGTTTGTGATATGCGGGCTTGATAAAGTTCGATGCGCTGTTGAGCCAAGAGGCATTTTTTGTCCAGCGCTTCCAACTCTTGTAAACGGCAACGTTGATTGTCCTCTTCCGTCAGTTGATTTGTGATCGCCACTCGGAGTGAGGGGATTTGAATCTCCAGTGGTAGCACTGCTTCGCTCCCGTAAACCATGGAGAATGGTGTGTTGCCCGTCGGGGTTCGTACCGTTGTATGATAGGCCCAAAGGCATTCGTCGAGCTTCTCATCCCAGTTGCGCTTATTGGATAACATGACCTTTTTGAGGAGCTTGACGATGGTCTTATTAAAAGCTTCAGCTAACCCGTTTGCTGTCGGATTGTAAGCGGATGATGCCACGTTCTGAATACGGTTCTTATCGCAGAATCTATTGAACGCATGGCTGATGAATTATGGGCCATTATCGTAGATAATCCTTCGGGTAACCCAAAATGGTAGATGATGTCATGCTTGATGAAGCTGATCACTCGTGAGCTTTTCATCTCTGTGAGAGGTGCTGCTTTCGCCCATTTAGAGAAATAGTCGGTGACTGCTAGAATAAAGCGATGTCTCCTTGACGAAGGAGGGTGATAGGCCCCACTATATCCATGCCACAGGCTTCAAATGGCCAAGAGACAAATGTCGGGTGTAGAGGCTCTAACGGTCTGTGGATGAAGTCGGCGTGCAGCTGACAGGCATGACACTTCTTTGTATACTCGACAGTATCGGCCATTATGGTGGGCTAATAATTGCACATGCGTCGAAGTCGGTCCTTTAGCTTTGGACCTGGTTGATGAGTTCCACACGTTCCATCATGAGCTTCTCGAAGAGCTTCAGCGGCCTCTTCGTTAGATAGACATCGGATGAGAAGTCCATCATAGGAGCACCGGCACATCATTTTGGAGGCTGTATCATAATGGAAATGGAGGAAGCGCCTTCTGACTGAGACTGCCTCCTTCGAATCTTCCGGGAGGATTCCATAGACGGCAAAGTTGATGAATAGGAATCTCCAGTCTCTGACATTAATGTCAAGGTCCGCGGCCATGCCATAAGTTGTTCGCATGCACAGATTATTTCTAGGGCAAGCCAAGTCCCGACCCGTCACTGTAACGAAGTGTTGAGTCCCGATAGGTGTAGCCAATGAGGCTGCAAGGCCGGCCAGAGCATCAGCTTCCAAGTTTTGCAGTCGAGGCATATGCTCTATGAAGAATTCTGCGAAGGTTGAGATGATGTCCTACACTGCTTTGTGGTAGGGGATGAGGTCTTCATGGCGTACCTCATATTGGCCCCGAACTTGATTGACGACGAGCTTTGAGTCACAATAAGATTCAAGGTAGTTCACCCCCAGCTGTCTTGCTAACTGAAGCCCCATGATGAGGGCATTGTACTCAGCAATATTGTTGGAGCACGGCTCTAAAAGAGAATAGGCATGTTGGATGACTAGTTTGTCAGGAAAGATTAAGACCACCCCCACTTTTGCGATAATTTGGCCTTTGGGGCCAGTTCTGGAAGCACCGTCGAAGAACAACCGCCAGACTGGGCTTTCTTCGGTAATGTTTGCTTCTTGCACCTCATCGGGGATACCTTCGTAGAGTGGATGATTCCAGGATTGGGTGCGCTGCTAAGAAGTCGGCCAATGCTTAGCCCTTGACAGCCTTTTATGGTACGAATACCATGTCATATGGTGTCAATAATATTGCCCACGTAGCCAACCGAGAGTTTAGCGCTCCTGGTTTTGCCATGAGAATTCTGAGTGGATTGACTCGGAAGTTGACATGGATCGTTTTTCCTGAGACATAGTGGCGAGTCTTCTGGATGGCGAATACCAAGGCTAGACACTATTTTTCTACAGGGTTATACCGGTGTTCGGTCCTAACCATTGTCCTGCTGAGGTAGTAAATGGCATGCTCATGCCTGCTTCGTTGTTCTGGGCCAACAAAGCACCAAGGGAATGGTCCATTGCTCGGACATAAAGCAAAAACGGTTTGCTTGCGACGGGTGCCGCCAGGACTGGAGGACTTACCAAATAAGGTTTGATGTCGTCGAAAGCTTTCTGGCATTCTTCCGTCCAGACGTAAGAAACTCCCTTCTTCATAAGCTTGGTGAAGGGTTGGCATTTTTCAGAAAGGTTCGCGATAAACCTCCGGATATAGGCGAGTCGTCCTTGTAGGCCTCGAAGTTCTCTTAGGTTCTTCGGAGGGTCCATGTCAAGGATGGCTTTAGTCTTCTCGGGATCGACATGAGTGCCTTTCGCAGTGATGATGAAGCCCAAGAACTTTCTACTAGAGACCCCAAGGAAGGATTTAGCGGGGTTTATTTTAAGCTGATGCGCCCGCATAAGGTCGAAGACTGTCTTTAGGTCTCGTAGGTGATCACCCTTAAGACGGCTCTTGACGGCGATATTGTCAACATAGCACTCGACTGTCTTTCGAAGGTATTGACGAAAGATGGTGCTCATAGCTTGTTGGTATGTGGCACCAGCATTCTTCAAGCCAAAAGGCATTACTGTATAACAATAAACCCCCTTTAGAGTTCTGAACGACGTTTGTTTCTTGTCGTCTGGGAACATCTTGATCTGATTGTAGCCTGAGTAGTCATCCATGAAGGACATACGCTCAAAGCCACATGTGTTGTCGATCATTACGTTAGTGATCGGGAGTGGGAACTCATCCTTTGGACATGTAGAGTTGAGATCCCGAAAATTGATGCAGACTCGGATCTTCTTTCTTTTTGGTGACAGGGACGATGTTGGCTACCCAGTCGAGGTGTTGCTCTTCACGAATGAACCCACTATCTAAGAGCTTGTCGATCTCTTTGTCAATGGCGTCCATGATGTTAGGACAGAAGCGCCGCTGTTGCTGCTTAACAGTCTTAGCATCAGGTAAGATGTTGAGTTTGTGCATTGTGACTTGTGGCTCGAGTCCCGGCATGTCTTCGTTGCTCCAGATGAAGACATCGATATATTCTTTGACCATGTGGATCAAGGATTCTCGGTCCTCCCCCACAAGTTCTTGTTGATAAAGATGGGTTAGGATGAAGATCTATCCCCAAGGTCAATCTGCTCAACTTCATCTTCGGTAGGGGTTCTCGCAATTCAAAGCGAGACTCCCATTGTGCGTCTAGGCGTTGATCCCAGGGTTCTTCTTCGAAGAACTCTCTTGTTTGATCGTCTTCTTTATCTTCTGAAGGATGTACGGATGTCATGTTGGCTGACAGCACCTACCTGAAGACCGAGCCGATGCTGGTGTCGGAGTCCCAAGTTGAAATTTCAGATGAGTGAGAATGTATGACATCCTCTGCTTCTGATTCTTCTGGAGTTATTGGAGGCATGATGTAGCCTACCCCCCTCCCCCCGTCGGGTACAGTGATAGTAGTCTTACGGATTCCCTTTTGGTACCGGAAGGCGTCGACCTTTGCCGTAGTTCAGACCTTGGTCGCTCTTCAAGTTGTAACCCATCTTTAGATGAGATACTTGGCTCGATCGTTGTACCGATAGATTTGCATTCTGCCGGTATCGGGTTCTGTCTCTGTCGGTAGAGGGTCTTGGTGATGCTAGACTTTGCCAAAGATAATGAGCTTTTCGTCCTTGTTTCGAGGTAGGACTATGTAACAGACTCTTTGGTACAGGACGACTCAATTTGTATGACTCAAAGTCGTTATTTGTGTTTGCAACGACTGTAGATCATTACCTAGAGTATGCATGGTATTCCAATATGGAAGAAAAGAATAATTGAAAGACACTCTATTATTGATAAAATATGGGATCTTGTCCCGAGGGATTACATCTTCGAGGGATGGGGCATCGACATTAGCCGATATGTACTCTCCAAGCTCTTCATCAGTGAGAACTGGACCAGCCTTGGGAGGTTCATGAGTGTTTTTTGGGAGCTTGGCCCGTGCTGGCTCCTGGGACTGTACTGAAAAGGACGTCGAGGTCTTCTTTTATGGCTTGACGGTTGCCGACAACTGAGGAGGCTTGCCTTTGAGCCGTACCTTGAGGGGAGCCTCGGTTGGTGTACCGGGAGCTGGAGCCTTTCTCCGTAGCTTGGCCACGAGGGAAGCCGCCACATGAGGGGGTTTGCCTTTGAGGCATATCTTCAATGGAGCTTCATTGGGTGTGGTGCCCGGAGAAGCTGGCGCCTTTCCACGGAGTTTGACTACATAGGGGCCGATGTTTGAGGCGGTCTCCCTTTGAGTCGCACTTTTAAGGGAGCATTGATTATTATGTCTGCCTCAGAGTCAGCTTCGACCTCAGCTTCTGCCTCGTCATCAGTGTCATTGGCTTCATCTTCGAGATAAATTAATTTATACAGATCGACGTCGGTAAAGAAGGCTTCAATCCCTCTGAAGGGATCGACATCAGCAAACTCTGTTTAGATGATGCCGCTGGTGGATACGTATTTTATACATTAATGGAGGGTGGATGGTACCACCATGTATTTATGTATCCATGACCGTCCCAACAGGATGTTGTAGTTGACGTCTGCATCCACAACATAGCAAGTCACCTCAGTCTGGAGATCGCCGATGTGACACTTTAAGCAGATCTTCCCCTGCGGCTCGCTCTTACTGGCGTTGAAACTACTGATGGTAGTGTAAGACGCTGTCAGGCGATGCATCATGATCCCTAATGTCTGAAGTAGAGTTTGGGGGGTGATGCTGAAAGAAGACCCAGGGTTAATTTGTATTCGATCCACCTTAATGGCACCGACATATCCTGTGTAATACAAGGGTCTATTGTGCCTATTGTTCTCGAGCAACATATTATGTTGAGTGAATGTGATGTTGGGGATGATCTCCCCCATATCATGGCAGTACGGATATGCTGTAGGATCATCGTCAAGTTGTTTGACCTGACTGATGAAAGACTTGGCGTCCTTTACGGCTTCGTAATGAGCCTCCCGAGTATCTTTGGATAGACGAAGGAGCTCGAATAGGAAAAGCCTTGCTGGAGTACTGGCCAGTTGTGCCAGTATGTCGAAGTTGTGGGGCTTAGCTAACCCCGGAGTGTTGTCTTTACAAAGAGGCCTGTCGAAGCAGGCCTCCTTCGTCTTTTGTTTATTAGCTACAGGAGGTTGGGATAAACCTTCTCCTTGGACAGCTGTAGTGATGATAGGAGGCTCACCTCAAACGGAACCTCCTCTGGTTGGGTGTTCTGCTGTGAACGCTTTTGTACGGGCAGTGCTTCCTCAAGGAAAGAAGTCACCATTCGGCAAGACTTGGTCTTCTTGCCTTTATTTTTGGAGGTAGAGGGTACCCCCGGTTGAGTCAGCCCTGGAACGAGATCCGGGTGAACCCACATGATCTCTTCCTTGGATGTTGTGAGTGGTGTGAGCCCACCCACGTTGTTGCGGGTTGGTGGAAGGTTGACTACTTCCATTGTCACATTTGGGATAGGAACGATGCCATCTTGAGCTGTAGTAGGCGGTAAAGTACCGAACTGGAGCGACACCATGTTGGCTGAGACTGTCTTCTCCTCGTAATCGACTGAGATGACGTTCGCATTGATTATGTGTTGTATGTAGTATTTGAGGATGTAGCAGTCTTTAGTTGGATGTCCAACGAACCGATGGTAGAGACAATACCTTGGGTCGCCGACTCTGCCTACTTCGTCAGGACGCTTTGGATCAGGCAATTTTATTTTGTCGCCCTGCTTCAGTATCTCAAAGAGCTGTAAGGTATCCTCAACGTGGAAGGAGTAGACCATCTTCGATCGTGGTGCGGTAGGAGGCCTCTAGGCAGGACCTTGCGTGCTGTTAGACGCATTGACAGTCAATGCCTGCTTCCCTTTCGCTTCGCGACTGCAACTGCTGGTCGTAGGCTCTTTCCCTTTATCGTCAAAGGTGGAGAAGTTAACCACCAGAAGGTGAGCGTTACGCGCCTTCTTCTCAGCAACTTCGGCTTCAATGATCAACGACCTCCAATCGGGTGGAGGAGTGGAGTTGAGCCAGAGCTTGATCACGAGGATCATGTTCATACTGCAGGAGTCGATGAGTGCATGTTCCGGCATGCCTGGAGGCAACCTTAGGCATGCTTGTCTGAAACGCTTGATGAATTCTCGAACAGTCTCCTTCTCAGTCCACTGTACTTCTATTAGAGATGACATGGTCATGTCTCTCTCTCCGTCGTAGAATGATCGAGGAAGAGGCATGTCAAGTCGTCGAAGGACGATATGGAGTTGTCAAGGAGACTGCAGTACCAGTCGTAGGCAACTCCCTTCAGAGTCCCGACAAATAGACTCGTGAGCAAGGCATCTTCTTTTGGGAGATGCCCCGTCTGAGACTGAAAGTAGGTCAAGTACCGACGAGGAGAGTCCTTCCCATCGTATGGCATTAGTGTATGTGGTTTATACTTGGAAAGATAAACCACCTTGTTCTACTCAAGAGGGTAGGGTTGAGGAAGCCCCAACTTCTGACGTTCTTTCTGCCTATTTTATGCCTCGAAGCATTCACGCAGTTCCCTGATCATCTCGATCAAGTCTTCTGTTGAGCTGGGAGCAGGTAAAGGCGGTACGGCCTGAAGATGGATATTGGAGGGAGCTGATGCTCACGGTACGGTGTGGTGTTCCACGCCTGAAGATAGCCGTTGAGAGGGTATACTTGATTCTCCGTTGGCCCCTGGATCTGGGTTGGTGGAGACAAGTGCCTTTGCCAGAGTGGTTCAAATGTCGAACACCGCCTAGATCAGGATCTGCTTGGAGGCATAGAGAGTTTTGAGACTCCCCTCAAGGATGTCTATGCGCTACACGATGTCTAGCGCTAGAGCATCTGATTCTCCTTCATCACCACCCCCTGCCATATAAGCTGTCATGACATGGATAGAAGTGGATGGATCGGTCGAGGCTTCACTTTCGACCTCGCTTTCCTGTAGAGGGGCTTCTTCTTCTGAGGCCTCGTGTTGGCTACCTCTCGCTATGTCATGGTCGGTTTATCGAAGCGCTTCTTCGTCTTCGAGGGGAGGGTTGTTAGAGGCTTGACTACCCCCAGCTGTTGCTTCTGCCAGGGCCTTGATCCTTGCTCGGGTGCGTTCATACACCCCTGGGGATGGGACCACTATTTTTCTCTTCCTCAGCTGAGTCTTGGATGCAGAGGCTGAGGAGTTGGTAGTTGTCTTTCTCATGGATAAGGAGACAATATGACAGGAAGCGATCTTGGGCTCCGCTTTGTCTTCAATTGGCACTTTCTTTCCGAGGCGACGTCGGATAGGTGCCGTAGTTTTTAGTCGCTGAAATACGAACTACCTTTGTGGTGGAGCTGCTATTTTGTAACAACAACAATTAATGTGACCGTGGCACAGGTGTGCCCTGTAAGGGACACATTATGCTTTTTGGTCGGCTCTCCTGTTATGCGTTTATGACTGATCATATTACACAAATTATGTTGAAAGAGTTTGACTTTAACACCCCCATCAGGCGCATCGCAAAGCCGAGTACCAGGGTGGTCATATGAATACTGTACCCTCTGATCTGGCTCATGCGTATGAGATATGCCCAGATCATTAGTAGAGAAACAACATTTATGGCAACTTGAGTCCACTTCAAGTGCATCACCCAGGTGGGCGCATGGACTCAACATCGCAGTTGCCCAGCCAGACTTGGTTCGAAACGCAGTAGATGCGTCCAAGTGGGACAGGGACTTTGAGAGTCGACTCGTTTCTGGCACAGATGTGCCCGAGTCGACTCTGTATAGCTTACCATCAGCAGCACATATGATTTTGAGCGCATGCTTCTGGTTTGCTGTTGGCGTAGCAAGTTCATGGCGTATGGCCTGTGCTGCATTAGATTTCTTTGTACTAGCCCGCGAAGGCGCATAGTACTCAGAATCCAATTATGTCTTGCCATGACAGAGAGTGGGTCTATTGAAGATAGACGTTCTCTCCTGCGCACCAGAGCTCATGCACTGGAGATTGGTTGCACCTCTGCTCCGTTGGCGTATCTTCTTCGGCTGGAAAGAAGACGGTTGGAGAATGCAGTCAACACTGCATTTCCCAGACAGATGTGTGGCACCAGTGGGCGTATCTTTGTTACAGAGAACGTCAGCAGGAAGGGCCAGCTGCGGTGGTGCATCCCCTTTAGTGACGGTGCCAGGTGCATCGGCCTTGCACACCCAGACTTGGCGAGTCTTCTTCGGCTTTGGCTGCTGCTTCAAAGGGCTTGCGTTGCCTTCAGAGATGAACTCCTCATACGCCTGTTGATTAAGATGTACCATAAGTGTTTTATGGGAGGAGTCGAGTTTGATGTCGTCAGAATGCGACACAGCCTTCTCGTTGGAAGAGAAAGAGGTTCCCAGCAGAGTCGCCAGCTTGTTTGCCATCAAAAATGCGACAAGGTTTTATTGATTAAAACTTTGGTATTTCAATTACAAACACAAAAGTATATAATATCGGACTTAGACGTAGTCCTGGGAGTACACTTTTGTTTTATCTCGGAACTGTGTTGGTGGAGCGAGTGGTAATATGTTAACTCCGTTGACGATCTGACGACGATCTTGAACTCTCTGATGGTCTGGTTTGCTCTGGTTGTCGGAGCGTGGCGAGGAGAAGAGGACGTTAAGTGTCTTTTCTAGCCTCTGTATGTGTATACATTCGTCCTTGTCTGCGTGTTGGGTGAAGGATGATCCTTCTATTCATAGATAGCAGGTTGGCTGCTCATGCGCGCATATGTCAGATGTTTCTGGACGTAGAAACGCCACGTGGCTGATGCTGGCAGGGGCGCATGGTTGATGCGCCCTGAATTGAAGCTGAATCTGCTAGACTGCTGCGCTGGGCTGCGATGGAGCTGACACGTAGAAGTCGTGGAGATTTGGTTGTTGCTGAGATCTTGGATGGTTAGCACCTATTCTTTGAATAGAACTGAGTCAAAGGATGTGTGGCGTATGCCTATGGCTCAAAGATCACAGTTTTAGAGGAGAGTGATCTGTCGGGGTGCGCCTAGGATCGGGCGCATGGAGGCGACTTAGTTTATGAGTATTAGGCATCATAGACGAGTTTGGACGCATGGCTTTTGAGGCGCATGTAGAGCTTCACATCAGGGTGCACCTAGATTCAGGCGCATGGGAGGCGACTTGGTCTCATAATCTTTAGGAGCCATGAGCAAGTCCAGGCGCATGGCTTTTGAGGCACATGCATGGCCTAGTCTTCTGTTGCTTGGGATCAGAAGTAAGCCAGGGGCGCATGACCACTGGGGCGTATGCAGTCTTCTGGGCGTATGGCCATGAGGCGTATACGAATGATCAGTCTACCACGTTGTCGACTCCAGGTGTAATAATGGTGCTGACATCAGCGGCGCTTCGTTTTGCACAGCTGATTGGACGGCTCTTGTTGCCGCCTTTGTCATTCAGCATTAAATATTTTATGGAGAGGGTTGCATTGGTTAGTGCCAATCTGGGCACATGGCTATGGCCCGCTGGGCGAATCCATGGGGAGCGCATGATATTGACGACGCATCTGCCAATGTGTCGCATCCTCTTTGGCCTTCCTGTTGGGTTCTTCGAGGCGTTAATGGTTGCCTTGACTTAGCCGAATACGAGGCGACGGATGCATTTGCTATTAATGCAAATTTATTGCATGAAATTTGGAACGTTGGCTATTTGGCACTAGGGTGTAGGCTGTCCGTGCTTATAAATTGTCGCATGAGAGAAAGCTTTACTTTCAATTTTTATTTCGATATATAGATGAACTTGGCCGGAGCTCTGCCTTGGCGAACTGTCGAACTCGAACTTTTTTCGAGGGTGAAGATGCGCTGCCCCAGTCTTTCTATCGCTCTGAGCTTATTTGATAGTGTCTGTTGCATCCAAATATCGGGATTGTTGAGTTCCAACACAGGCCGATGGTGTCTGTTGCATTTAAAGATCGGGGCGACCGCGCTCCGTCTTTGTTATGCTGGCAGAGCCACAGGTTGCTGAGTGTGCCTGTTGCTTCAGAAGATCGGGGCATCGTGCCGTGATCCTTGTCGAGCTTGGAAAGCTCCTCCTCCTGCTATACAAGGGTTGATTGGTGCTGATGAGAGAGAGTGATTCACTCTGACTATGCACGGAGATGCGGATACGTTGAGATGCTAGAATGATGCACCTGGACGAGACATCATAATGATGCGCCTGACAGATGATGCACCTAGCAGGGGGAGCATGGCAGTTGCTGCGCCTGGCTGTAGCTTTAGGATCTTTCTTTTTGTAGAAGTTCTCATTTGTAAAGCCTTTCTTTAGACATGTGATCAACTTTTATATGAAATAAAAGTCTTCTTTGAATGTCTTTAAATTTGTACTTTTCTTTGTTTTGCCAAGTATCTGTTTGAGCTTCCTGGCGCATTTGAGTTGGTCGCATGGTTGGGTTGAGCGCATAGGATTCTGGCCTATAGATTGTGCCACCACTTTCTCATTGGTGGAAAAAGTCATCCCCAGAAGAGTCGTCATTTTTGTTTCAAAAAAAGTGTCTGATAAATGTATTATCTTTTATATATTGTAAAAAGAAGTACAAAAAAAATCTTAAGCAAGAATTCCAAGTATAATAAAATTTGTGATTGGGGCAATAGAGATTAAGTCTACTTCGAATTCTTTACTCCGTTGATGATCTGATGCAATATTTGTTGAAGTTTGGTCATTGATGAACTCCCTGTAGCATGGGAACTTTATCAATAAAAGCTCTCTCTTTATCTCTGAAAGTTCCTAGCAAAGAAGCAGTATACATAGTCTCTCCTTAAGCCTGTGCTCTTCGTTGGTTTATTGCGCAAGGAAGAAACTATCCTCTATTTATAGCTTTTCTTCACTGGAATAGCCATGTGCATATGTGCAAAAAATACACCATCTTCTGCCTCAGAGATGCATGAAATTAGGTAGGTGCATGAGCCTTAGGGGTTAGTGGAGAGTGAACATCGAGAATCATGTATAGCTCGCCACGTATTTTGAGATGTGTTGTACGAAACACTGCCATGTCAGTAAACGATCTATTTAGTGTGGATCGGCCATGTGTCTGATTACTTTAAACGTATAGCATTTGATTACTTGTTGTAAATAAAAACTTTTCCTCGAGAAACTATGGATCAGTTAACATTTGAACGCATAGGTTCTCTAATTGCTCATTGTAAGACACTGATATAGAAGTAGACGCATGCAACTGCTTCCTTTACGGCTGGCACAATGTAATGATGGGGACGACGAAATCACTGACATCTTTCTCGTAATCTTAATACTACACACTGCTCAAGATTTTTCTCTTCACAAGAGACAAAAGCACATCATGCGTCTGAATGGACCATGCGTCTGCCTGGCCCGTTTCTTGAGCATGTGTCTTTCTTTAGTAGCTAGCAGCTTTCTAACTTAAGAACATTTATGCTTTGGACGCATGAAACCTATGTGTCTCTTTTTAATATTTTTTATGCTTCTACAAGGGCAAAATCTGGTATGAGTCTAGGACTCCTAAATTTTACAGAGATTTCCTAAATTTTATAAACGAAAAGCCATCCTTCTCTCTCTCTCTCTCTCTCTCTCTCTCTCTCTCTTCCCTCTCCTTCCTACTTCTAAATATAATTACTTTTATAAAAGCCTACAAATTTTATAAAGATCTTCTATGTTTTACAAATGACCTTTAAAATTTTAAAAAGGTCCCCGAATGTTACAAAAAATTCTAAAATTATACAAAGGTCATCTTAATTTTACAAAGGCCCTTTGAGTTATACAAACGACATATAAAATTTACAAAGGTCCCAAATTTTATCTAGGAGCTCCTATATTCATGACTTAGGGTCAATTTTTTTGCTAGAGTTTGTCCCACATAAGGGTTTGACATCCTATTATATTGGACTTTGCATGACAGAAAAACTAAGCTGCACGGTAACTGAACATGAAGATGTCTTTTTTTGTGAATGCACTGCCCATATATATATGGATAGTCGGGACACATGCTCTATAGGTAAGGGTCTGCTTGGATTGGAAGGGGGAATAAGCAGAGTCAAGTGGGGTAAGTGAGGGAGAGTAGAGTCAATATATAACCTTGCTTAGATTGGAGGAATAGTTAAGTTTGGTGTGTTTAATTACTTGCTTGGTTTGAGTGTTGTATAATTTGGGAAAAAATCTACTGTTTCTTCCTCTCTTTAATGTCCTTTAATTTGCTATTCAATACTTTCAACCCTTTATTTTATTTGTTTAGATTTTGACTGTTTAATATTTATTTATATTTATTAGTATTTTGTGGACAGGTCCTTAAAGACAAATGGCTAAATAAATAGCCATAAAATCCTATTATTATCTATTTAATATGTAGCAACAGGGGTTGGCTATATATGTAACAATATTTTTAACAATGAGAAACACTTAAGAAAAGTTACCATATGATTCCTCCTCCTCCTTCACAAACATGTATTTTTCTTTCCTTTCCTTTCCCATCTCTTCTACTGGACAAAAGCTAAGTTCAGATCATTCTTTCGGAGTTGTGTGCAACAACAGAAAGCTAGTAGCAAGGGAATTTTACCTCTGAGAGGATTCGAGACGAAGTCGGCACATAGACCTCGAATAAACTCTTAGGACAGTGTTTTGTGCATGACTTTCCGTAGACCGGATCTCGAACTTCTTCATTTGTGTTAATTACTAGAGATAAGTTAAATAAAGATTTTTCTAACAATCAAAGAGTTTTTTCATTGTATGTATCTTAGTTTCTAGAGACTGCATGCAATCTTGGTGTTTCAGACCTTTCAACTGGACTGAATTTGAAATTAAAAATTATGAAATTATACTTGTTTAAGCAGGGGGCAATCCTTTTTTTCTTCTGTCTATGCATTCATAATATTATTTTGTTACATCAGCTATCACTCATTTACAACTTCTTTCACTTTTTTTGTTAACAGGAATATAGTCTAGTTGTAAAACACAAAACTTTAGTTTTACTCTCAACATTAAATCTTGCATTGCTAAATGCATAGTAGAATGCAAAGCTTATTACTGCCAAGGTTTTTTTTTCCATGTGCTCATGTGACTCACACAAGATTGGGTCGACTTTGTTCGTTTAAATATACGTACATGCAAGAATTTAAATTTCGATAGATAATAAGTTGGTATTCCTCTCTTTGTATTATTATTTTGTTGCAAGAGCATCTTTGTTCATGGTTGTTTTGCTTCTAAGTAGGAATAATACAAATTGATAACCACTATGCCTTGGCTTCATATAGGGACAAAGGTGTTGGAACACTCTATTTGTAGTGGTTTTTATTTTATAAGTTATAATGGATACCATATGGAAGTCTAAAAATATTAAATAAAATACTTTAGAACATAGTATGGTGTATTTGAATGCTTCCATCGCCTCTTCTATATGTTGTTCATTGTCTCCAGATCCTCCTATAAGTGTGTTTTACAATACCACATCATAGTTAGGCATACCTCCAAATACACACTTGGTCTCTCTCATTATTGAATTTGTCATACTGGTGATCAAAGCATCTACAAACAAGAAGTTACCAAGTAGTTCATGGTGATGATAACGGTCTTTTTCCCTACCAGCCAATAGAGCTTTTAGTTATAAACACACCTAATGCGCTACGAACATCATATAACTTGGTTGCTTGATCAATCAGAACAACCGAGCAAAGTGCCTAAAAGCAATGATGTGATCTATGCTTTGAAAGTTCAAAGATAGCAAACGTATTCCACGATATCAAATCCCTTTCGGGCACCTCATGGAACAAGAAATAATAATCTTGCATTATTTCACTGACCTACTTAGTTATTTATCTTGAACTACTAAAATTGTCAAGTTAATATTAAATATTTTATTATTGGGTCTATATTTTATGAACCACTAGAAGCTCAAATATTGGAAATTTGACGTCTTTACAGGCTTGTAAATAAACTAAACTTGGATTTGTTTTGGTAATATGAATAAAAACATCTTTTATGAAATTACATGCTAATATTTTTAAAAGCATACTTTTATGCACAATAGGAGCACATGTCTTATTATCAGAATCGTTGATTACATTTTCATTATAGTACTTGGTCTATGTTAACAAATGGTACTTAAAATTTTCACTTGCTCTATTCTGATAAATTGTCATGATCCAATCCATTGTAGCAAATTAGTTTGGTAGCAAATTTTTTGCAATATTCTATTGCTAGAAGTTAAATTGACCATTGAGAAATAATTTCTTTTGGTAAATTGCTGGTCCAAAAACTCCCCTTTCTGTAGTTCGAAATCAATTTTTAAGCTCCATATATGCCTTTGTTTGCTTGGAACATGTAGGCCAGGTTCTAGTGGATACTTTATATTAGTTTTTTAAATAAACAAAAAGAAATCTTTTATCTTTTGTGGTGAACAAGCTCCCAGCATCCTACGTTTATAGTTTCTAGTTATCAAATTTTAATTTGTAGTTTCTAGTTAACAATATACAAATTTTCATTTTAAGTAATGTATTCTGTTAACATTCTCTTATAAAATTTATATAAATATTCATTTTAGTATATAAAATATTCATCTCTACCGGCTGGTGACTGATTGGCTACAACATTGAAGCTGTCCCCACAAGGTAAATGTAGCCTTCCGTTCATGTTTTGTATTAGCACTTTTAGTAAATTAGCACCTTTAGTACGACCCAATAGACAAATCATGTTCCAGCAAGGTCGTACAGGTTAGTCAATGGTTTTCCTTTTAAATCATTTGGATTCTTCAAACAGATCAATTCTTGACCAATTGAATGCTTTTAAGTTCTCCACCTTTTTGAGATTTCAATGGTTCACATTTAAAACCATGAATCCTCTTCATGTAGAATACCAAGCATGTAATTGATTATCAAATGGAGAAATAAACTGAAGGATTATAGTACATTATATTAAACATCCTACCTTACTGGATATTTGGTTGGACTTTACTGTTAAACAGAACCTTAGTACAAATAGGAAAAGCCTTCCTTTCTTAGCCACTGTTTAACAATACATCATTGAAATTTTGTCCACAAAATATATGTTGTCTTCAAAACCTTGCATCATTGAAACCGTGCAAATAAGCATTATTATGCCAGAATGAACAAGTTTGTGCATCGTTTCAGTTACATTACTTGTTAATATGTAAACTAACTTCTATTTTCTTGAATCCGTAGTCATTAGAAATACTTTTCAACTTTTGAGAAAAGGAGCAACATGTTAACGGTGGCAGTACGTCATCTGTCCAATTAAGAAGCCTTAAATATTGCGACTTATTAAAAATGCTTAAACATGCAAAGGATAAAGGTAAGTTATACAAAGGTCATTCCCTTTATTGTTATATAATTAATGTTGTAAATCACTTTCTAAATTTTTGGATACTAATAGTTAGTGAGAATAATGGAACTATTTAAAATGATGTACAAAATATATTTCTTTGAAATGTTGTTACTGAGACGAAATCAAGAAGTACAAAATTGCTCCAATTATGTGGAAAAACTAATTGTCATAATTACAACCCACATATCTATTTTTTCTGATTCCTAAGCATAGTTGGACAAATATATTGTTGAAGTTTGTGAGCCAATTTTCTTGGTTCTGTATGTAGATTACGATGACATTGAATGATAGTTTTCCTTGGCTACTTGAATTTTTAGTGACCATAGTGTCATAATATTATAATTTAGCAAAAGTAAATAGTTTGATGGTACCGCAAATCTCTTTCAATCTAAGTCTTAAGGTAGAGATTTGTTTGGGTACAAGCTGAAGCTTCCTTCAATCGAAAGGTATAAATAGCCTAAGAACTCAATAATTAAGTATCTTAGGACCACCGATAGCAAGGAACCGGCCCATGCAGCTAACCTAAGTGAATCAAAACTTGAGAGACTAAAAGATTTGTTAAGATTGATTAGCAAAAATCATACAAATTATTACTCAATTATTTTAGCTGTCATATTGGTTCAATACACTACCTTGTTGAACATTAGATATGAACTTTTGCTATAGCTTGTAAAGAAGGAACATCTAGTGCTAAGCCAGCTAAATTTACTGGCTCCAACTTCAAAAGGTGGCTGAGTCAGATGAGATTTGGCTCACTAGCATATGAATTATATCAATAATTGATAGAATCGCACATCTGTTAAAGATTTGATGATAATGAGACTGACTAAGGAATACCAAAATATATAGCTCAGAAAAACCTAAAATAAATAGATTATCATTATTTTT
>JANAVB010009999.1:9931630-9949130 GCA_029216955.1 Iris pallida
TGCGGCTACTGCCGCGACTGTTCCTGGCTGTGGCGGCTGGCCGGCCTACGGCGGCGAGCCCGCACCGTGGCGGGGCGACTTTCATGTTTAGGGTTTAAGTTTTGATTTTTTTTGATGTCATATTATATATATTATATATATATATAAAATATATATATATATATATATATATATATGTGTGTGTGTGTGTGTGTGTGTGTGTGTGTGTGTGTGTGTGTGTGTGTGTGTGTGTGTGTGTAAGGAAAGAAAAAAAGAGGAGGTCGATTGGCAGCACTTCGGGGAACAATAACTTGTGTGATTTTTTCTTTTCTTTTCTTAAATTTTTTTAACAAAGATAAAATCTAGAAAAATACATAATTAAATTAAAACATATGCTCCCATATAAATATTTAAAAAATAAATTTAAATCTTATAAATAAATTTTATACTTAAAACTTCCATAAATAAAATTCTATAGTTTAAAATCTCTATAAATAATAATTTTTACAATAAAAACTTCCTCTCCTTCTATAAATATGCATGGTTGAGATTATATATGTATAAATTATTTTTCTAAGATTTTTTGATTATTTAAACTAATATATATTCTCAACATTTTTTTATGGAACCAACATATATTATACACGTTGGATTGGAATTGCATGGTTGAGATTAAATGACTTAAAAAAGTGGTGGGGTCTACACTTTTTAATCTCAACACTAAATTTCAATCCAATCCATAAAACATAGGGTGATTCTATAATACAAAACCAGCCGACTAGTTTTTGGAGCATTTCTGTATATATATATATATATATATATATATATATATATATATATATATATATATATATAATATATATATATACTTTTTAACGTATTATAACATAATTCCTATAATTTAAAGATAAACAAATCCCAATAATACTGGAATAAATATTTTCTCAATATACATATATAAATACACCCATACCTACATATGCACATATTGGGTTAAATAATTTAGAAACCTCACAATAATAATAATAATAATAATAATAATAATAATAATAATAATAATAATAATATAATAATAATAATAATAATATATTTATTAAAATATTCATATACTATTATTTATGAAGTAATGTCACAATTTAACCTAATTTAATACACATGACATGATTATGGTTATGACATCCATAATATGCCTAATACGCTAATCATGGTACACGACTATACTAGCCATGTCATATTTCCTAATCTTTATGCATAACCAATCTCAATCATGACTAAAGCTATTTATATAATAAAATATTATTAAAAAATCTGCGGAGAATATTAATTAAATTAAAATACAAATTAAAATTTTTGAGGGTACACATGATGTATTCTATCCCGGTGTGGTTCGACACCCTTTGTCCTTGTTTGGTTGTAAGGGTGACGTGTTTTCTCGATGATATCATATAAGCCTATAGTCCGTGGCCATCTTTTATTTATTGTTTGAGTTTTGTCTCATTCATATATACTCCCTTGTGGTACTTGCTATTCAGGACCTGACCCCGCTGATTTTTTTTGCCAGATCTCGTAGCAGAGCCAGAGGATCTAGCGTATCTTCCCCTTATCAGTGGTGCACACCAGGAGCATAGGCACCGGGGACAATAAGTGAGTTCCTTCTTCACTGCTCGTATAGCATTTCGTTTCTACTTGGGTGTTTAGCCATCAACACATGTTAGCCGTAAATTTGTATACATAATTATAATTATTCAGACTGCAGCTGAAACAACTATGTACCCTTGGTACTGTACTAGCTTATCATTTTGTATAACTAGTCCCATGAATCATTTTGATGAAGCGTCTGGAACTCCTTACTGCTTTTTTTTATATGTTCATTGTTTACTGTTTTTGGTTTGATTGATTGATACAAGATGATCTATTAGACCACATGAGACTTGATTGTAGCATGCACCCCTTGTTTAGTGACAGCTATGATCGCTGTATGATGTCTTCGTACCTCATGCGGTGTAGCTGGCCTCGCCCGCCTCCGTACTCCGGTTCTGGGGCGTAACAAGTGGTGCCCCATGCAGGTCAAGATTTCTGACTTGTGGTGTGCTATTATTGTAGAAGTCTCAATCAAGACATGTCTCCCTTGATCTCCTGATTCAATTTTCCCTTTCCTCACCTTAGTTGTTAACTTGATTTCCATTCTCGTCCCTTCTCGTCCTGTCTTTTGATATTTTGAATCTTTCACTATAGGGGTGCCTCGTTCTCAGCAATTGCGGGACCGACTTAGAAAAACCTCCAATGGAGCAGGATATCATAGAATACTAGCTGGAGACAATACCTCCTCAAGGACATGTTCTGGATGGGCCAACAGCTGGAAAATTTGAGCAGCAGGGGCCCTGCATTCCGATATTCCCAGTAGTTTCGAAAATTGTTGGCCCTCACGCATTAATAGAGATTATTGAAGGATTATTGGAATCCCAGCAGCGACAGCAAGAACATAATCTTTTGCTCAACCAAGGACTTCAATTAGCTTTAAAAAAGAGAGATGTGGATCCAGAAAGGACTTTATTTGGAGCTCATGCGACTTGTGGATAGGCGTGATCGTTGTGGCCTGACCCAATGATAATGGCATAGGCTCTGCAGCACCAACCATGGCATCAACATCAATGCTAGAGGGTGCCAATTGGTTGTACTTATTATGGAAAGAGAGGAAACACTAGGGATGTGTGTTGGGTAACGAATGGCCTGTGCATGAGGTACAACAGTCTAGACCACATACTAGCTACCTGTGTCACCCTCACTTTCCTAAATAGGGCCAATATGGTCATTATAATATTTTATTTTTTTAATATTATTTAAATATTATTGTTAGTGTTTTTTTATATTATTATTTAAATAGGTATTTTATTGATAGAGTTTTTATTTATAAAAGTTTAATATATTTAATATATATATATATATATAAAATAAAATGTTTAGTTTTGTTTATAAATAAATTCTGATTTTTATTTATATATATTTAGGTATTATTCTATTTATGGGATATATACATAAATATATATATTTGTATTAATGGGTAAATATTAATGGGTTATTTTATATAAATAAATATATACGTATATATAATAAATAATAATATGTATGTATGTATATATATATATATATATATATATATATATATATATATATATATATATATATATATATATATATATATATATATATAAGCAAAAGGTAAAGAAAGAAAGAAAAGAAAAAGAAAAAAAAACGCACCCGCACATATAGAGCAGCAGCAGCTACTAGCATTCAAGTGCGCGCACCCCCCCCTTCCATGTATAACCCGAGACCAATCCGTGTGTATATATATACATATATATATATTTTTAGAGAGAGAGAGAGAGAGAGAGAGAGAGAGAGAGAGAGAGAGAGAGAGAGGAATTTTCACAAAAACCAAACCCTAGCCGTCACCCACAACCCAACGTGTACCCCGACGTCGCCGTCGACCAACCCGTGGCCGTCCATCGCCGGAAAACGTGCAACGAGCAGCCCACTCGCGCGTGAAAACTGTCAGCGAAGAGCCAACTTCGAAAATAGATTTCTCCTTCCTCGCTCCGTCATTTTGCGAACCACTTAGTCAGGTAAGATCCCAACATATACACCTTTATTTTTCTTCAAATAGTTCGTGCCGATTCACTCCATGTGCGACGAAAAACGAGTTCCAAAATCGAGAAAAAACTCGATTTTCTGGGTTTAGAAACTGTCCCGAAACCCCAACTTTGTGGCCGATTTGCGACCAGTGTCTTGTGAGTTTTCAAAATCGGTCTGAAGAGACTTGTAGACAACCTATAGGGCTTTAAAACCCTTTTTGTAGAATTAAATTTCATGCACTGTACAGAAAGTTATTGATTTGTGAAGTTGGAGAAAAAACTGATTTTCAAAAGTGGATTTTTAGAAAAATTATCCCGATACGCCGTCCGTCCCGTCAATCCGGACGACGTGGTCGTGAACCAAAAGCATCGAATGGTGCGTATCGACTTCGTGGTCGTGTGGGCTTTGGCGGAATTCAAATTGATCGCGTGTGCGCGACGAATTTGATACGTATCCGTCAAAAAATTACCGTATCGGCCTTTTGCATATTTGTCAATTACTTTGTGCACACTCATCAAATTGCGACGAAACTTGCGCCATTGGACTCGAAATATTTTTCTGGTCATGTATGCCAAGTTTGGTCCGATTCTTAGACCGTTGATAGGGAGGCCATTTTGGCGGGCCCACAATCCCACTCAACGGGTGATTTTGTGCACAGCCCACCGGAACCCAAAATTGGACATACCGTTAGGTTCGTCTCGTCAAATCGGACCTGTAGACATATAGTTTGATGACTTTAGAGACCGTAGATTCTGGCACATTTTTTGGTGCAAAGTGGGTCCAACGGTGGACACCATTTTGATCCGAAATTACCGTTTTACCCCTGTGTCCAGAATTGGACTTATGGGTAGGCGTTTCTAGCTAATTTGACCATTCTGAGAATGTTGGTAATGTCTGTTTCAGCATTAGGAGACAGTTGTGCGAGTTGACCGTTCGTGGCTCATTGAGTGGGTTGTAGTTTCGATTTTTTCAACTCAGGACGACAGGCGAGTACATTCTCTGATAGTTTTCATTGTCTTGATATCTACTATATCCGATTCAGTTGTAGTGTTATACTTGATTCTTGACACGAGGATACACGGACTAGTATACGTGAATCTCGTCATGAGATGTCATTACTGGTTTACCTGGTATATGAGTACATTGTTCGATATTGTTTCCTGTACTTGTATAGACACCGATTTGGGAGTGGACTGGCCCCCTGCTCTTCGAATCCCGTGTCATGACCTGTCATGTCTGGATTCATTATACTACTCGGGGATGGAGGAGTTATTAGAGGTTATGTGATCATTACCCTTACTTGTTTATTACTTGCGTATAGCTCCACCCTCACCACACGTAGGGTGTAGCCTGACCTTATACTACTTGTGCATAGCTTTCCATTTTGGCCGGCCTGATCCCTACATTATTATACTACCTGTGCATAGCCGATCAAATGGAACAGCCTGATCTTGACCCAAGCCGATCACATAACGCTCTAATATCTCATGGCACTTTATTTTTATGTTTACATCATACCGCAGATTACTTTACATTTATTTATATTCCAGTTTTATCTTATATCTCACACATGACATGATATCCAGTTCTCTTGTATCGTTTTACTTTCAGTCTTGATATTCCATCTTGTATTTCATTATGATTGTCTCTTATAGTATTTGTCAATTCATATGGAACTGCTGTTGGCGTTTGTACTGGCTCATATCCTGACAGGATAACCCCCGTTATTTTTCAGAGGATTTAGATGCAGATTGCCCGACCTACTACGGGTTTGGCATAGATGGAGCCTACAACCAGGACCAGCCTGTGGACCCGGTGTTCGTAGAGGACGCACCGCCAGTAGTGACCTAGTTCACCTAGATTTTGTCTTGATTACATTCCAGTTTGATACTTTGAGACTTGTAGTTTTTATTTTGGGATATTGTTTTATGTCTTGGTCTCTGAACTTGTGATTATGGCTCGGCACTATTTCAGACTATTTATCTCATCTTTATCTTTATCATCGTGTTTATCTTCCTTAGAATTATGTGATTGAGCTGTGAATATATTCCTCCGTGCGGAGATGACAGGTTATATTTTGTGTCTTAGATTCTATATATTCTAGATGACCTTTACAGCGTTCTACCGCCGATACTGCGGCGTAGGCTGGATGTACCCACGTACTCATGTCCCTAAACAGGGTGCGGGTCGTGACACGTTTTTATGGTGGCCCATGCAGGTCTGAGTTCGCAACTAGTGCGATTTCGTAATGGTGCTCAACTTAGAGTGCTAATTACGAGCCTGCTCTTAGGATATAGGTTTTAGGTTATGATAGGAGTTACTCAATCACATATTCGAAAAACTCCAATCTTTTGATTTCCATGACAAACTCTTCTTGCATTTTGAAATATATTGTCCTTCCTTGATGATATCCTATCATGTGCCATATTGATTTCTTTGCTTGAATGTCTCCAGGATGACGGTGACGCGAGCTCAGGCAGCTGGATCCAGTGCAGCACCGGAGAGGTCCGATCCGTCGCAACCTATTTTTTTGACTGAGAGAGCTGTGGATCTGGAGATTAACCCTACTATCCCTGCCGTTCCAGAGGTAGCGGCAACAGTACCGGGGGGTCTTCCTCCACAAGTCCCGGGGACTGTACCTGTTCAGCCGGGGACTCTTCTACCTCCACCAACGTTGCCATTTGATGCTACTCAGATGTTCACGTTCCTCCAGCAGATGATGGAGGCGCAGCGAGCGCAAGCTAAGGCTTCACAGCGGCAGACAGAGATTTTGAGGCAGAGCATGGAGAATGCGCACCAGTTAGCGCTCGCCGCTGTAGAGAAGGTGACTGCAATTCAGACTCAGGGAGCTCCAGCCCAGCAGCCACAGCAGCAGCAGGCGAAAGCTGGCTCCATGATAGATTTCAAGAAGATGTTTCCTCGAGAATTCAAGGGAACAGAAGGGATCCTGTACGCCGATGATTGGCTAGAGGATGTTGAGCGGAGCCTGGGGTTAGCACAGCTTCCAGAGGGACTATGGGTGTCTGCAGCAGTTAGTCAGTTCTTTGATATCGCTCTGACTTGGTACCGCACAGACCCTCGTGTGACAGTGACAGGCTTGACATGGGTGAACTTCAAGAAGCTATTCAAGGAGAAATTCTTTCCTGATGTGGCTCTTAGTGCACTGGAAGGCCAATTTGTGGGACTTGTGCAAGGGAACATGTTTGTGGACGAGTATGCGACGGAGTTCTTCCGTCTGAGCCGGTTCGCTCCGAGCATGGTTCAGGATGCTGGAGAGAAGTCCCGCAAGTTCAGGAGGGGCCTGAACCACGTCGTCAGATCACGCACGTCTGGACGTTGCACTGCGACCCTTGAGGACATTCTGATGGACGCTCAGATTGTAGAGGAGGACTTGGGTCTCAGGCCCAAGAGCAGTAGTGATGCTATGGGTGCTGGTTCCAGTGCAGGACCGACAAAGCGACCTCAGACTCAGCAGAAGCCGTTCCACCAGCAGCAGCATCAGCAGCACCAGGCACCAGCACGTGCACAGCATCAGCAGGGGCAGAAGCAGGTTCCGCAGTGTGCTTTTTGTGGGAAGCTGGGGCACACCCGAGAGGTCTGCAGGAAGAGGTTGGACGTTTGTCTATTCTGTGGAGCGCCCGACCACCAGTTGAGAGATTGTCATACTCGTCCAGCTCGGGGAGGTCAGAATAGAGCTCCTCCTGCTAGAGCTCCAGTGGGACCAGCTGTTCAGCAGAGGGGTCCGCCACTTCCGACCCAGCAGCAGCGTTTCGCCCAGCATCAGAGGGGAACAGCTCAGGGTAGGGCGTTCGCCCTGACGGTCGAAGAGGCCGAGCCCATAGCAGACGTGGTGGCAGGTTCTGTTCTACTCGATTCATTTTCCGCATTAGCTTTGTTTGACTCTGGTGCTACGCATAGTTTTGTATCTGTCTCTTTTGCACTTAGACACAATATTATTGCTGAACCACTGAGTAGGACTTGCAAGATTATGACCGGGAGAGGCATTATCCTGGTCAATAATAATTGCAAGGGGCGGAGAGTTACACTGGGAGGCCGGGATTTGAGTGCGTCCTTGCTCGTAATGCCCCTTTCAAGCTACGATATGGTACTCGGTATGGATTGGTTGAGCAGACATCATACTAGTATAGACTGTAGAGGAGGCCGAGTTTTGTTTAGACCGCCGGGAGAGCCAGAGTTTGAGTTCGCCAGGGGAGCAGCTGAGCCAGGAGATAGTTTTTGTGGAGCTATGTTGACGGGGCAGGAATTGCCACATCCACTGATAGCAGGATTCTTGGATGTTTTCCCTGATGAGTTGCCGGGAATGCTGCCAGACAGGGATGTTGAGTTCTCTATAGACTTGGTGCCGGGCGCTGAGCATGTCTCGCAATATGTCTATAGGATCAATAACAGCGAGTTGGCAGAGCTGAAGAAGCAAGTCGATGAGCTGCAGGATAAGGGATTCATCCGATCCAGTTCTTCACCTTGGGGCACACCTGTTCTGTTTGTACCGAAGAAGGATGGGACGGTACGTATGTGTGTCAATTACAGAGCGCTCAACAACCTCACTATCAAGAATAAGTACTCGTTGCCGAGGATTAACGATTTATTTGATCAGTTGAGCGGCATGAAGGTATTCTCGAAGATAGACTTGAGGTCCGGTCACCATCAGCTGAAGGTGAAGAAGGAGGACATTCCGAAGACGGCTTTTCGGACTCGGTATGGCCAGTATGAGTTCACTGTTATGCCATTCGGGTTGACCAATGCTCCAGCGGTATTCATGAACTTGATGAACAAGGTATTTCATCAGTACCTTGACAAGTTCGTGGTGGTCTTCATAGATGACATATTGATCTACTCGAAGACACCAGAGGAGCACGAGGAGCATCTGCGGATTGTGCTGGAGACTCTCAGGAAGGAGCTGTTGTATGGGAAGCTGTCGAAGTGCGAGTTTTTCCTGGAGAAGGTAGAGTTCTTGGGTCATGTTGTGACCGAGCATGGGATCTCAGTGGACCCGAAGAAGATTTTAGCAGTTGACTCTTGGTCCACACCGAGCTTAGTCGCCGAGATTCGTAGCTTTTTGGGTCTGGCAGGCTATTATAGGAAGTTCGTTCAGGACTTCTCTCAGATTGCAGAGCCGATGACTAGACTTACCCGGGAAGACGTGGAGTTCGTCTGGACCGAGGAGTGTCAGGCTGCTTTTGATGAGCTGAAGAAGAGGTTGACTACAGCTCCTATATTGACGTTGCCATCTGGGACTGGTGGTTTCACGATCTATAGTGACGCTTCTGGGAAGGGCTTGGGTTGCGTTCTTCAACAGCACGAAAAGGTAATTGCCTATGCATCCAGGCAGTTACGTCTTCATGAGAAGAACTACCCTACACATGATCTGGAGTTGGCAGCTGTTATCTTTGCTTTGAAGCTGTGGAAGCACTACCTGTACGGAGAGCGAGTGGAGATCTTCACGGATCCCAAGAGCTTGAAGTACGTGTTCACCCAGAAGGAATTGAACATGAGGCAGAGGCGCTGGCTTGAGCTGATGAAGGACATCGATATCTCTTTGCAGTACCATCCAGGGAAGGCCAACGTAGTTGCAGATGACTTGAGCAGGTATCCAGTCGCTATGTATTTGACGACAGATCGTCATCTATTGGCCGATCTGGATAGTTTGGGTATCGAGGTGATCGTTCCGGGCATGGAGGTTCAGATGTGGGGTTTACAGATTCAGTCTGCGTTGATGGACAGAGTCAGATCAGCACAGTTTGATGACGTGAGCTTGAGGAGCATCAGGGAGCAGGTGCAGGCCGGATTACTAGACGATTTCTCTATAGTCGAAGATGGGTCACTGAGGCACGGTACTAGATTGTGCATACCGAGTGGAGAGCTTCGGAAGGAGATTCTGCAGGAAGCGCATCGTTCCCAGTACTCTATGCATCCTGGAGCCAACAAGATGTACAGAGACCTGAGGGAGCATGTATGGTGGTATGGCATGAAGCGAGATATAGCTCAGTTTGTATCTCGATGCTTAGTGTGCCAGCAGGTGAAAGCCGAGAGACAGAGGCCAGGTGGTCTGCTTCAGCCACTACCCATTCCAGAGTGGAAGTGGGAGCACATCACTATGGACTTTGTATCTGGACTTCCACGATCTTCAGGAGGAAAAGACGCGATTTGGGCCATCGTTGATAGATTGACCAAATCGGCCCACTTTTTACCTTTCAAGGTGGGACTATCTACGGAGAAGCTGACAGAGATGTATGTGCGGCAGATAGTCAGATTGCACGGAGTTCCGGTAAGCATCGTCTCGGATCGGGATAGTCGTTTCACTTCCCACTTTTGGAGGAGTTTGCATACTAGTTTGGGCACCCAGCTCAAGTTCAGTACCGCGTATCACCCCCAGACAGATGGACAGTCAGAGAGGACCATCCAGACACTCGAGGATATGCTTCGCACTTATGTGTTAGATTTCGGGGGATCTTGGGAGGACCATCTTCACCTGGTAGAGTTTGCTTACAACAACAGCTATCTGGCCAGCATAGAGATGTCACCATTTGAGGCTCTATACGGACGGAGATGTCGCACTCCTTTGTCATGGGACGATGTCGGTGAGAGAGTTTTACTTGGCCCGGAGATGGTGGTGGATGCATCAGAGAAGGTTAAGTTGATCAGGGATAGACTTCGGGTGGCTCAGGATAGACAGCGGCATTGGGCCGATAGCCACCGGAGACCGTTAGAGTTCGAGGTTAGTAGCAGTTTTTTTTCTCTATTTGTACTTGTTGGTGATTGTTTGCTTTAGGATCTTGTATTGAGTCTTGTCTTGTGTCTAGGTTGGCGATATGGTGTTCCTGAGGATTTCTCCGACACGGGGCACGATTCGTTTTGGCCGAGGCGGGAAGCTTAGTCCGTGCTTCATCAGACCTTTCACTATTCTTGGAAGGGTCGGTGCAGTGGCCTATCGACTAGACTTGCCGCCTACGCTCGAGGGAGTCCATAACGTGTTCCATGTGTCGCAGTTGAGGCGGTACGTGGCAGACTCTAGTCACGTATTGGATCACTCCGAGTTAGAGGTGGGGCCTACTCTCCGCTATCCAGAGCAGCCTGTGGAGATTCTGGATCGTCGTGAGAAGGTTCTCCGAAACCAAGTTATTCCTTTGGTTCGTATCGCATGGAGGCATCACTCTCCAGGTGAGTCTACCTGGGAGAGAGAGGACGAGATGCGGGAGCGTTACCCTTATCTCTTCGAGCCTTGAGGTATTTTTTTTTTGTTCTTGCGACTGTTATTGTGCTAGCTTGCTCTAATTTCGAAGACGAAACTTTTTTTAGGAGGGTAGATTTGTCACCCTCACTTTCCTAAATAGGGCCAATATGGTCATTATAATATTTTTTTTAATATTATTTAAATATTATTGTTAGTGTTTTTTTATATTATTATTTAAATAGGTATTTTATTGATAGAGTTTTTATTTATAAAAGTTTAATATATTTAATATATATATAAAATAAAATGTTTAGTTTTGTTTATAAATAAATTCTGATTTTTATTTATATATATTTAGGTATTATTCTATTTATGGGATATATACATAAATATATATATTTGTATTAATGGGTAAATATTAATGGGTTATTTTATATAAATAAATATATACGTATATATAATAAATAATAATAAATAATAATAATAAATATATATATATATATATAATAAATAATAATATATGTATGTATGTATGTATGTATGTATTTATGTGTGTGTGTGTGTATATATATATATATATATATATATATATATATATATATATTATTTTTTTTTATTTTTATATATATATGTATATATATATAAAAGCAAAAGGTAAAGAAAGAAAGAAAGAAAAGAAAAAAAAAAACACACCAAAACAAATCACACACGCACCCGCACATATAGAGCAGCAGCAGCTGCTAGCATTCAAGCGCGCGCACCCCCCCCCCCCCCCCCCCCCCCCCTCCCCTTTCCATGTATAACCCGAGACCAATATATATATATATATATATATATATATATATATATAGAGAGAGAGAGAGAGAGAGAGAGAGAGAGAACCCGAGACCAATATATATATATATATATATATATATATATATATATATATAGAGAGAGAGAGAGAGAGAGAGAGAGAGAGAGAGAGAGAGGAAAAAAAATATAGAGAGAGAGAGAAATTTTCACAAAAACCAAACCCTAGCCGTCACCCACAACCCAACGTATACCCCGACGTCGCCGTCGACCAACCCGTGGCCGTCCATCACTGGAAAACACGCAACGAGCAGCCCACTCGCGCGTGAAAACTGTCAGCGAAGAGCCAACTTCGAAAATAGATTTCTCCTTCCTCGCTCCGTCATTTTGCGAACCACTTGGTCAAGTAAGATCCCAACATATACACCTTTATTTTCCTTCAAATAGTTCGTGCCGATTCACACCATGTGCGACGAAAAACGAGTTCCAAAATCGAGTAAAAACTCGATTTTCTGGGTTTAGAAACTGTCCCGAAACTCCAACATTGTGGCCGATTTGCGACCAGTGTGTTGTGAGTTTTCAAAATCGGTCTGAAGAGACTTGTAGACAACCTATAGGGCTTTAAAATCCTTTTTGTAGAATTAAATTTCATGCACTTTACAGAAAGTTATTGATTTGTGAAGTTGGAGAAAAAACTGATTTTCAAAAGTGGATTTTTAGAAAAATTGTCCCGATACGCCGTCCGTCCCGTCAATCCGGGCGACGTGGTCGTGAACCGAAAGCATCGAAAGGTGCGTATCGACTTCGTGGTCGTGTGGGCTTTGACGGAATTCAAATTGGTCGCGTGTGCGCGACGAATTTGATACGTATCCGTCAAAAATTCACCGTATCGGCCTTTTGCATATTTGTCAATTACTTTGTGCACTCATCAAATCGCGACGAAACTTGCGCCATTGGACTCAAAATATTTTTCTGGTCCTGTATGCCAAGTTTAGTCCGATTCTGAGACCGTTGATCCGGACGCCATTTTGGCGGGCCCACAATCCCACTCAACGGGTGATTTTGTGCACAGCCCACCGGAACCCAAAATTGGACAACCATTGGGTTCGTCTCGTCAAACCGAACCTGTAGACGTATAGTTTGATGACTTTAGAGACCGTAGATTCTGGCACATTTTTCGGTGCAAAGTGGGTCCAACGGTGGACACCATTTTGATCCGAAATTACCGTTTTGCCCATGTGTCCAGAATTGGACTTATAGGTAGGCGTTTTTAGCTAATTTGACCATTCTGAGAACGTTGGTAATGTCTGTTTCAGCATTAGGAGACATTTGTGCGAGTTGACCGTTCGTGTTTCATTGAGTGGGTTGTAGTTTCGATTTTCTCAGCTCAGGACGACATGCGAGTACATTCTCTGATAGTTTTCATTGTCTTGATATCTACTATATCCGATTCAGTTGTAGTGTTATACTTGATTTTTGACACGAGGATACACGGACTAGTATACGTGAATCTCGTCATGAGATGTCATTCCTGGTTTACCTGGTATATGAGTACATTGTTCGATATTGTTTCCTGTACTTGTATAGACACCGATTTGGGAGTGGGCTGGCCCCCTGCTCTTCGAATCCCGTGTCATGACCTGTCATGTCTGGATTCATTATACTACTCGGAGATGGGGGAGTTATTAGAGGTTATGTGATCATTACCCTTACTTATTTATTACTTGCGCATAGCTCCACCCTCACCATACGTAGGGTGTAGCCTGACCTTATACTACTTGTGCATAGCTTTTCATTTTGGCCGGCCTGATCCCTACATTATTATACTACCTGTGCATAGCCGGTCAAATGAAACAGCCTGATCTTGACCCAAGCCGATCACGTAACGCTCTAATATCTCATGGCACTTTATTTTTATGTTTACATCATACCGCAGATTACTTTCCATTTATTTATATTCCAGTTTTATCTTATATCTCACACATGACATGATATCCAGTTCTCTTGTATCGTTTTACTTTCAGTCTTGATATTCCATCTTGTATTTCATTATGATTGTCTCTTATAGTATTTGTCAATTCACATGGAACTGCTGTTGGCGTTTGTACTTGCTCATATCCTGACAGGATAACCCCCGTTATTTTTCAGAGGATTTAGATGCAGATTGCCCGACCTACTACGGGTTTGGCATAGATGGAGCCTACGACCAGGACCAGCCTGTGGACCCGGTGTTCGTAGAGGACGCACCGCCAGTAGTGACCTAGTTCACCTAGATTTTGTCTTGATTACATTCCAGTTTGATACTTTGAGACTTGTAGTTTTTATTTTGGGATATTGTTTTATGTCTTGGTCTCTGAACTTGTGATTATGGCTCGACACTATTTCAGACTATTTATCTCATCTTTATCTTTATCATCGTGTTTATCTTCCTTAGAATTATGTGATTGAGTTGTGAATATATTCCTCCGTGCGGAGATGACAGGTTATATTTTGTGTCTTAGATTCTATATATTCTAGATGATCTTTACAGCGTTCTACCACCGATACTGCGGCGTAGGCTGGACGTACCCACGTACTCGTGCCCCTAAACAAGGTGCGGGTCGTGACAACCTGTCTGTTGATGTAGAGGCCAGTAGGGCCGGTTCAGCAGTTCTCGTCACCATGAACCCCTGTAACAACACCAGGTGAAAGACCAACATCAAAAGTGTAACCTTTGGCACGACAACCATTGCCGTTGCAGGATCAGATGTTCCAGCAGAGATGTCATCAGTTGGATCAGCAGAGGCCCCGACAGCATAGCTAGAGGAGACAACAACAGAGAGGATCCCGACAAGGTCATGGGCATAATTCTACTTTGCCCCTAGGTGAGGCTCATGCATCAGGTAATGTATCAGCAGGTATCCTTCATTGCCTCGTTTGTTTATAATGGATCTATATGATTGGAAGCATCTTACCCTTTAAACCTGCATAATTTTTGACATGTGTTGGAATAACATTAGAGGCCCTAAAGTTAGCAGATTGTGGTTAGCTTAGCATTTCTGGTTGTAGTATGCTGGCAATTAATATCTGCGGGGTTGATTGAGATTTATATGGTTGGCTTTGAAGTTAACCCTGGATGTAGACTAGATGAGTGGTAATCATGAAACTATAGGATGTTGTGGAGGAAGAATGGTGTTCAGCATTCCAGGCTTGGAGAAGCTCGTCTTCGTCAGAGCATTAGAGGACCAGTTTGAGGGCAGAATTGCAGTAGCAGTCGCGGTTGAGGAGCAGATATAGATTATAGTTGATTTTGAGAAATTGTATGTTAGCTTGACCCTTGAGTGGGATACTTGATAGCCTTAGTGATGATGGATTGACTGAGGATATGGATTTTGCTGGGTCTATTGACAAGTTGGAATAGTACAAAGCAACAATTTAGAAGTTCACTTGTATGTTATGATGTTTGATGTCTTTTATTGGGTTGGACTTAGATGAATGAGATTAATGTTTTGGGAATTTAAAATTTGAAGTTGATAAGGACTCTGTATTATAAAATGAATAACTTGAGTGAGGGCAACCAATATGTGTCATGTATTGGAGTGTGGTTAAATCAAATAGGATTGAAATTTTTGAATCAAACATAAGGACTTGATAGATCAACTGAGAGTTGTTCGAGGATGTGAGAGTGCCTCAATGATTTGAGACTTGTATTGCTCGATGGTTTGAGGTGAGCGATAGATGATCTGATATTGTGTATGGGTAATTTGATCTGGTATCAAATATGGAAGATAAATTGGATAAGACAAACTTATGTTCCTTGAGTAGATCATTTTTCTTTTTCTTTTTTTGGGGCTATATTTGTATTCAATGATATTAAAGCATGTATCGAAGATCGATAGATGATGGCTCAAGAATAACCGAGTTGGGTGAATAATGACCGTTTTTAATATTAAATCTTTGGGTATTGTTATCTGGATAGAGGATAGCTTACCATGATGAAATAAATTATAGTATCGACGTTCGGATGACTTGGCTAAGTGGATCTTAAAAATACATAAATAAGTAATGGATGACTCGACTTGATGAATATTAGAAGTATTAGTGATTGATCCTTGATTTGATGTAGTAAGATTTCTTTTTTTACCTAAAGAGAAATAAAATTTTAAGTCGATATATAATCTAAATGGAATGAATATGTAAGTAAACAATTGTTGGTTGTATAGATTATGTTGGCTCGTGGATTGAATCTAAGATGGTTGAAAAAAATATGAGTGCATTGAAAGCATGTATCGAGGAAGAGCTGAACTAGACTTGGAGTAGTTTATACTTGGGGAATTTGTGATGGAATGTATGACTTGTGATCGATAACTTAGACTTATAAC
This sequence comes from Iris pallida, assembly GCA_029216955.1. Lineage (NCBI taxonomy): Eukaryota > Viridiplantae > Streptophyta > Magnoliopsida > Asparagales > Iridaceae > Iris > Iris pallida. Next base: position 9,947,588 of record JANAVB010009999.1, read on the forward strand.
TGTAGGATTGGGACTTTGATAAATAAGATTGGATTGATAGATTTTATTGTGCAGACTAAAGGGTTTGGACTATGTGAGATGCTTGGGTTGATATTGTAGATCGTAATATGATCAAGGATGATTATTGGAATAGATCTACCAAAAGAAGTAGCTTTGCTACACAGACCTTGACCCTTTTATTTGGAAGGTGGTGATATTGGTAGGATGATTTGTTTTGGATGGTTAGATATTCGAGTAAGAAGAAGTATACGTATTGAAGTATTTTGATGTGGAGTTTTATTATCGTTCAGGAAAGATGAATGCAATAGTAGATGCCCTTAGTAAGGAAGGATAAAGCATTGTCTTGACATATCAGAGGCATATTATAAAGGATCTCCACGAGATGGGAATTGAGGTAGTACTCCCGCAGGATATAAATTTTTTAGCCAAATGACAGATTCAGTCGACCTTGGTAGAGAGGATTAGAGCAGTACAGATGGAAGAACCACAGATCCAGAAGCTTAAATCAGAGTGTAAGTCGGGACTTAGAAAGGAATTGGAGATTCATGAGGCTGGAACATTTAGACTTGAAAGTTGTCCGTGCGTCGAGTAGAGGTATCCAGTAGAGCTAGTCAGGTCGATCAGAGAGTGGCTCCGAGTTATGCAGGATCGAGATTGACATCAAACGGATCAATATCGCAGACCCTTGGAGTTCAGTGTATTCTTGTGGACTTTGCCTACCCATGGAGTCATCAGGTTCGGAATCCCGGGGAAGCTTAGTCCACGATGCATTGGACCATTTGACATCCTCGAGTAGGTGGCGATGTTGCTTATCGTCTTACCCTTCTACCTTCGTTATGGGATATACACGATATGTTTCATGTATCCCAGTTGCGTAGGTATGTCCCAAATCCGAGCCACGTCCTTAAATCACTTTTGAGTTAGTCGTTGGTACCGACTTGACTTAATAAGGAATAGCTCGTATCCATTTGAGAGACAAAGGGTACTCAAGAACCGGACTATTGGACTTGTCTGTGTCGCTTAGGGCCATCACTCACCGGAAGAGTTGACATGGGAGTGCGAGGATGAGATTAGATCTCGATACCCTCACTTATTCGACTCGAAAGGTATATTTAGCTCTTATGCCTTCGTATATCACATATCGTGCTTGATTAGCACCCGATAGTGCGGATGATTATTTTCTTTGATTGAATGGTTGGTTGATGCGATGTGTAGTTAGGCTGGTTGCTAGTACCTTGTTTTTCCCTAATTTATTTACCTTGTCTTAGTTGAAGTTCTGAAGACAATTTTTGTAAGGAGGGTAGAGATGTCACTCCCCATTCCTGGTATACGTATTCTTTTGCATGGTTCCTATATACGGTATCTAGTATTCGTGACATATGTACCCGTATCCTGTATGTACATATGATCCTGGTATAGAACAGTATTTCATCGCGGAGTAGTGTGCCATCGTTTGTCCTTGTCTGTTGTAGGTGTAGTTCAGTACTTCGATGATGGAGTACTGGACCGTGTTGTGATCCAGATTTTCATTTAATCATTTGTA
>JANAVB010009999.1:9954130-10094397 GCA_029216955.1 Iris pallida
CCCATGCTCCTGACTCATGCGCCTGACCTGATTATGCGCTCATATGTCCCATTCGCCTATGTGGCCAAAGCGACCTATGTGACCCCTGCTCCTAAGGTTGAATTTAGCTTTTTTTGGGGTTTATTATTTTCACTTGGTGACTTGACTATGTTCCTGACTTAACTACCTGTATATATGCTGATACTATTGCATTTGTGTATTGAGGTACAATTTCCTGCCTGAGCGCTGAGGTGCATCCCTGTATTTGCACTGAGGTGTTGTCCTGTAAATGTTGTACATTCATTTCCAACACAATCTTGGTAAATGGTTAGTAACATTGGTGTGGATGATGATTATTTGTTTGATGCATTACACTAAGAATGAATCTAGATTTGGGACTCTGTGAGCCGATGTGGATTCCTACTTAGGGTACCCATACTGAGGTATGACATCTAGGAGGATAATCATATAACCACGACATGTGATTCCGACACAAATATAGGGTTAATTCTTGTAGAAGCATGGGTCACACACCTCAGATGAAAGAAAGTGACCTACGCCCCACTCAAGTATTGAACCACTCACGCCTCTCAGGCTGACTATGCCTCACCTAGGTATCAACCTACCCACGCCCCATCAAAGCAGCGTGGTAGTCACGCCTCATTTAGCATCATAAAGAGGCGCCTCGATCTCTGTGCGAAAGACAGCTAAGGGCTCAAAAACTAAAGTCATAATTACTTTGGCTACTCTCGTCTCTTTAAGGGTGCGCCACTTTCCTCCTCGTTCCTCACTTCTATGGGCATGCCTGATTCATCGCACCGCCACCTACGCTTATCGGTTGCTCTCTCCGAGGCTGCATTTAATGAGCACGGCCCTCTCGAGACCTCTGTTCGACGTTTCTATTCTCGTGCAAGTTACTTACACAGAAGTCAAGGTTTATTTCCCTTGGAAATATTGTAAACAGGCGTGTGTGGCCCATCACGTGTTGTTTGATTAAACTCAGGCGTATGTCGCCCTGAGTCTTCCCAAGTGCGTATGCTTCTACCCCCCGCCTATATACAATGCGCCACCTAGGACAGTGAGTCCTAAGCGCGTGTGTGACTTGGGCATGTGCCACGTGTTGAAGGCCTAGTCATGCCAAGGAATGGGTTCAAAGCAGCTTGAGATTCTCTCCAACAGCAAAATCCAAATATGCTACGTGGCAGTCAGCCATAGCCCCCACACCAGTGAAGTGCGCTTGGTTATAACTGACTCCTGTTTAGGAGTGCTACATGGTAGTTGAAGACCCACGTGCCTGTCTACTCATAGGCGCGTGACCACTTTTCCTATCAACTATAAATAAGAGTTCTCCTCCATTTGAAGATCTTGATTCCCCCCGGTTCCCTGATTTCCTCAAGGGTTCCTGAGCATTCTAGAGAGAGTTCTTTCTGCTTCCCTTAGCAAGTGAAGTTAAGTCCAGTGATTCTCCCTCTCAGTAAGATCGTCAACGAAGTAAAGAAGTAACCCTCTATCATCACGGCCCAAATAAAAAACAAAGTGTAATTGGGAATTCCAATTACATTTTCGTTTGAAACCTTTAAAGCTTTTTTCTACAACATCACGAAGCGATAGCAAACAAAATGGTGACTCTGCCGGGAACGTCCTTCTCCTCCAACGAGAAGGCTGTGATGATGTTTGACACGACCATCCTCAGAACCACTGTGAAAATGATGGTCATTAAGTTCGACCAATCAACATTTGAGGAAATGCACTCTGGGGATAGTGCAGGTCCTTCCCCTAGGTTGTCTAAGCCTAAGAAAATGAAGAAGGCGTGGGTGCCTAAGGCTCGTATAGCCTACCCACAACCTCTTGAAGGATAGAAGCACGTGCCAGTACAACTTTCACTTGGTGCACCGGCAACATCACTCTCCTTTCCTTCCCAGGCGTGTGACTCTGAGAAGTACAATGCTCAAATACAGCCAAGGGAACACACGCCTACCAATAGGCGCAAGAGCAAGTCGATCCAAGGCAAACTCAACGCCTTGGATAGCTTGTGTGGCGATGAGCCCCAGGTGTGTGAAGATAAAGACGCTGCGTATTGCAGGCTTAAGTCCAAGATGAAGGCACGAGCTGTACGTACGCGGCGCACCACAGCTGCCGCGCCAGCAATGGGCATGAGGTGCGCGCCTCTAATGGTGATGCGCATAGTTGATGGGAAACTCTATAGGTCCTGCCCACGTGCTTGTGCGCCAGGGTTGGACCATTCTCCAGAATCTCCCAAATTCTTAGATGTGCTACATGCACAAGAGCTAGGTACACATGTACTTCCACTTCCATGCCATAGCACTCGGTCTACCCAGGTGCTTGAAGAGGGAATAAAAGTCAACCTTCCTTTCCATGATTTGTGTCACGTGATTAATCACAAACGCAAGGTGGATGGAACAACTGCAGATACTGCACATGAAACACCCTTAGTTAGGCACACATGTGCTAGTGTAGTCATCAACTAATGATGTACAAAATTAGCAGTAGTCCGAAAAAGATGGTCCGTGTTTCAACGACTACAGTCTACTACATCTGGCCGAAAGTGTCTCGACGAATGGATACGATCAGACGATGAGGAAGAGCCACTCTTTGCCTCGTGCCATGCTACAGGGAGTTTCCCTCTCGATAGAAGGAACTCCAACCCTTTGGATAATACGTCGAAGAACCGATTCAAGAGCAGCAAGTTGGCTGTGCCCAACACCGGGGTCTTCTAGAGCACCCGTTCCAAATCTAAACTCTTGTCTGAAGCCTCAAAAGCTGTAGGTAGCCATTGCTCCGTACCTACTGCTATCTTCGTTGGGAGTACCGATCGTCAGCACGTCCAAGACGCAGGGGTAGCCAATTTTCGATACTGCACCACAACCCTACGTTCCAAACGGACAGTGATTCCTACAGAACTAAAAGGGAAAATGCCGGGGGTACCCATCCCCAACATGCTTCTAAAGCCTCAGGGAACGAAGACGATCGGAATGCTGATTTTTAGTGAAGCGTGGGAGTCAGGGACGAAAAGTAAATGGTTAGTTTGTACCCGTGTCATGCCGTCACACATGGCGAGTGACGAACAAAGATTCTAGGACACCCGACGCTTCGAGATGCTTGAGGAAATGATGCATACTATGAATGCTAGCCTGGCGCTCTAAACTAAGACAGTTGTTGTGTTGAAGGTGACCCAAACCTCGTCACAACCATAGGTTTTGGCTCTGGAACCAGGAAATAATGGAGAATCCAACACCCCCAATCACCCGATTATAAGTCATCATTTGGTACAACCACCCGCAGCCAATAATCATACCTTGCCGCAAGCATATATGCTAGCCGCATCGGAAGAAGTTCTCGAAGCCATCCAAGATCTCCGAGCAAGAGCTGACGTCAAAGACAAACAAGAATCTCGATGGAAGTTGGGGCTCAGTCAACCTTTTCCAGTTGAATGGAACAAGGTGGTATATCCTCCTTAATATAAACCTCTGACCATCACTCCTTTCGACGGGAGAGGATCTCCCTGTTAACATTTGAATCATTTCGGCACCATGACGGGGCACTTACCAGGAGACGATGCTCTCCTCGCAAATATGTTTTACGGTACTTTGAGAGGAGTCGCCTATGAATGGTTCTGTAGTCTTCCAGACAATTGTGTGTCAACCTTCGATGACCTTCAGCATCTATTCCTATCTCGATTTTATGAGCCAGTAATGGACATGACAATGTCGACTTTGTTGGAAACCACGCAGAAGGATAAGGAATCTGCTCGGGACTACATAGAACGGTTCCGACAAGCTGCACCAGACTACCACCCGATGTTCCTGAATCAGTCTTAATGGACACCTGTCGGAAAGGCTTGTTACCTATGACAAAACTCTGGACGTGTTCCTCCGGTCACATAGACTATGATGCTTTCATCATTAATACCGAGGACATCGAAAGAAAGGCTAAGGAAGCTCGTTCGTCTGGGATAAGCTTTCCTAATGAGAAAGGTAGAAGGTCTGCCGCGGCTTCCAATAATAATGATCGGGAATCGAAAACAAAGCAGGTTATGACCGCAACCCTCAGTCGGGGTGCAGTTCCTGCTCAAAAGCCCAAGAGACCCCCGATACAAAAGGAGAAATATTCTTTCAAAGATGAGGATGCATTACAGCTACTCAATATACTCCTCGAGGGCGAAAAGCTCTAACTACCACATCCCAGGCATCCTAATGAGGTAGACAAGATCGATGATCCCAAGTATTGTCATTATTAACGGTACGTCCACTATGCGACTCGGGATTGCTACATCCTAAAGAACCATATATAGAGGCTGGTCGATGCCAACATCCTTTCATTGGATTTTGAAGAGAAGGTGATCTCTGCCAACATGGTGACCCTCAAATTCGGCAATTTTCGACCAACGGAGGCGCAATATGGGGTCATCCCGATCCCAAAAACAACTATGGAGGTTGTTAACCTCCCAGTTGCTCGAATATTGGGGCTAATATGCATCAAAATGCCTTGAGGAGAGGTCATGTGGGTACACTCGGACCTTACTAACGATCTGACCCGGCCTATCGTACGTCCTACCGGTAAGATCGAAGGAAAGAAGGTTAAATCCTGCAGTACGATCTCTTCCACACCCGATGAAGAGAGGGTGGAAGCAACCAGGACTGGTCTAGATTACTCACATAACTATGACCAAGTCCTTGGAAAGGGGGCATCGTCAACTTCGACATCCACAAATCCTAGCTTATCGGAACCTGGGTCATCCTAACATCCGACAACGGATAAGCAAAAACAAAAAAAGGACATTTTGACAAATCCCTCAGAAAAGAAACCGCAGTGGGGCTCGATAGGCCCTATAACTTCGATGTCCTGGCTCAACTAGCCAACACTCCGGCTAGGCTTGTAGGCCTTAAAAATGAAAGTCACGCTGAGTTGATCAGGACAATATTTAAAAAATCACGCTGGAAGACAGCTCATCATTTTGTCAGAGTGTCATTATGACTGACAGCACGACAGTCGAAGAATGTCTTCTCGTATGCCACGTATGCACGGAACTCGAGAGATCACAGCCGACTATTACGTGACTTTTGAAATCTTCTTCAGCAAGACTCAGCCTTCACCAAGTTGGCGTACCAAAAGAGCTTCTTGTTATTTAATGCGACTGACAAAAGCAATCACTGTCAGAGATTTTGTGTCAGTCGAGGCACGTCGAATCAAGACAGCTGGCAGTTTTGCCTCAATATTGCGTATATTTTGAGCCTTCTGGCTCAAGTCTGCGTGTATTTTGAACTTATATGTTCCTTCCTCAAGTCTGCGTGTATTTTGAGCTTTCTGTCTCAAGTTTGCGTGGATTCTGAAGCTTCTTGTCTCACATCTGCGTGGATTTTGAAGCTTTCTACCCCAAGTCTGCATGGATTCTGAAGCTTTTTGCCCCAAGCCTGCGTGGATTCTGAAGCTTCTCGCCCCAAGTTTGCGTGGATTTTGAAGCTTTCTAACCCAAGTCTGCGTGGATTTTGTCTTCAACAAGTCTGCGTGGATTTCATCAAATTGGAGTACGTGGCAGCCATGCCACTGATCTCTCGCCTGCGTGTCCTATAATTTGCACACGACTCATGCATGATTGCCATGTGTCCAACAGTTACAGGCCACGTCCAGTAACTGCTCACAACCTTGCGTATGTTAAATCCTGCGTGATTTTCAACTAGGCACAGGTTGTGAAGACAGTTATCCTTTCAGTTATTTTTGACTCTATAAATAGAGTTCTTTTTCTCATTCATTGTACAGATACATAGTTATCTAACTTACTGTCAAAATTTTGAGAGCTTTTCTTCTTCGCATAGTCCAAGGGATAAAGCGATCGTCTTCTAGATCGGATTCCTACAGTTGTAATTTTCCCAGATACACAATAAATAAAGTGAATTTATTTATGGAAAACAAATTGGCGACTCTGCTGGGGAAAACCATCTCCTCTTCTGAGATGGCAACAACTCAATGCGACACTTCGTCAGTCGGCTTGACGAAGAAGGTGATATCGATCCAATTCGATCAACTCGTCTACGAAGAAATGCAGCGGGCTAAGGGTGGCAAGCCCACTTCAGCCTCTATCACCACTGCCAAGTCAAAGGGACGCTCTATCTATGTCCCTAAGAATCAGTTGGCAGTCAATGGTGGAGTCTCTGCCACAGTGTCTACTCCTAACACTGGCAAAGACTCTACTACAAGCACGCACACTCTTGTGCGCTCAAAGACGACAGCATTCAAAAGTCACGCTGACAGCACTGGCTCCTTAGCCAAGTCTGTTCCAGCGTGCAATCTCAAAGTCAAAAGTCACGCTGACAGTGCTGGCTCTTTAGTCAAATCTGTTCCAGCGTGCAGTCTCACATTCAAAAGTCACGCTGACAGTACTGGCTCCTTAGCCAAATCTGTTCCAGCGTACAATCTCAATCCCAAAAGTCACGCTGACAGTACTGGCTCTTTAGCCAAATCTGTTCCAGTGTGTAATTCTAAAATCAACAGTCACGCTAACAGCACTGGTTCTTTAACCAAGCCTGTGTCAGCGTGTATTTCATCTAAGAAGAATAGCTCTTTAGCTATCTCTTCTTCTTTGCCAAGTTCTACTAGAACTGGGGGTGGTCTTCAACACAAAGTCCCTTCGAAAAGAAATAACTCTTTAGTTGTTTCTTCTGCTCCTGTAGTCTTTACTTCAGGAACAGCTTTGACTGATAATTTTGTTAGTCAAAGAAAAGGAGATGGTCTTTTGACTACTCTTCCTTCTGGACATTCTATGTCTCAAAACTTGAATAAGTCTAAGAAGAAACATTCTTTAATGTTTTCTTCTACGACTTCTTCGAATGGGACACAGAATTTGTCTAGAAAAGAGGGTCTGTTACCAACTCCTAATCAAGGGGGTGGTTCAACTCTTCCTTCTCTGCCAATATCCAGATCAATGGAAGGAAAACTCCAAGTTTCAAAAACCAATGTGTTACCTCCAACTGATCTAAGAACAAAACTTAATCAAACCCGTTTGGGAAGCACTTCTGGTGTTAAGAAACCACACCAATCGGAAATGAAGATAAGAGATCTAGATGCAGAGTATGCTAGAAATTATGTGGCTCATATTAATCACTTCCTATATAATCAAGAGCCATCAAAATCCAAGAACCAGAAATATATTCCTAAAAATACACAAAGATTGTTCTCTGATGTACCTCAGTTATCACAGACAGATTTACGAGAACACCTTCAACAGAAGAGAAGGAATAATTCTATGTCAATGGATCATGCTGAATGCGACTTCCAGCCAAGAGTCATAATTCAATACACATGTCAATCAATGGTTCAGGACTATGTTGATCATGAATGTGACTTCCAGCCGAGAGTCACAATGCAATGCAGATGTCAAACAAAACGACAATCTGTCTTCAATCGGATTCAGTGTGAACCTATGCCTGATGAAGATGAGCCTTTGTTTGCTTCTGTCAACATGACCTCTCAGAATACTGGGGGTAGAGATGATAGTCCAGATAGAGTATATAGAGGCACAAGAGCAAGAGTCCTGGCCTCTAGTCAAAGAACTTTGATTTCTGAAGATGATTCTGAATTCCTTGGAGAATCTAACTTTCCACCTCTTCCTACTGGGGGTAGTTCTCCTATAATTGACTTTGATGCATAAAGCAATGATTCAGAACAAACGACATCCACCAGTTCATCAATAATCCCTCGTACAGTCACGACTTATATGGTTGATGGGAATACTGATGAACCTTCTTCTTCCTTGACTCCTCAAGAACAAAGAATTGCTTCTTTGGAACAGCAAATGAAGTCTATGGCTGATACTATGAAGCCGATGTATGAACTCATGGCAACACAGATGCAAAATCGACAGACTGTACCAGATGCCATACCAATTGACACTGTTGTAAGTCCAGTACAAGTTCCTCCAGCAGTACAATCCAATACTCCTGGACCAGCTCAACTAAATCTTAGTCTCTCTGGAGCTGGGGGTAGTGCTTACAATACTGTTCCTCCTCCCAACTATTCTCTACAAGCTACAACTCCACAATCCTCCGGAGTTGTCTCTGAAGAATTGAAGAATCTCAAAACTTAATTTGAGGCATTCAAACAAAAAGATGGTTTACAAAGGTTAGGCATCAAACAACCTTATCCGATAGAATGGAAGCAAGTATCGTATCCTCCTAAATACAAGCCTCCTACTATCTCCTTCTATGATGGAACCACTTCTCCAAGTCAGTTTATTAATCACTTTGAAGTGATGACTGACCAACTGCAACCAAGCGACGCCCTCCTTACTCGGGTGTTTGTTGGATGTCTCAAGGGAACGACTTATGAATGGTATAGAAGTCTCCCAGATGGGTGTATTACCTCATTTGCTGGTTTCAAACAGATGTTTCTTGAACGGTTCTATGAAGGGCTCAATGACATGACTATGTCTGCTCTTATTAGAATCAAGCAAAAAAATAATGAAACTACAGAGGATTTCATTGAACGGTTTCGAAGAAAGGCTCTGAAGATGCCTCTTGGAACTCCTGATGCTGTCACCATCGACACATGCAAATCAAATTTGTTACCAATCATCAACATGTGGACAGGATCTACTCAATTCCAAGACTGGCCTTCCTTCATAGTTAGTGCCAAGGCCGCAGAAATTAGTGCTGAAATCTTCAAAGGTTTAGGAGTGCAGATGACTCCCAAAGAAACAGGTCAAGGTACTAACAATAATGCTAAATCTAATGCTCGCAAGGGAAAAGAAACCCTTGAAGTTAATCTTCAGAGCAAAGATGCATCAAATGCTCAAACTTCTCCTACCTCTACAACTCAACAACCAAGAGCACCTCGTCCTAAAGAAGAATACTCTTTTGACGACGATGATGTCCTTGGTATCTTTGAATGTCTGTTGAAAGGTAATAAAATACAATTACCTGAAATCAAGAAACCTGATGAAGCTGGTAAGACAGATCATCCCAAATACTGTCCATACCACAGAATGTTGGGTCACACAATTCGTACATGTTATGTACTGAAAGGAAAGATCTAAGAAATGATTAAATCTGGAGCTATCTCCCTTACTCCAAAAGAGAAAACCGTCACCTCCAATGTCGTCTCTATGCAATTTGGAGATTTTCCTCCTCAACTCCTTGAAAGTGGGATCATTCCTATTCCCAAGGCAACTCTTGACATAGTGAATCTTCCTCCTCCACAGGCTGAAGGTTTGGTGCCAATTACTATGGAAACAGGAGAAATTATGTGGATTCATCCTGATCTAGTGGCAGATTTTGAATCTCCTCCTCTTCAAAAGACTACTTCCCGAAAGTCTAAGAAGGCTGGAAAGATTAGGTCATGTCATATGACTTCTTTCGGATCTAGTTCTGACACAGAGTTAAAAGACAAAGAAGAAGCACTTGCTACTCGAACAGGGAAACCTTTTCTAAAGGAATATTCCAAGAATCCTGAGGATACTCCTGATATCCCTCATACTGATAAAGTTGCTTCTAATGTTCCTCTTGAAGAAGAATCATCCACTGCACCTATTCCTTCCACTGCACCAGTTGAACCTGCTCCTTCCAAGCCTACAGCTCTTGAGAAAGGCAAACAACAGGCTCGATTTGATAAGCCAATCAAGAAGTCTTCTCCTCTTGGGCTTCAGAAGCCTTATAACTTCGACATTTTAAGCTCAACTTGCTAATACTCCAGCTAGAATGTCCCTCTTTGAACTTCTACGTCTCTCCAAAGAGACTCGGGAGACGTTAAGTGAAGCACTTCTTCAAGCTGACTCTTGTCTTGCACAGTTAAAGAAGCCAGATGCAGAACCTACCACTTGCTTACATTGCAACAGTATATTGGAGATTATCCCAAATATCACCTTTACACAAGATGACATGCTACTGGAAGATAATCGACATGATCGGCCTCTCTACTATACCGGTTATATCGATACGATGAAGATAGATCGTATCCTCATTAATCCAGGGTCTGCTATAAGCATAATGCCAAAGTGTCTGTTGGATGAACTAAAAATCCCTCTTCACAAGCTTTCCAAGACAGTTACTACTATCTTGGGATTCAATCAAAGCCAAAGCGAGCCTTTGGCGAAGATTCATCTGAAACTTCAGATAGGCGATTTCAGATCCAAAGTCACTTTCTATGTGATCGAGATCGTGGGATCTTACAATCTTCTTTTGGGGAGGCCATTTCTTCATGAAAATAATGTGGTGCCTTCTACTCTTCATCAGTGTTTTAAATACATTGACAGCAATGGAAGAGTACAAAAAGAAGTTGCTGATATAAATCCCTTCCATAGAGTTGAAGCCTATTTCAATGATTCCCGGATGTACAAAGAAGAGTATACAAGGGTGATACAAGCTATGGAGAAAGAGGATTCACAAAGTGAGACTTTAATAATCCCTGTTAAAGGTCGAACTACTCAGCAACAATCTCCCAAACCCTCTGGAGAAGGTTCTTTCATCATTCCAGTGAGTGGACGGATTTCTCCAGATACACTGATCATTCCTGTCAGTGGGCGTACTACAGTTCCTGTATCTTCACATATAAAACAGGATACTCTGCTAATCCCGGTTGGAGGGCGAACTAGTCCTCCATCTCAAGTTTCAAGGGAGCTCACCTCTTCTGAGCCATTTGTTATCGATCTTAATCGAAACAAAACTTCTTCTCGTTCTTCCTTTTCTCCTTTAGTCATTGATTTGGCTAAGATCTCTAAGGCTCAGCCTTCTCCCGATGTAAATATTGCTGCTTTTAAATTTAATGAAAAGTCTCCATCTTTGCAGTATATTGATGTGTGTAATTATGTTCATAGTTATTTACATTTGTTAGATGACTTGAACACAATAACCATAGGAGTTGTACAGACTGTTCATACAGATGTATCCCTAGAACCAGTACAATCTTCATACTTTCTAGTTCCCAGCAGAAAGCCAGGAGACATGCCAATATTCTTCTACAAAGGGCCCCAAAATCCTTCTGATTTAGAAGACGATGACAAAAACGATGATACTGGAAGATTACAACTACGTCGTTATAGTCAGCAATCTAAAGACATCATTAAAAATATGGGCTATGACTTCAGAACTGGCCTCAACAGTGGAAAAGGAAGAAAAATGCCCGTCCGGATCCCTCCTCTGAAATATGGGAGGACGAAATGCGGATTGGGCTATACTGCTCCTACTCCTTTTATCAATATTGTTCATGAAGATCCCGAATCTGACGAAGATAAGAGATCTGATTCTTCTAGTACCACCTCTTGGGATTCCGATACGAGTATCGGTGATTTCTACTACAACATTCTGTCTTCCAACATGGTCTCCATTGACCGTTCTGAAGAAAGTGAGGAGGACGAAGATGAGTTTGAAATCTCACCTGAATCAGAACAATGGGCCCAAAGGTTAGATAATCAATGGGAGTTCCGATTCGAGCAAAAAGAACCTCCGACTGAAGATAAACTTGTTCAAATAGATGTTGGTGAAGAGGGATCTCCCAAACCAATATTCATCAGTGAAAGTCTTTCAGAAACTGATAAGCAAGACATAATTAAACTTATTCGTGACTACATTGATGTCTTCGCTTGGAGTTATGAAGATATGCCAAGACTTGATCCACAAATTGCAACTCACAAGCTCAATATCTTGCCGAACGCTAAACCGGTCAAACAACAACAGCGACGATTTCGTCCAGACATCATGGATGCAATTGAAGCTGAAGTTAATAAACTCATGGCCTCTGGGTTTATTCGAGAGGAACAACATCCCGATTGGGTGGCTAACATAGTTCATGTTCTTAAAAAGACTGGCAAGATCAGAGTTTGCATAGACTTTCGCGATCTCAATGCGGCATGTCCTAAAGACGAATTCTCTCTACCAATCACTGATGTCATGATCGATAATACCTGTGGGTTTGAACGGATGTCATTCATGGACGGGTATTCTGGGTACAATCAGATTAAAATGTTTCCAAATGACGAGAAGCACACTTCTTTCAGAACGCCGATTGGTACATACTGTTATACAGTGATGCCATTCGGTCTCAAGAATGCAGGAGCAACTTATCAACGAGCTATGAGCACTATATTCCGTGAACATTTGCGGAAAACAGTCGAATGCTACGTTGATGATATTGCAGTCAAAAGTCGACAAAAGGAGGATCACATCCAAGATTTGAAGACTATATTTGATCTAATACGTAAGCATCAATTAAAGATGAACCCTACTAAGTCCTTCTTAGGCGTCTTTAGTGGTAAATTTCTCGGCTTCGTCATTACCTCTAAAGGTATACACATGGATCCCGAGAAGATCAAAGCCATCCAAGAGATGCGTCCTCCACGCACCTTAAAAGAGCTACGAGGATTTCAAGGAAGAATCGCTTATATCAGGAGATTCATCTTTAATCTTTCAGGACGCTGCAGACCATTCAATAAACTCATGAAGAAAGGTGTTTCTTTCGTCTGGAATGATGAATGTCAGAAAGCATTCGATGATATAAAACAGTATCTGATGAGCCCTCCAGTATTGGTACCTCCCGTCTCAGGAATACCGTTCCTCCTATATATCCGAGTAATGAGTCATTCATTGGGTGCATTGCTTGCTCAAAAGAATAAAAATGGTCATGAACAAGCCATTTACTATCTCAGTCGTACTATGACCGGAGCTGAACCTCGATATTCACCGGTCGAAAAAGAATGTCTAGCCTTGATGTTCGCTGTTCAAAAAACACAACATTATATCATTAGCCAGACTATTTATGTCATTTCCAGGATCAATCCTATACGGGTTATGATGAAGAAACCTAGTGTTTTGAATTCTCGATTGGCTAACTGGAGAATCTTACTTGCTCAGTATGATATGCACTATATTCCTCAAAAGTCAGTCAAAGGACAAGCTTTAGCTGATTTTCTGGCTGCTCATTCAATTCCAGAAGATTCAAAACTCTATGATGAAATCCCAGATGAAGTCCTAGATTCAAACCAAATTGCTGAAGAAGATCCTACCTGGCGTTTATTCTTTGATGGAGCTTCAAGAATAGGTCCTAATGGTGATATTGTCGCTGGAGTTGGAAACGTTCTTGTGTTGCCAGAAGGTCTTGCTATCCAAAGGGCTTTTTCTCTCGATCAGCCATGTTCAAACAATGTAGCCGAGTACAATGCATTACTCATTGGTCTTCAACTCGCTAAACAACTAAATATTCAACATTTAGAAGCGTACGGAGACTCTAAACTCATTGTCAATCAGATAAGGGGCACTTATGAAGTTCGCCATCAAGATCTGGTTCCTTATCATAGATCGGCTATATCTATGGCTTCTTCATTTGAAGAGTTCTTCATTGAACATGTTAGGCGAGCATGTAACACAGAAGCTGATGCTCTTGCTAATCTTGCTGCGGTGTTAGCTATCCCGATTAGACGACAACAGATAATTGTTGTCCGCAATCGAGAGCTATTTCATCTCGAAAACAATCTGACTTTAGGACTTTCAGTCGACATTGAAGAATCAACATCTCATGATGTCAATACAACAAGAGGATTTGGATTAAGTCGTAAATCATTATCTTCTTCATCTGATTCTAGCATGGAATTCATCTTCAGTAATTCAGCTAAGACTCAGAATACAGATAAAGATTGGAGACTTCCTTTCTTAGACTTCGTATTGTATGATATTCTTCCAGATAATCCGAGTGAGGCAACATCTATCAGACGACGATCACTCAGATTCTATTACAATCATACTACAAAAATCTTATATCGTCGATCTTATGATGGTCTACTTCTTCGATGTGTTGCCGGTGATGAGGCTCAGCAGATCATTCGCGAAGCACATGATGGAATTTGTGGAGCACATCAGCCTGGCCCAAAACTTTAGGACCGTATTCGACGTATGGGTTATTATTGGCCCACTATGGTATCAGATGCCATCGAATATGCAAAGAAGTGTAAAGCTTGTCAAATCCATGCAGATTTTATTCATCAACCCTCAGAATTTCTACATCCGACGGCAGCATCATGGCCCTTCGAAGCTTGGGGCATGGACATTATTGGTCCGATCAATCCGCCGTCATCAAAAGGTCATCGGTTTATTCTCGCAATAACCGATTATTTCTCTAAATGGGCCGAAGCCATTCCTTTATCTGAAATCAAGACGTCCAATGTCATCAGCTTTATCAAACACCACGTCATCTACAGATTTAGTGTTCCTCGACGCATTATTTATGATAATGGACCACAGTTCGTCAGTCAGAAGTTTACTCGATTCTGTGACGATCATCGGATCAACAATGTGGCTTCTACCGTATATAATCCGGCAGCTAACGGATTAGCAGAAGCTTTCAACAAGACCATCATCAAACTCCTAAAGAAGTTTGTCTCTACTAACAAACGAAATTGGAGTAAGAAACTTGGCGAATGCTTGTGGGCTTACCGTACTACAGTTCGTAATGCTACTAAATGTACACCTTTCTCTCTGGTGTATGGTTGTGAAGCTGTTCTTCCATTAGAGATTCAAATTCCTTCTTTAAGGATAGCAATCGCTAATGAACTTACCGCCGAGAATAATGATCGTCTTCGACTTCAAGAATTAGAAGCTTTGGATGAGAAACGATTATCTGCTCAACAGAATATTGAATTCTATCAAGCTAGAATCTCAAGAACTTTTAATAAGAAAGTCAGAGTTCGAGCGTATCAAAAAGGAGAACTTGTTCTAACAGTCAGACGTCCTATGACTATGACTCATATGAGCAAGGGCAAATTTGACGCAAAGTGGGAAGGTCCTTATATCATAAGCAGAGTTTTCTCAAATGGAGCTTATCAACTCTCAGAACTGGATGGTCGAAAAGTTATGATGCCTATTAATGGCAAATTCCTTAAAAAGTATTATGTATAAATGCATGTAATCATCAGACAAGTTCACGTTTATAAATAAAATTTTATTTTATTTTAATCATGAATCATAGTACATGATATTAAGGAAGATCACTATCATCCTTCTCTACATTTGGACGCGGGCCACTGCCGTCCTTCTCGAAAACGCGGTCAGCAAAAGAGCCGAGAGCCTCCTTGCTGGAACCCACGAGGAACTTGCAAGCGGCCATCTTCATGGCTTCTTCTTCTTCAGTCCTTCCTGGTTCGAGCAGGAAGTCCAGAATGTCCCTTGGTAGCTTGGGTGCAGACGAACCTTTGCCTGCTTCTACTTTCTTCGGCTGAATTAGATCAGCAGGGTGTTCTTCAGTGCCTTTCTGAACCTTCAGGGCGATTCCAGCTTTCTTGGATGCTTCTTCAGATGACATTTTTATGTTAAAGAATGGAAGTGTTCGTTCTTGTCAGAATTCTGCTATATTTATAGGCAGAAGTTCTTCAAATAATGAAGCGTCACATTCATCCGACGGTTTACACATTTATTAATGGTTGACGGTTCATCCGTTCATTTATTACATTCATCCGACGGTTCATTCGTTCATTTATTACATTCATTTGACGATTCGTCCGTTCGTAATCTTCTATTATGGGGATTCGTTATTTATCACGTTTTCATAACCTCTGGATAAATGCTGAATCTACCTGCTTATTTGTTATTTTCTATTCTTGACCTCTGCATAGAAATCAATCTTTTCTTCTTGAGTTCCTACATATTATCACGTCCATATTATCTCTGATAGTATTATGTACTCTAAAACAGAAAAGTTTATCATGTCCACAATTCATTCAAATACAAATCATTGAGCATAGAAGAATTATCATTTCTACTCTCATTTCATCATAAAAAGTCTATTACATTTTCTTAGACTTTCTTACAAATCATAATGGAAATCTATTACAAATTTTGGATTTTCATTCCATGTACACAACAATAATCTAATGGACATCCATTTCTTCTTTGATCTTCTCTGGCGGGTTCGTTGTTGGTGGCAATTCCTGATTATCCAGCAGGAATCAAACTTTGGTCTTATCTCTCAGACGAGAGGAGAACCACAGAGTAGGGCAGCACGAAGGCGCCTTGCTGTCAATACAACTGGTGGATTGGGAGCGACCTCTCAAAGGAGATAGGAATGTATCCAACATTGGGATACAATTCCTAGTTCTGCCATGAAAGGAACTCTACTACCCGATTTCTCAGGGTAGAGTTGACTCCACCGTCCAACTCTCCGTGTATAAAGGACTTCCTACCATTGGAAGAAGACCCTTCTATCCCACGAAGAGTTCTGAGTTGTCTGATTTACGCGTCAAAAGCGTATGAGCTCCCTGATGTAGGTATCAGAAGAATATTCTCCACAGCATCCAAATCACCAATGCCAGTTCTGAAGAAAATTTTCAGTCGAGCTCCTGTAGAAAGCAGCAAGGAAAAAAAAAATCAACCAATAGCGTGCACTGGCCAAACAAAGACAGGCGCACCCTGTTCAGTCAGGAACATAAACTTATCTTCAACAATAAAAATGGTACGCGTACTATATTGGACTTACCATCGAGTTTGGTGCTAGTGATTGGCAAACCAATGTCTGATTTAGTGCACAGAAAGAGAACATTAGAAAGCATTGCTTTCCTGTTGAGAATGAAATCTCACAAAAAGTTCATTCTCAGAGAAGAAGAATAAAGAGATGAGTATGTGTGAAACTCACCTATCCATTTAAATAGGGTCGAAGTACAAGCCTATTTTTGGGAAAGATCCGAGTAAAAAGCGCTCATAACTACGGAATGAGTGTCACGTGTACTTTGGAAAATAGCACAATATTTGAAACATTCAAAGAGTGTCGCCTAATGCTCTTCATTAATGCACGCTGTTCAAAGTACAACTAGTTCTCAGCATAAAGTTGTACCACATTTTTTAAAGCAAAGACAAAGAGGCACTGGTGACCTTACATAGGAAAAGAAGTGCAACATTTTTTATAGAAAACAGAAGCATGAAAAGATACGCTCTATTTTGCGGAGCGACTAAGCTTGACACCCAATTCCTCTACATTAGTGACTCCCATACGATGTAACAGAACATTGAGCGTTTCATGCTGCCCTGTGAGGCTGCGCCCATTAGAAGAAGACGAGCCGTCCAGACCAAAGTGGCTCAGGAAGTTCTTGGCTAGTTGTGTAGGGTCATCTTTGAACTCGAAAACTAAAGGCTCCGGTTCTTTACCCCCGAGAGTAGGGTCACCATGTGCACAGAAACCCAACTTTCTTGCTTCTTCTTCAGCTTCTTTCTTCGGAGTCATGTTGACATAAGATGAATATCAAAGCTGAATCTTCTTCCCGTTTATATAAAAGAGCTCGTCGGCGGTTCATATTCTACCATAAATTAGATTCAATCAGTCTCAGAAAATGAAGAGTCATCATGACATTTAATAAATTCATTTGGAGATTTTCAAAGTATTTCAAAATTTTGAAGTCTTTTCAACTTTCGAAAACTTTGAAGGGGGTTTTGTAGGCCTTAAAAATGAAAGTCACGCTGAGTTGATCAGGACAATATTTAAAAAATTACGCTGGGAGACAGCTCATCATTTTGTCAGAGTGTCATTATGACTGACAGCACGACAGTCGAAGAATGTCTTCTCGTATGCCACGTATGCACGGACTAGTACTCTGCTTGGGTGGTTGTAGCATATCATGCATTATTGAGTATGATTTCTCAAATTGTGTATAAAGTTCTACGTTTATCATTGTTTAACATCAAATCAGAATGCTGGTATATGTTGTCATTATTAGTTGTTTCGATGGTATATGTATCATAACAGTTCTGATATGTTGTCCGTATATTTTTAGATCCATGTAAATTTATAAAACCTCATGGCCTTCATACTAATGATTGCTTCATTATCTACAGAAGTTAGGCATTTGCTAATTATGTAAGTTGCATATATATTTATTTATCAAATGCGTCATACTTTATACCTTTCTTTTCTGCTCTCATGTAAGCTACTCTGTTATCCAAGCACCGAGAAGGTTGTCGCAAGCATAGGCATCTTCCTGAAAAAATTCTTTTGACTATATTCTAAGAAACGTAATGATATAGAGTTACAATCATGAAGGTATACCTTGTTTCCTTTCTTCCAAAGATATAGAGTTGCAATCAGGAAAACAGTCAAGGAAACAAGCACAAGAACAAGAAGAATAGCCATTGTTGATGTTGCTGTTGAAGATGCACTCGATCTATATGTATACATTGATTTATATAATGGAAAGCATCTTTTTATTTTTAATCTAATTAATTTTTTAATAAAATATTGGTTGATGCTCGACTGGTTGGCAGCTATGTATTTACAGAATGTGATGACTAACAATTGACATATACATCAATTTCAACTAATGTTTACTTTCACAAAGAATAAACCTAAGGGCAAGTCCAAAGTTATTCTAGCAGACCCAAGCAGGAAGTCCGATTAGTTCATTGAGAAGGGTAATCTGTACTTGTTCTCCAAAGTTGAAGGTAGATTTTATCATTGTTTTCATGATTAATGTTCCTTAATATTTTTTCTAGCAATATTCATCTATGTGAGTACATATATAGTTTCTCCAATTTTTCTAATACGAGCATGTATAATTAATTCAATTTAACACTACAAACTTAAACTTCAGAATCAAATATAGACTTCGAGCCCATAATGTTGGCATCAAGACTTGTTTGAACTTCAGAATCGAATCACATAACTTGCTTCTTGTCAAGAATGAGGGATCTTACACTATGGCAACAAACTACTGTAACCTAGATATTTGTTTTGGGTAGACATTATCTTTATTACTGTCGATGGATCATAATACAAGCAGTGATTACTATATTGTAGCAAGTACTGCTGTTGGTAAATGAGATTGTGGAAAAGAGTTACATAAGTTGTTTTCCTACACTATTCAAATTCTAAAGGCAAAGCCTACGGTCCTTTTGTTGATCCTCAATGTTTCTATGACAAAACCCGGTCAATGAATCAGGTAAGATCAATTAGGTTTTAATTACTCTATGTTTGCTAAGTGAATCATTTCTCTGCTTTAGTACTCTGCCATATGTTATGATATTTACTATTTATCTTTTTTTATCGACCATGGAATATGTTTAAATATTTTGACTTACAACTTTCTTTTTAGTCTTGCCTAACATGTTGTACTACTAGTATTGTGACAAGTTATTTTGTGAGCTATCTTCCATTCGTGACAATAATAAAGAAACCATTTTGAGCTGACATTATCTATCCTATTTCTTGTATGTATAAAGTCAATGAACATAAGATCTGCTCTTAGAATGTGCTATTTAACTTTTCAGGATAAATGTGAGTTCTGGTGCTGCATGTCCGAATCGTCAAGGATCTTTTAAATATAGTTCGAACAATATAACTCAAGTATATTTAGTAAGGAATATGCCACTTGTGGTTATTAATGGAAAGCATCGAGATACACTCAATGGAATCTCATACTCTAATGCTGAGACACCGATGCATCGAGCTACACGATACGTATCATGAGTTGACAACCTAGGTTCTGTGGTCATACATGCTTTTATAAACTTAGAATTAATATGCAGTCATAGTTAATATTACTCTATTTCTTTCCAATTTTTAATATGTATGTACTAGATGGGAACAAAAATTATTATTGTTTTAAATATGTCATTTACAGGTATGGTTTCTTAGTGAAAATGCAAATAAGCTTCATCTGAATATGCTTGGAAGTCTGCAACGCCACTTGGTACTGCACTAACGATGTTGGACGCAAATAAAATGGTTGCCACTTTTAGTTCTCGAAAGCCCTACTTTGGCTGGTGCCTTGACCCAACTTCAAAGGCGTGAATTATGTGGAAGATGGGAGGTAAAATATTGGAGACAAAGTTTCCCCTCACTATACCTTTTAATGTCTAAACTACATCAACTAATAAATGGCCATCTAGTTACTTTTCTTAGCTTGATTAAATAAATATTACTGTCCAGGTCCGCATAGTCGCTGTTGTCCAAACCCTTACCACAATGACAATTAGGTCTGGGGATCCTTATAGGCTTCATATATAATGCTTTGGCCGTAAGTGAAGTGCAATCTCAGTTTTCAGAAACGAAATTCAGTAACGGTGAAGATCATGGCATCCTTCTCAACTTTCAGAAATATTCTAAAAGTAGATGGCATCCGTGGTCTCTATAGGGGATTTGGCACAGTTATTACCGGTGCTGTTCCTGCCAGGATTATCTTCCTCACTTCTTTGGAGAACACAAAAATAGCTTCTTTTAAAATGGTCGAGCCATTTATGCTTTCTGAGCCAGTGCAAGCTGTTGTAGCAAATGGTATAGCAGGCATGGCAGCATCTCTTTCTGCCCAAACTGTATTTGTCCCAATTGATGTGGTAGGTTTACTGTTCAAGGAATTCTTCTTTTGTTTTTGAAGTCTAACAAGGTTTGTGATCTCATTTGGATAATATTTGCTAATGATAGTTCGGAAGAATTCTTGAATACACTGTTGTCTGTAGTACACATATGGACCCATCTTCCCTATTTCACCTCAGTTCTCAAGAATTGCTATATCAGGGTGTATGTATTTTATTGATGTCCAAGTACCAATCTTTTGGTCATAAACCAAATCCTATACTAGGTCCTCTATCACTGCTTCCATCTCTGGGTCTGTGCAACATATACCCAATCACCAGAAAGCTATTGGTAACTGTAGCCTTAAAATGTGGATCAACTTATATCTGAAAATTGATGTAAAATTCAATATTGTATACAACAAAGAGAAGCTTTAACGTCCATGTTGAGATTTAAGTTGATCTCATTTTGAGGGTACGATTACCAATAGCTTCTTGGTGATTGGTTATGTATTGCATGGATACAGATTGGCAACACGGCACAAATGCAGTCATGACGCCGATTTTGGTTTGTCCATGTGTGACTCATATATCCTTTCTTCCTACTGTATCATGATTTTTCACAAAAAGATGCAATATATATACGTACATGCATAGATGCATATACACACATCTGCATATAGAACTCCATATTGGAGGTTTCATACAAAACATGGTCTATTTTTTACTGAATGTCAATCCAGTATAAACCGTGTAAGTCGATGCTAATTCATGCCTAAGGAAATAACAGGCGTGGAGAGTGTTTCAGAAACTGGCTTTATGAGTTATGTAGTTTATTAACTAATGTATCAATCAATTATCCAACAAATTTTGTTTTCACTGAATAAAGGGCCTGGAAGAAGGGAAGGATGATAAAATATGTTATATGCATTTATCTTTGCGCCACTAAATGCTCAAAGAGAATTAAAATATTAAAGTGTGTATTATACATGCAAAAGGCATCCTAGTGCATAGTAAAATCTGTCTGCTACATTCACAGGGATGAAATCATGTAAATCTTTCACAAAATTAGTTAACCCATCTCTGATATTCATGAAATTCTATTATTGGTATTATATGATAAACCATGATACTTTAAGACAATTTAGTATTTGAATGCTTGTTTGTGATTAAGATGGCTTGTGTTAGGTTAGCCAAAAATTGATGGTGCAAGGGTACTCTGGTTATGCAAAGTATAACGGTGGACTGGATGTTGCTAGAAAAATTATTAAATCTGATGGTATCAGGGAATTATATAGAGGATTTGGCTTGTCTGTTATGACTTACTCCCCATCCAGTGCTGTATGGTGGGCAAGTTATGGATCCAGTCAGCGTATAATTTGGAGGTAACATACTGAGTCTTTCTTCAACAATTAGAAACTAGTCTATTGTTCACATAACTACTTATGATATTATATTATATTTATTTTTGCCACTTATAGACCTATCAGCTATTTTCTAACCAAGGCTATGATAAATTTTGTGATTCTTTGTTTTCTTTTCCTTGGAAAATGTGATAGTTCTATGATGTTAGTTTCATAATAATAAAAGGTCCCATATATATCCTCAAAGAAAACTATGAGCATGTTATTACAGGAATGGTTGAATTACTTCTTCTACAGTTCTTTGTTAGATGGTAGTTAGTTATATGGTTATACAGTAAGAATTGCCTCTTATGTATATAAGATAACTTATTGAGGGTATCACTTGTTGCAACTGTAAAGCTTGCTGTTGCATCCCGGAGGATGTGGGTTCAAGTCACAGGAGCAGCCTCTCCATGTATTGGGAAAGGCTGTTAACATTTGGACCCTTCCCAAACGCTGCATTAGCTAGAACATCGTGGCATCAGTTTAAGTATAAGAGAGATTATTCTGTTTAGTGCATTGCATTACAAAAGGCAATTTGTCTTCTGTTGAAACTCTTCAGTTGTGGTTGCCATAGTTTTTTTTATTTTTTTAATTTTTTTATATATACACTTCGGTCCCAGTACAAATGTCTTCCTATACAGTATCATTTTTCTTGTATTCTCGATCTAGAAGATCTACCATATCCTTTTTTGACTTCTTTTCCATATGGAAGATAGAATCTTTCATGTTTGAAGTACTGAATGCTGATATATATGGTCATGTTGGTTCCAAGACTGTTGATTTATTACTATTCACAACAATCAATATGCTGAAGTGTCTTATAATTTGAAGCCTTTCACTTTTATTCTTTATGATGTCTTGAACAGGATTTTAAGCCATTGCAATAGCAATTAATAGGCTCAAGTATGATATCTCACTTTTATTCTTTATGCTGTCTTGAACAGGCTGTTTGGCCATGGCAGTGATCAGAAGGAAACTGTTCCTAGCTCATGGAAAATAGTTGGTGTTCAGGCTACAGGAGGAATAATTGCTGGTGCAGTGGCATCATGTGTCACAACCCCTTTAGACACTATTAAGGCCAGACTGCAGGTTCTTGTTCTAGTTTTCTACCTCCTTCCATTGTCATAAGTTCTAAATTGTTTTTTTTTTTGGTTTACTACTAGGGGACCTAATTCCTATGGGTAGAAATAATGTTATGCTTAACAAGGCAACTTAAACGAGGTACAACAAATGCTTAACAAGGCAGCTTAATGTTATGACTTAGGTTGCTTAGATGTTGATATTTTATGATTTCCATTCTGAACCCTCTTTCCTTCTATCAATTCTCATTTGTTGGTTCCTGAATAATTGTTCTTTGGTACCTGGATCAATTATGTTACTTCAGGTCCATTCTCGAGCAGCAGCAGCAGCAACAACATCGGTAGCAACAACAACGAAAGCGAGAGCAAAAATTCGAATAATGTATTTGTATTATGATTGCAACCAATATATTTTTATTTATAAATTGTATTTTTTTTTAAATGGGAACACAATCAACGACGTTTAAAAACTGTTGTAAGATAATATTTTAATAACTTTTCTAAACGTTGTAAACTTTATTTACAATACTTTTAAATCATTGTTGATATTACAATTACAACATACAAATATTATTTACAATGTTTGGTAAACATGATTGAATTAACATATACATCATTTTCTAAAAGTTGTATAATATTTTTTTACAATATTTGTAAACTGTTGTACAAAATCTATGTACAACGTTTACTGAACGTGGTTGATATTGTTTTTGTTACAGCTATAGAACGTTGTTGAAATTATATTTATAATACTTGTAATATGTTTTAAAAAGTTTTTTTTTACAATACTTGAAAAACGTTGTAGAAATATTTTTGTTAGATTTTACAAAATTTAACAATGTTTGTAAATTGTTGTGGGAAGAACTTCTACAACGTCTTCACAACGTTCAAACAAACGTTGTGGAAGATACCTCTCCTTTTACAACCCTGGATATAACCACCTTCTATTAAACGTTGTAAAAGTTCTTTTACAACATCTTTTCAATGTTGTAAAAGTGGTTTTTTCTTGTAGTGAAAGACTGAGTTCGCAGACATCAATCCCTTCAAAGGGGTCAAGGTCTACACAGAATCTAATCTATTCCGGAAGAACCATCAAAAGGACTCAGGTGAGGACGCTGATGATGAGGTGGAAGCTCGGACTTCCTCCGAAGGGCCTATCAAAGTGAAGCTAAAAGAACATCCTACAATACTGATGGCCAAGCTCCCGGCAAAGACCCCAGTTTCGTTAGTGGTTCGGTTGAAAGGAAAGCCGCCAACAGGAGAACATTCCTCGGCCAAACCCCTTATAGTAAAACTGTACAGTCCACCTCTTCCCTCATCGATCCCACCGGTCATAAATTCTGGGGGGGGGGGGGGGGCAATTTGAAAGACAATGTCACCACCACATTCTAGAACAAGGGTATTTTGGTAATTGGTAATTTTTATTATCTTTTTAATAGTATTTAATTAATAATTTGCATTAGTGTCTTTAATTAGTAAAAACTTAGAACTACATTGTGTAGATGTTAGCCATGACCATACAAACTTGGTAGAGAGATTAGACAACTTAAGTTAGACTCCAATCTAGCTAGAATGCCAATTAGAACCCATTTAGTGATTTAAAACATAAGCCACGTTGGACCTTTTCCTTAAGGGGCCTTAAAATGACAAATAGGAAGCCCTTTAGGCATTTTCACTCAACCAAGCCCTAGGGACAGCCCTTGGCCGGCCAAGAGAGACCTCCACCTTGCCTATTTAAGTAATCATAGCCTCCTTCTTCCTCTTTCCATTACAAACACTAACCCTAATTTATGTTCTTTCCCAAATTACCTCCAACATCCAAATTAAGTTCAAATTCCTCCAAATAAGTTGCAGTCTCTTCCCTTGAAGAAAGGAAGCCTCTATTTGCTAGAAGAGAGCCTATTGGGACAATGTGGCCATTGGAAGTGAAGAAAATCTTATTCTATCTTCGTTTCTTGAGAATCCATCTATCAAGTGGTAAGAACCTCTAAACACATTCAAATTTCCATTTCCTTGATGTAGGTGCATTCATTTAGGGTCCCTCTTGCATTAGGAAGGAGTTGGGTCAATTTTGGATTCGTTTGATGTGCGTATCACGAGAGTGTCGGATACGCATGTCAAGTGTTTGGTGAAATATCTTTTGGGATTTTTATTGCTTTAAATTCAGTTGTAATTAGATAATATTATTGGTATTATACTGTAATGTATGTGTGGGATGTTAACTTGTGATATGGGTTTGATTTAGTAGACCAATAGGGCTATGGGAACTTGATGTATGGGTATGCTCACTGTTCTTCCTACTGTTTTACTATTTGTTTTGTGCAGTCGTTAGATATGAGTGTGTCTGTGGTTCTGATGTCTTATCACCCAATATAATGATTGCCTACTAACCACAGTTGATATACCATTGATTTCACTCACTTCTTTGTTCAGTCATGCAATATTTATCTGTCCTTTTGTCCTGTACAGTCGAGCAAAACTTGGATTCTGACTTTCCTTCATGATTGAATCTTGATACATATAAGTCTTTACTGTCTATATTTGATGTTCAGCCACTTGCTCCATTGTTCAGGTCCCTAACATTTAATGTTCAGTCCTTACCTCATTTTGATTCAGTTCCATATTTTCTATTGCATGTGTGTAACGCCCCAGTCCAAAACTACGTAGGACTAGGAACGTAGACATGCCAGCCGTATAATAAATATACGTAAGCTGTAAAATATAGTAGAACCATAACTAATCTCATCCATACAAAAATAAATGAATATAAGATATCATATAATGATGATAAATTTTTTTGATACAATATGTTGGGCGGAGACAAATCCACTACCAACAAAATAAAAGAAATATATGATATACAAAAGAATGATTTTTGGCGAGCGAAGCGAAGACGATCCAAGTGCAATCATCCTCGAAGAAAATAGCGATGATCACGGCTAGAGCTAGAACACCTGCGAAAGACAAGAGTACACACCTGGCGAGATAACCAGGTCCTCAGAGGGACGTAACAAGACACATAATATCATGCCATATAAACTGAATAAATATTGCTCAAATAAATAAGTCAATTGAATTATATCATGGTCTAATACACACCTATTGAACGAGCGTACCATTCCCCCAACCAAACAAGGACAAGAGATGGTAAACTAATTCACGTTAACGTATCTTTCCAAACTATGAATCCAATATGATATCCGGACCCAAACAAGGTTCAATACCTTCTCATCGAAGTAGTAAGTCACACCTACAACCAACAAGGACAAGATGTGATGAACTAATCCGCGACAAGTTATTGTTCAAAGCCACGGTCAGATACAAGTACTCAAACCAAAAGTACTCGTATCTAATGGATAAAGGTACCTAACCGTTCTAAGTGAAATGTAGTTAAGAACAATCCTTCCTACATATGGGCCCTGGCTAAATAGGATCGGCATAGTCCCCCCTTGGGGCACCAGAGGCCCCATCAGTAAGAGCATAACGTTCCCCAGAACGTCAGTGGTCGTCAGTAATCATGGGTCATCAGCCCCGTATCTCCAGCGGAGCTTCCGGGTCACAAGGAAAAGTGCATCGAAGCCTATACGCTAAGGAATTGTCCTCCCCGTCCAATGCCTACTATATTATATCCACAATAAAAAAATCTCTATAACCGCTAAGTCAAACTAGCATGCAACCTCTATTAGCGGTTATTCCTATCGCACGACTTGTACGTACTGGTGGCTAGCCAATCACGTACGTCCGTGTTCTACATTCGACACACAACTTATCCTGGTACGATGTGTCAAGGCCAATGAATGCAACACACAAGGTGGTCCATTAAATCTAGGTTTATTGTGTAAGAAAAATAATGCATAGCAGGAAATATAACTGAACAGTAAGTTCTAACAGGTTATGCCATGTATCACAGTTTATTTTGCATAAAAAAAATAATGAACAATGCATAAAATATGAGCTAAAATAAATAAACAGCAAATGGCAAGATGTCTTGCCTGGTAGTACGCCTGGTGTGCTGCGATAATCACGGTGGCACGAACTGCGACTTCGGTGCGACAACTATGCAAGGTGACCTCGGGTGGTCGTACGGTAAATTCCATTGGTTCCAGAAGGGTCAAATTAGTTAGGGAGGACATAAGGTGGTACGGATTTGGTGACAGAATAGGAATAAGAGGATTTAGTCACGGGCTGGAGAAAATCGAAGAAAATTAGATAAATAACATATATACGATTTTAGAAAACAATTTATAATAATTTGGAAAAATATTTTAGATAAATACGTACTTACAAATTTAGAAATCGTTTTTCGTCTAAAAACTCTAAGTAGTAAAAATATGATTTAGAAAGAAACAATATTTCCTTAGTAAAAAAAATACTTGTAGGTAATACAAAAAAAATCAAAATAAATTTTTAGGCAGAAACTCTAATCTTATCAAAATAGGATTTCTAGGTTAGAAACTAAATTTTTCATTAGTCCAAAAATATTTTAAATAAATATATAAAAATCTGGAAAAATATTTTAGGGCTACTGAGTTGCCAAACATAATTTTTAAAAAATGTTAACTATCTATTTATTTAATAAACAAAATAGTAAGAATAATATTAATACTAATTATAATAATACTTATAATAATATACATAATAATAATATAAATAACTTACACTAAATATTATACTGTAAAAGAGTGATAATAAAAATAAAAATACTAATAATAATAATAATAATAATAATAATAATAATTACCAAAAATAAAATAAAAATAAAATAACATAAAGTAAATAAACGAAGACAGTACTCTTCCAAAGAAAGAATGTGGAGAGAGATTTAGAAAGGGGGATAGAGGTCGGGGGAAAAGGAAGCGGGCGGCGCGATCTCGACGGAGGGGCGGCTCGGTGGGCGACGACGGCGGCGATCGAAGGAGCGGAGAGAAAGGCGGTTGGCGGAGAGGAACTGAGGCGGAGGGAGAGAAAGCGGGGCGGTGCGGAGGGTTTCAGGACGAGGGCGGCAGAGTTTCAGTCGGGCGGAGGGGCTCGGAAAGAGGGCGGCGGAGCCGGCGGCGGTCAGCAGGAACGATGGGAGCGCGGCGGTGAGATCGGGTGGTCCTCGTCAGAGGTGAGGTCTGGGTGGAGCATGGCTGGACACGGCGGGACGGGGGCGGCGTTGGGTTGCCGGAGTTCGAGGGGACGGCACGGTGGGCGACGACGGACACGGGCGGCGGCGGTAATTAGGCACGGTGGAGGGAGCAAGGCTGCGAGGGTTGGCGAGCTCAGTTGTGCGGAGGAAAGAGGAAGGGTTCTCGGCTGAGCATGGAGGCTGTCGACACCGGTCGGGGCTCGAGGTGGAGGCTCCATAGGCGGGGCGCTGGTCGCGACAAGGCTCTAGCGGCGGCGGTCAGGTTAGTAATGGTGGTGGTGCTTTCCTTCGTCGTTATTTTGGTGATTTGGGCTGTCGGTGGCGGATTAGGGTTTTTCGGCCGGTGGCCGTGAGTGGTGAGGCTGGCAGTGTGTCGGGGTGACGGTGGGTGGTCGGGGTCAACGGATGATGGGGCGCTGGTCATAATGGCGACTAAGATGCTGGCGATCGTGATGGTATGGGTGATCGTCGGGGAGTTGAGTCGGTGTGTCAATGATTACTGGAGTTGGTCGGGGGTAGTAGTCCAGCGATGGCAGCGTGGTACTGGTAGGGATTATGGTGGTGGTCAGGGGAGGCAGGACGTGGTGGGACTGTTGTGTTCTGGTGAGCAGACGACGATGATTAGGCGAGGGGCTCGGTTAGGTTAGGAATTTGATAGTGGTGGAGGGCTACCGTCGTGTCCTATGAGACACGGGGCGGGGTGTCTGGCATATCGGACATAGAGAGAATTTATGTGTTTGTAAAGGAAAAAAAGTAGTGGATGGGACACGGACACGATACACGATTTGGGTTGTGGAAAAATATATGTGGAAGAATAATGTGGAGAAAATAATGTGGAGGAGTACCTGCCTATTTATAGGTTGTGGGAATTCCCAGTTGGATAAGGATTAGGATTAGTTTAAAACTCCCTTTGATAATCACTATTAATTCAAATAAATTTTAAAACAAATCCAAATCAAATCCAAATTCAATCCAATTTAAATATAAATAAATCTACCTTTACATTAGATACTAAATCCATAAATTCAAATTTGTATATCATCAAAATTAATTTAAACAAATATCTACCGTTTTAAAAATATATTTTTATGAACACTAAAATTGTAATAATAATTAATTTCAAAAATTTAAGTTAAATATTTAATATTAATAGAAAAACTTCACAATGCCTTTTTAATAAATAGGTTAAATAATATTTTGGTAACTATACATTCTAGTATTTTATATTTACTAAAGAGAAAATACCGTTATTATTTATAACTATATAAATGAAGGCCTTTTAATAAATAAAATAATAACTTGAAATTTTTGATACGATGGCAAGAAAAATTATTATATATATTATTTTGAAAAATAAAAAATATTTTTCCAAAAATATGTATGCTCGCACATATTCGTACTCGTCGAGCAATCACGAATAAACGTAATTTGCGCGCAATGTACAATACGACTACGTGACGTATAAATACAAAATGAATAAAAAAATCGGTACCAAATTTATTTTAAAAAATATAGTAGAAATTTAGGGGTTTTACATCCTACCCAACTTGAAAGAATTTCGTCATCGAAATTAAAAATTAGTAGGGGGTGAGAAGACACAATGGGGTATCGATGGGGAACAAATAACGACAATGTTTCCACAAAATCATGTCGTAAGAAATCGTGATCTAAATCATAGAATTGAACACGGATATGGTTATGAGGGTCACGAGTTAAGGCACGAGTAGAAGATTGAGGGTTTAAAGTTTAAATCAAGAGTATCATGCAATAGAGAATGATCAAGAGAAATAAGTTAGAGACCTAGTAGATATGGGTTCTTGAGAGTAGGTTGAGGCACGAATAAGAGGCGATTAGGTTCATGCCTAAATTAAGTGATTTGGAAGGTTCATGATAGCGAATATAGGGCCAAGAAAAAGGATGAGTGGTTTATGATGAAGATATAGCAATATCGAGTGAGAATGGTCATAGTCGATAGGAAGGCTAGAGGGAGTTCTAGTACAACGCATTCGTCCTTCTAAAATAGGTGAAGGCGAAAGCAATATAGAGTTCGAAGGAGGCATTATTGAATACGAATACGTGGTTCAAAGGCGATCGATTAATTCAAAGGGAGTTGCCAAGGCAGTAGCGGATGGGACTCTAGAGGACAAGTTTATCTATATCCCCATCCACGTAGAACGATAGATAAAAGCGAACCAAAGTGCACTAGGTTGATCAGACCATCATGCACCGATTCTGAGTAGACAATACGTTAGTGGATGCATCCAATAACATATGTCATGAACAAGCTTGATAAAGAATTGAGCTTACAAAAACTAGGCTACATTAGCACCATTAGTCTAGATAGTAAAAATATAGGCACGATAGTAGATGAAATAAGAACAAATATGAATAGTCTAAGAGTCATAAGAATCTAAGTCTTGTTTATTCCTATACAATCATTCTACGGTTTTATTGACCAAGGCTTGGTTGACCAAATGGATTAAATTCCTGTAGTCTCTATGGTCTAGATAATACTATTTGTATTCCCTTAATGGTCAAGGGTGTGTCAGGTCATGGGATATTCTACCCAACTTAAAGAATTAAGCTAAGGGTATTTGGGACATCTAACTAGTAGGGTCAATCTCTAGCAAGCACGAAGGTAAGATAAGAATAATGATAGAAGGAATCAAGCAAGGTGCAATCGATGAGTCGGTCTAATATGGAATCGAGGAAAAAGGTCAAGTATGTGGATGAGATCCTAGACTTCTAATCCTATTTGCAGGCTTGCTTGGTACAGTAAAGTAACCAAACAATTTATCTTGACCTGCATGGGCCACCACAAAAATATGTAACGCTCCAGTCCCAAAATACGTAGGACTAGGACCGTAGACATGCCAGCCGTATAATAAATATACGTAAGCTATAAAATACAGTAGAACCATAACTAATGTCATCCACACAAAAATAAATGAATATAAGATATCATATAATGATGATGAATTTTCTTGATACAATATGTTGGGCGGAGACAAATCCACTACCAACAAAATAAAAGAAATACATGATATACGAAAGAATGATTTTTGGCGAGCGAAGCGAAGACGATCCAAGTGCAATCATCCTCGAAGAAAATAGCGATGATCACGGCTAGAGCTAAAACACCTGCGAAAGACAAGAGCACACACCTGGCGAGATAACCAGGTCCTCAGAGGGACGTAACAAGACACATAATATCATGCCATATAAACTGAATAAATATTGCTCAAATAAATAAGTCAATTGAATTACATCATGGTCCAATACACACCTATTGAATGAGCGTACCATCCCCCCAACCAAATAAGGACAGGAGATGGTAAACTAATTCATGGTGATGTATCTTTCCATGCTATGAATCCAATATGATATCCGGACCCCAACAAGGTTCAATACCTTCTCATCGAAGTAGTAAGTCACACCTACAACCAAACAAGGACAAGATGTGACGAACTAATCCGCGACAAGTTATTGTTCAAAGCCACGGTCAGATACAAGTACTCAAACCAAAAGTACTCGTACCTAACGGATAAAGGTACCTAACCGTTCTAAGTGAAATATAGTTAAGAACAATCCTTCCTACGCATGGACCCTGGCTAAATAGGATCGACATAGTCCCCCCTTGGGGCATCAGAGGCCCCATCAGTAAGAGCATAACGTTCCGCAGAACGTCAGTGGCCGTCAGTAATCATGGGTCATCAACCCCGTATCTCCAGCGGAGCTTCCGGGTCACAAGAGAAAGTGCATCGAAGCCCATACTGTAAGAAATTATCCTCCCCGCCCAATTCCTACTATGTTATATCCACAACAGAAAAACCTCTATAACCGCTAAGTCAAACTAGCATGCAACCTCTATTAGCGGTTATTCCTATCGTACGGCTTGTACTTACTGGTGGCCAGCCAATCACGCACGTCCGTGTTCTACATTCGACACACAACTTCGTGGTACGATGTGTCAAGGCCAATGAATGCAACACACAAGGTGGTCCCTTAAATCTAGGTTTATTGTGTAAGAAAAATAATACATAGCAGGAAATATAACTGAATAGTAAGTTCTAACAGGTTATGCCATGTATCACAGTTTATTTTGCATAAAAAAATAATAAATATTGCATGAAATATGAGCTAAAATAAATAAACAGCAAATGGCAAGGTGTCTTGCCTGGTAGTACGCCTGGTGTGCTGCGATAATCACGGTGGCACGAACTGCGACTTCGGTGCGACAACTATGCAAGGTGACCTCGGGTGGTCGTATGGTCAGTTCCATTGGGTCCAGAAGGGTCAAATTAGTTAGGGAGGACATAAGGTGGTACAAATTTGGTGACAGAATAGGAATAAGAGGATTTAGTCACGGGCTGGAGGAAATCGAAGGAAATTAGATAAATAACATATATACGATTTTAGAAAACAATTTATAATAATTTGGAAAAATATTTTAGATAAATACGTACTTACAAATTTAGAAATCGTTTTTCGTCTAAAAACTCTAAGTCGTAAAAATATGATTTGGAAAGAAACTATATTTCCTTAGTAAAAAAAATACTTGTAGGTAATACAAAAAAATCAAAATAAATTTTTAGGCAAAAACTCTAATCTTATCAAAATAGGATTTCTAGGTTAGAAACTAAATTTTTCATTAGTCCAAAAATATTTTAAATAAATATATAAAAATCTAGGAAAATATTTTAGGGCTACTGAGTTGCCAAACATAATTTTTAAAAAATGTTAACTATCTATTTATTTAATAAACAAAATAGTAAGAATAATATTAATACTAATTATAATAATACTTATAATAATATACATAATAATAATATAAATAACTTACACTAAATATTATACAGTAAAAGAGTGATAATAAAAATAATAATACTAATAATAATAATAATAACAATAATAATAATAATTACCAAAAATAAAATAAAAATAAAATAACATAAAATAAATAAACGAAGACAGTACTCTTCCAAAGAAAAGAATGTGGAGAGAGATTTAGAAAGGGGGATAGAGGTCAGGGGAAAAGGAAGCGGGCGGCGCGATCTCGGCGGAGGGGCGGCTCGGTAGGCGACGACGGCGGCGATCGGAGGAGCGGAGAGAAAGGCGGTCGGCGGAGTGGAACTGAGGCGGAGGGAGAGAAAGCGGGACGGCACGGAGGGTTTCAGGAAGAGGGCGGCGGAGGGTTTCAGGAAGAGGGCGGCGGAGGTTTCAGTCGGGCGGAGGGGCTCGGAAAGAGGGCGGCGGAGCCGCCGGCGGTCAGCGGGAACGATGGGAGCGCGGCGGTGAGATCGGGTGGTCCTCGTCGGAGGTGAGGTCTGGGTGGAGCACGGCGGGACGGGGGCGGCGTTGGGTTGCCGGAGTTCGAGGGGACGGCTCGGTGGGCGACGACGGACACGGGCGGCGGCAGTGATTGGGCACGGTGGAGGGAGCATGGCTGCAAGGGTTAGCGAGCTCAGCTGTGTGGAGGAAAGAGGAAGGGTTCTCGGCTGAGCACGGAGGCGGTCAACGCCGGTCGGGGCTCGAGGTGGAGGCTCCATAGGCGGGGCGCTGGTCGCGGCAAGGCTCTAGCGGCGGCGGTCAGGTTAGTAATGGTGGTGGTGCTTTCCTTCGTCGTTATTTTGGTGATTTGGGCTGTCGGTGGCGGATTTGGGTTTTTCGGTCGGTGGCCGTGAGTGGTGAGGCTGGCAGTGTGTCGGGGTGACGGTGGGTGGTCGGGGTCAACGGATGATGGGGCGCTGGTCATAATGGCGACCAAGATGCTGGCGGTCGTGATGGTACGAGTGATCGTCGGGGATTTGAGTCGATGTGTCAATGGTTGCTGGAGTTGGTCGGGGGTAGTGGTCCAGCGATGGCAGCGTGGTGCTGGTAGGGATTATGGTGGTGGTCAGGGGAGGCAGGACGTGGTGGGACTGCTGTGTTCTGGTGAGCAGACGATGATGAGTAGGCAAGGGGCTGGGTTAGGTTAGGAATTTGATAGTGGTGGAGGGCTACAGTCGTGTCCTGTGAGACACGGGGCGGGGTGTCCGGCATGTCGGACACGGAGAGAATTTATGTATTTGTAAAGGAAAATAAGGAGTGGATGGGACATGGACACGATGCACGATTTGGGTTGTAGAAAAATATTTGTGAAGAAATAATGTGGAGAAAATAATGTGGAGGAGTACCTGCCTATTTTTAGGATGTGGGAATTCCCAGTTGGATAAGGATTAGGATTAGTTTAAAACTCCCTTTGATAATCACTATTAATTCAAATAAATTTTAAAACAAATCCAAATCAAATCCAAATTCAATCCAATTTAAATATAAATAAATCTATCTTTACATTAGATACTAAATCCATAAATTCAAATTTGTATATCATCAAAATTAATTTAAACAAATATCTACCATTTTAAAATATATTTTTATGAACACTAAAATTATAATAATAATTAATTTTGAAAATTTAAGTTAAATATTTAATATTAATAGAATAACTTCACAATGCCTTTTTAATAAATAGGTTAAATAATATTTTTGTAACTATACATTCTAGTATCTTATATTTACTAAAGAGAAAATACCGTTATTATTTATAACTATATAAATGAAGGCCTTTTAATAAATAAAATAATAACTTGAAATTTTTGATACGATGGAAAGAAAAATTATTATATATATTATTTTGAAAAATAAAAAAATGTTTTTCCAAAAATATGTATGCTGGCACATATTCGTACTCGTCGAGCAATCACGAATAAACGTAATTTGCGAGCAATGTACAATACGACTACGCGACGTATAAATACAAAATAAATAAAAAAATTGGTACCAAATTTATTTAAAAAAATATAGTAGAAATTTAGGGGTTTTACAATGTGTATTCCACGTCTTCCCTATTGTATCAATCAATGCATTAGCCACTTTAGTATAAATCCTATTACCGTAAGTGGCAGTCCTAGGTACCTGTCCCTTGTTCAGAAATGAACATTCCTAAATTGTTCATTACACTTTCATCTTGATATCAATCCCATATACTTCTTAGCCCAGTCCCATACCACTTTGAAGTTTCAGTCCATATCCTACATGTTCAGACCCCCTATCAACCAATCCTCTACCTTAATGTTCTGTCCTAGGTTGCTATGCCACAATGGGATATCAATCGAATTTGGGTATCTTGCATATCGTTATACCAGGATTCATTGTTCACTTCATTACTGATGTGTGCTCTGAACCTGGGTTTTGGTTCAGTTAGGTGTAACTCGAATCCCATTAGTTCCCTTCATACCATAGAGCAGTCCCTCCTTCATCTAGGCTTGTCTTGTCCATGTGTGTAAGTTATATGTCCTGCTCATCCCTCTTGAATTTCCTACATATCCATAGTCTAATTGCCCAAACGACCAAACCCATTCTTATCCTTGTTCAGTCTCATTGCTCTGTAGTAATGTTCTTCTGTTATAGTACTATCGAAGCCCCTTTGGTTTAGACCAGATACCTGATGTCCTGTACATCCCAATACTTGTCCATCTTGAATTGGCTCACATTCATGCTGTCCTTATAATTGCAAGAGCTTATTCACTGCCTGTGAGACCTATGTAGTAGAGTATCAGAGTTTTTGCATATGTCCTGCCCTTTGAACAACATTTAGATCTTTGCATTGCCTTCATGACCCAGTCGAGTCCACTTTAGCATATGTCTTCTGAATCCTAAAGCTTCAGTCCTCATTTTTTTCAGTTGATACTAGAGATAGGTATCAGATATACGAGTAGGGAGGAAAAGACTTAAGAAGAGTTGTGCAGTCCATTTGATATATGAGGTGGGTGTGTGTCTCATGGAGTAGTGTATCTGAGTGTGTATCAGAGTTTTATGGAAGTGTCTTGGGTACATACATATTTGTATAGATATGAGTTGGTGTTAGTTAGTATCAAGAGAAATTGAAGGGGATTTATATATATGTTTATGTATCTTACTTTTGTATGAGTTATGCATCCTATACTTAGTGAAATGTATGTATGCTGTGTCCAGTGTAGGCCTGTGTACAGGATCTAAGGTCAGAGTTTGGTGAAATACCAGTGAAGTGTAAGCTAGATAGTGGCATGAGAGTACATATGGAAACATGTGGACTACACCATGGTATCAGATGTATAGGTATACAAGTGAGGCCATAGTTGCCTGGGTTGCATATTGACTGTTTTACTTTGATACTTGATGGTATCAGTAACTTAGTTTTAGTCCAACCCTTGTTAAGTTCAATATTGAATTATTGCACTGCTATTTTTAGATCAGTTCTGTCCTCATTATTTAGTCCTAAGTGGTGTTTCTGACATATAGAGGGTAATTGTGTACCTGTTCATGTAGGTAGTCACAGTTGTAATTGCATTTATGTATGTATTAGTATGTGATGAGAGGTATGAAGGTGAATGCTTGAGTGTCTTTGGAAGGGAACCTGTGAGCAATAGTAGATGTATGCTACCTGGGTATGTCCTGTGTTTAGGGACATGATATTTGAGTATGTACTCCTCTTTGTACAGGGACCAGTAGGGGGGGGGAAACTTATGATGAGTGTGTGTTGATTAGATACCAGTTAAGGGTTGGGTTATGACAGTTAGAGGTTGTGAGGGAAACTGGGTATCTGCTATGTATCAAAATCAAAGATATCATGCCTTCCTATATATGCCCTGTCC
Source organism: Iris pallida (assembly GCA_029216955.1). NCBI lineage: Eukaryota > Viridiplantae > Streptophyta > Magnoliopsida > Asparagales > Iridaceae > Iris > Iris pallida. Next base: position 9,990,668 of record JANAVB010009999.1, read on the forward strand.
ATGCGACGACTTTATTTCAGAAATAGGGCTTGGGTTAAGATAAGGGTATTTCTATATTCCTGTGTGAATATAGAGGGAAGTGAACTTTCCTCTTTTGTTTGTGCTTGACACAGTTGTTAGAGGAGGCTTGGTCAGCAAAGGAGGAACCGGGCAGTAACAGCAACTATGACAATATTATTTCAGACCTTTGGGCAAGTAGTGGGATTGTATCTTGGTAAACATTCATGTGTGCCTTGATCTTTAGAGTCCAGAGTATTTAATAATAGTGAGGTTTGTGTGTATGCTTGGAGTGTAAGTTTTAAATTGGTATATGTAGGTAATGGGAATTTCCTTGGGGATATTGAAAGTAGAGTGTTGTGGTTGGATATTAAGTATAGCTATTTAGTTTATCCTTATGTTAGGATATGGGTAAACACATGTGCATGAGGTGCATACATGTGTAATGGGGCATATGTTAGAGATATAGGCCTATGGTAGAAATATGTATATGATACTTACTGGCTAGTATTATCTAGTATTAGCTAGAGTGCTTTGGTATGGCAAGACAATGACTAGAAAGTCTAGGTTGATCTAGAAAAGGCCTAGAAGCATGTAGTTAACTCATTTAGATTCACTGTTTACTCTAGAATAATAAATAACCATATAAATCTCATATATAGGTTTGTGTGACAACACCTTGGGCATCGATCCTCATTCACTACTCTAGACGACAGACGAGTACATTCTTTGATAGTTCTTTCATTTATTTGATGATTACTGTGATTCAGTTCTAGCTTAGTTCTATTTGATTCTCTGTCACAAACACGTATTGGTATTGTGGTTTCACTCACTCGAAATATATGTATTTCTCTCTTCTAGCCTCTATTACTTGAACCACTCATAAGAACCACCTACTCGAAACACCTACAAGTACTAAATGTTCAAATCATACAAGAATCATCACTACAAGCAAGATAGTTGTCGTCGCTGGGCCCGGTGTGCGATGTGCCATATTCAACAAGAACCACCCTACAAGAAAGATAGCCATTACCGCTTGGCCGAGTGTGTGATGTGCTATATTACAAGAAAGATAGCCGTTGCCGCTTGGCCGAACATACGATGTGCCGTATTACTCGTCTAAACAAGAAAGATAGCCATCGTCGCTTGGTCAAGCGTGCGATGTGCTGTATTACTCGTCTAAACAAGAAAGATAGCCATCGCCGCTTGGCCGAGCGTGCAATGTACCGTATTACTCGTCTAAATAAGAAAGATAGCCATCGCCACATGGCCGAACGTAAGATGTGCCGTATTACTCGTTTAAATAAGAAAGATAGCCGTCATATGCTTGCCAAGTGTACGGTGTGCCGTATTTATTCGCTACTCGTTTTCATGACAAGAATATTATCTCAAACACACTGGATTAGTGACTTGTACTAGAATCACATTGTCTCATGTTTTACAGATTGGACTCATATCATATTGTTCTAGTTAGTTGTCTCTATTTACAGTTTTCAATGCTATACTCTCATATTTCTCTGTATTTACACTCCTTGTTTGACTATTGTCCTATTTCATTACCTGTCTCAACTTTCCATGATTCATCAATATAACTGTCTATAACTGCTTTATAGTCTTTATCATTTACTTGGGATTGCTCGATGAGATGTGCTCGTTCCATCCTGACTGGATATTTTTTTCAGATATTTTCCCGAAGGACACGTGTCCTTCCTATTATGGATCTTAGGAGGGGATAGCTACTTTGGGCACCTATTCTTAGGAGTGACCAGGAGACTAGTTTAGAGAACTTTTTTAGATTTCTGTTTAGAACTTGTGTTGTAATAAGTGAAAATTTTGACATTATATTTGAGATTTGTTTTGGATATTACTTTAGTAGTTGTTATTGTTTAGTCGTATTAGTTATTTAGATTTCTGTGATATCTTATCTTGCTTAGACTGTGATTGAGTATTATCATTTCTTTATAGTTGTCATTCATTCGGAGTTGAGATCTATGACCGGTATATTATATCATTGTATGAGTTGTTAGTTAGCGACAGAGAACAACGTTCTACCGTTGATTCTAAGGCGTATGCTGGGCGCTTTTATGCACGCATGTCCCTATACCGGGTGCGGGTCATGACACGTTTTTAGTGGTGGCCCATGCAGGTCGAGATTCGCATTTAGTGCGATGTTATGGTAGTGCGACGATTAGCTGCACTGCTGCACCTGCGATAGGAGATAAGGAACAGGCTTTAGAAGAGAGGATACTCAATCACAGTTAGGACTATTTGAGAAGATTCCTGGGACGACCCTTGAGAATCTCATTATACCTATTTCGAAATTCGATTCCAACAGTTTCTGTCTACTTTCCTTGTTCATTGTTGAATTTGATTTTTGGTGTTTATTGTTGACTTAATTTTCAACCAAGGTAAATCTTCTGGGCTAGATTGCCTCAGTTATTTCTGAATAGACGGTATGGTTGTCAGCCTTCAGAATAGATACCCTATAGGTGGTACCCTAGTATAGTGGAGGGAGATATCAATGTGGATGTCACCTGAGTATCTTGAAGTAGAGAGAGGAGCTAGGCCACCTGTGACATAGCACCATGTCCCGTACCATTAAAGGGATATACCCTAGAGGGGCAGGGTTTTGCACTGACGGTCGAGGAGACCGATGCTACAAGTGACGTGTTAGCAGGTCTGTTTCTTCATGTCCTTCTTTTTTATCTTGTTGTGTGATTCCATTAGCACCTGTCAGAATATTCTGTGCTGTGCTAGGTAGTATAGTGACCCTGCTTGAGACTATAAAATTATGACCAGTAGGACCATGATTTGCATGTTATTGGATAGAATCTTCTTGACTCTAATCATTGGGGGTTTGACCTAGAAGGAGTATGACCATCTTAACTTTCGAGGATGAAATTTCTCTAAGGGGGTAGATTGTCACCTCCACATTTTAGAACAAGGGTATTTTGGTAATTGGTAATTTTTTTATTATTTCAATAGTATTTAATTAATGATTTGCATTAGTGTCTTTAATTGGTAAAACCTTAGAAATACATTGTGTAGATGTTAGCCATGACCATAGAAACTTGGTAGAGAGATTAGACAAATTAAGTTAGACTCTAATCTAGCTACAATATCAATTAGAACCCATTTAGTGATTCAAAACATAAGCCACATTGGGCCTTTTCCTTAAGGGACCCTAAAATGACAAATAGGAAGCCCTTTAGGCATTTTCACTCAACCAAGCCCTAGGGACAGCCCTTGGCCGGCCAAGAGAGACCCCCACCTTTCCTATTTAAGTAATCATAGTCTCATTCTTCCTCTTTCCATTACAAACCCTAACCCTAATTTATGTTCTTCCCCAAATTGCCTCCAACATCCAAATTGAGTCCAAATGCCTCCAAAAAGTTGCAATCTCTTCCGCTTGAAGAGAGGAAGCCTCTATTTGCTAGAAGGGAGCCTATTGGGACAATTTGGCCATTGGAAGTGAAGGAAATCTCATTCTAGCTTCGTTCCTTGAGAATCTATCTCTCAAGTGGTAAGAACCTCTAAACTCATTCAAATTTCCATTTCCTTTATGTAGGGGCATTCATTTAGGGTCCCTCTTGCATTAGGAAGGAGTTTGATCAATTTCGGATTCGTTTGATGTGTGTATCACGAGAGTGTCGGATACGCATGTCAAGTGTTTGGTGAAGTATCTCTTAGGACTTTTATTGCTTTAAATTCAATGGTAATTAGATAATATTGTTGGTATTATACTGTCATGTATATGTGGGATGTTAACTTGTGATATAGGTTTGATTTGGTAGACCAATAGGGCGATAGGAACTTGATATATGTGTATGCTTACTATTCTGCTCACTGTTTTACTATTTGTTCTGTGTAGTCGTTAGATATGAGTGTGTCTGTGGTCCTGATGTCCTATCACCCAATATGATGATTTCCTCTAACCACAGTTGATATACCATTGATTTCACTCACTTCTTTGTTCAGTCATGCAATATTTATCTGTCTATTTGTCCTGTAAAGTCGAGCAAAAATTGGATTCTGACTTTCCTTCATGATTGAAACTTGAATACATATCAGTCTTCACTGTCTATATTTGAGGTTTAGTCACTTGCTCCATTGTTCAGGTCCCTAACATTTAATGTTCAGTCCTTACCTCATTTTGATTCGATTTCATGTTTTCTAATGCATGTGTATATATTCCATGTCTTCCCTATTGTATCAATCATTGCATTAGCCAATTTAGTATAAATCTTGTTACCTTAAGTGGCAGTCCCAGGTACCTGTCCCCTGTTTAGAAATGAACATTCCTAAATTGTTCGTTCCACTTTTATCTTGATATCAGTCCCATATACTTCTTAGCCCAGTCCTATACCACTTTGAATTTTCAGTACATATCCTACATGTTCAGACCCTTTATCAACCAATCCTCTACCTTAATGTTCTGTCCCAGGTTGTTCTGCCACAATGGGATATCAATCGAATTTGGGTGTCTTGCATATCCTTGTACTAGGATTCATTGTTCACTTCATTACTGATGTGTGCTCTGAACTTGGGTTTTGGTTCAGTCAGGTGTAACTCAAATGCCATTAGTTCCCTGTATACCATAGAGCAGTCCCTCCTTTATCTAGGCTTGTCTTGTCTACGTGTGTTAGTTAGATGTCCTGCTCATCCCTCTTGGATGACCTACATATCCATAGTTAATTGCCCAAACGACCAAACCCATTCTTATCCTTGTTCAGTCTCCTTGCTCGGTAGTAATGTTCTTCTGTTATAGTACTGTCGAACCCCATTTGGTTTAGACCAGATACATGATGTCCTACAAATCCCAATACCTGTTCATCTTGAATTGGCTCATATTCATGCTGTCCTTGTAATTGCAAGAGCTTTTCACTGCCTGTGAGACTTGTGTAGTAGAGTATCAGAGTTTTTGCACATGTTCTGCCCTTCGAACAATATTTAGATCTTTGCATTCCCTTCATGACCCAGTCGAGTCCCCTTTAGCATCTGTCTACTGAATCCTAAAGCTTCAGTCCTTATTTTTTTTCCAGTTGATACTAGAGATAGGTATCAGATATACAAGTATGAAGAGAGAGACTTAAGATGAGTTGTGCAGTCCATTTGATATATGAGGTGGGTGTGTGTCTCATGGAGTAGTGTATCTGAGTGCGTATCAGAGTTTTATGGAAGTATCTTGGGTACATACATATTTGTATAGATATGAGTTGGTGTTAGTTAGTATCAAGAGAAATCGAAGGGGATTTATATATATGTTTATGTATCATACTTTTGTATGAGTTATGCATCATATACTTAGTGAAATGTATGTATGTTGTGTCCAGTGTAGGTCTGTGTACAGGATCTAAGGTCAGAGTTTGGTGAAATACCAGTAAAGTGTAAGCTAGAGAGTGGCATGAGAGTACATGTAAAAACATGTGGACTACACCATGGTATCAGATGTATAGGTATATAAGTGAGGCCATAGTTGCCTGGGTTGCATATTGACTGTTTCACTTTGATACTTGATGGTATCAGTAACTTAGTTTTAGTCCAACCCTTGTTAAGGTCAATATTGAATTATTGCTATGTTATTTCCAGATCAGTTCTGTCCTCATTATTCAGTCCTAAATGGTGTTTCCGACATATAGAGGGTAATAGTGTACCTGTTCATGTAGGTAGTCACAGTTGTTATTGCATTTATGTATGTATTAGTATGTGATAAGAGGTATAAAGGTGAATGCTTTAGTGTGTTTGGAAGGGAACTTGTGAGCTGTAGTAGATGTATGCTACCTGGGTATATCCTGTGTTTAGGGATAGGATATTTGATTATGCACTCCTCTTTGTATAGGAACCAGTATGGGAGGAAACTTATGATGAGTGTGTTGATTAGATACCAGTTAAGGGTTGGGTTATGACAGTCAGAAGTTGTGAGGGAAACTGGGTATCTGCTATGTATCAAAATCATAGATATACTGCCTTCCTATATATGCCTTGTCCATGCGACGACTTTAGTTTAGAAATAGGGCTTGGGTTAAGATAAGAGTATTTCTATATTCCTGTGTGAATATAGAGGGAAGGGAACTTTCCTCTTTTGTTTGTACTTGACACAGTTGTTAGAGGAGGCTTGGTCAGTAAAGGAGGAACAGGGCAGTAGCAGCAACTATGACAATATTGTTTCAGACCTTTAGGCAAGTAGTAGGATTGTATCTTGGTAAACATTCATGTGTGCCTTGGGCCTTAGAGTCTAGAGTGTTTAATGACAGTGAAGTTTGTGTGTATGCTTGGAGTGTAAGTTTTAAATTGATATATATATTGGTAATGGGAATTTCCTATGGGATATTGAAAGTAGAGTGTTGTGGTAGGATATTAAGTATAGCTATTTAGTTTATCCTTGTGTTATGATATCGGCAAACACATGTGCATGAGGTGCATACATGTACAATAGGGCATATGTTAGAGATATAGGCCTATGGTAGAAATATGTATATGATACTCGAAGATACTGGCTACTTTTATCTAGTATTAGCTAGAGTGCTTTGGTATGGCAAGACAATGACTAGAAAGCCATGGTTGACCTAGAAAAGGCCTAGAAGCATGTAGTTAACTCATTTAGATTCACTGTTTACTCTAGAACAATAAATAACCATGTACATCTCATATATAGGTTTGTGTGACACCACCTTGGACATCGATCCTCATTCACTACTCTGGACGACAAGCGAGTACATTCTCTGATAGTTCTTTCATTTATTTGATGATTACTGTGATTTAGTTCTAATATAGTTCTATTTGATTCTCTGTCACAACACGTATTGGTATTCTGGTTTCATTTACTCGAAATACATGTATTTGGCTCGTCTAGCCTCTATTACTTGAACCACCTACAAGTACTAAATGTTCAAATCATACAAGAATCATCACAATAAGCAAGATAGTCGTCGCCGTTGGGCCCGATGTACGATGTGTCGTATTCAACAAGAACCACCCTACAAGAAAGATAGCCATCACCGCTTGGCCAAATGTGCGATGTGCCGTATTACAAAAAAGATAGCCGTCGCCGCTTGGTCGAGCGTGCGATATTCCATATTACTCGTCTAAATAAGAAAGAAAGCCACACCGCTTGGCCGAGCGTGCGATGTGCCGTATCACTCATCTAAATAAGAAAGATAGCCATCGCCGCTTGGCCGAGCGTGAGATGTGCCGTATTACTTGTCTAAACAAGAAAGATGGTCGTCGTACGCATGCCAAGTGTACGATGTACCATATTTACTCGCTACTCGTTTTCATGACAAGAACAGTATCTCAAACACACTAGATTAGTGACTTGTTCTAGAATCACATTGTTTCATGTTTTACAGATTGGACTCCTATCATATTATTCTAGTTAGTTGTCTCTATTTACAGTTTTCATTGCCATGCTATCATATTTCTCTATATTTATACTCCTTGTTTTACTGTTGTCCTATTTTATTACATGTCTCTAGTTTCCATGATTCATCAATATAACTGTCTATAACTGCTTTATAGTCTTTGTCATTTACTTAGGATTGTTAGATGAGATGTGCTCGTTCCATCCTGACTGGATATATTTTCAGATGATTTTTCGGAGGACATGTGTCCTTCCTATTATGGATCTGAGGAGGGGATAACTACTTTGGGTCCCGATTCTCCGGAGTGACCAGGAGACTAGTTTAGAGAACTTGTTTAGATTTCTGTTTAGAACTTGTGTTGTAATAAGTGAAGATTTTGACATTGTATTTGAGATTTGTTTTAGATATTATTTTAGTAGTTGTTGTTGTTTAGTCGTATTAGTTATTTAGATTTCTGTGATATCTTATCGTGCTTATACTGTGATTGAGTATTATTATATCTTTATACTTGTCCGCCATTCGGAGTTGAGATCTATGACAGGTAAATTATATCATTGTGTGAGTTGTTAGTTAGCAACCTAGAACAGCATTCTACCGTCGATTCTGTGCCGTAGGCTGGACGCTGTTATGCACTCGTGCCCCTATACCGGGTGCGGGTCATGACATACATGGTTGTACCTTATTTTCCTACCTCTGACAATGTAGTCCCAGAGGACGATTTGTCCTATTTTATCAATAATGAGATGCCTTCGGATTACCTTTTTTTTTCGCTGCATAATCTTTCGAGCAGGATCCAAGGTTTTGCTACAAACATAAATTTCTTTCGCTTACTCTGTGAGCTTAGTACTTTCGATACGCGACTTGTATTTCATAGTACTATCCAAAAATAAGGGAGAGAGGCCTATTACCTTCGGACAAGTAGAAGGTTCTCAGACACATCTCCCATGTGAGCCAGAGCATAAAATTGGTACGATGCAGGCTCACCACTATACTCCTCAAGCTTGATGCATCATCCAGAAGATGGGGTATGACTTGAATAGGAATATGGGCCTTAACTACGACAAAGGCCGACACTTGCCAATCAAGATCAACGTCCCCAAGGGTGAATCTGATCAATATTACCATAAAACCCGCTGTGGCCTAGGGTACACCTTATCCAAGCCTCCTGAACTCTTACAGTCCAAGGAAGAAGCATATCATATTCTTTAGACTCTTCCTATAACTCCGACGTCAGTATTGGGGAAGCATTTCGGAAAACGCTATAAGTAAATATGACGTCCGTATATCAGGTCGAGGAAGATAATGACCAGTACTTTGAGCCTTTTGAAGTTGAACCTTGGGCTCAACAACTTGATTCTTATGAGAAAATTGCTTTGAACGACGCAAACCTCCTACCGAAGACGAGGTCATACAAGTCAATCTGGGATATGACTCTTCTCCCAAGCCAATCTTTATTAGCAAAAGCCTAAAAGAAGAAGATCGTGAATCTCTCATTGAGCTCGTGAGAGAATATATAGATGTCTTCGTTTGGAGTTATGAAATATACCGGGGCTAGATCCAAACATCGCCGTACACAAATTAATATTTTATCCAATTCTAAGCCAGTGAAGTAGCAACCACGGCGATTTCGCCCAAATATTAAGGACGCCATTGAGAAGGAGGTGGACAAGTTGATAGTAAGTGGCTTCATCCTTGAGGAACAACACCGAGATTGGGTAGCAAATATTGTCCCAGTCGCCAAAAAAAAATAGAAATATCCGAGTCTGTATAGACTTCCGTGATCTGAACGCTACCTGTCCAAAAGATGAGTTTTTATTACCAATCACTGATGTGATGGTAGACAATACCTGTGGGTTCGAGCGTATGTCGTTCATGGATGGCTACTCAGGTTATAACCAAATCATGATATCCCAGAAGACGAGAAACACACGTTATTAAGGACTCCGATCGATGTATTTTGCTACACTGTGATGCCTTTTGGTTTGACGAATGTAGGCGCTACATACCAGAGAGCTATGAGCACCATATTCCGAAAACACTTGCGTAAGACAGTCGAATGCTACGTTGATGACATCACCGTCAAAAGTCATATTCGCGGTGATCACCTTCATGACTTAAGAACTATGTTCGGCCTGATGAGGGTAGATCAATTGAAGATGAACCCGACCAAGTCTTTCCTGGGGGTATCCAACGGTAAATTTTTGGGATTTATCATCACTTCAAAAGGGATCTACGTCGATCCCGAAAACACAAAAGCTATCATTGAGATGCAACCACCAAAGAACCTTCGTGAACTCCGTGGTCTTTAATGATGTTTAGCGTACATCCAAAGATTTATCTCTAACCTCTCGGATCACTGTAAGCCCTTCACTGAATTAAGGAGGAAAGGAGTATCTTACGTTTGGACCGAAGAATGCCAAAGAGCTTTTAAAGACATTAAAGGGTACCTCACGAACCCTCCAGTTTTGGTAGCCCCTATCATGGGGAAACCCTTCATACTTTACGTCCGAGTCATGGATTATTCTTTCGGTGCATTGTTCGCCCAGAACAGTGATGCAAGCTATGAACAAGCTATCTATTATCTTAGTCGAGAACTGGTGCGGGCTGAACACAGATATACTCCTGTCGAGAAAGAATGTCTTGCCCTGGTTTTTGCTATCTAGAAAACCCGTCATTACATAGTGGGACCGACAATTCACATTATCGCCAGGTTCAATCCTCTCTGGGTCTTCATGACCAAACCAGGAGCACTAAATTCACGTCTCGCCATATGGGCGATAATATTGTCACCTTATGACATGGTATTTGTCCTATAAAAAGCGATTAAAGGCTAAGTGCTAGCCGACTTCCTGGCCGCTCATCTAGTCCCTTAAAACTCAAAGCATTATGAGGACATTCTAGATGTGGTAGTAGAGGCCCATGTCACAACAGAAGAGTCGGTTTGTAACTGTTCTTTGACGATGCTTCAAGAACAGGCTCCAAAGCTGATATCGTGGCAGAAGTGGGGTTAACGTTTATCTCACTTGATGACTTGGTGATCCAACGAGCATATTTACTCATGTAACCATGTTCCAATAATGTGGCCGAGTATAACACTCTCATCATAGGACTCCAGAGCCAAAAAGTTAGGGGTTGATTTTCTAAAAGCCTACGGCGACTCTCAGCGGATAGTCAATCAGGTTCGAGGGCAATAAGAAGTCCAGCATGAAAACTTCTCGTACCACCAGGTGACAATCTTGGTGATATCTACCTTTATGGATTCTTTATAAAACACGTCCCAAGATTAAGAAACCTGGAAGCTGACGCCTTGGCTGGCCTTGCAGCGTCATTAGCAGCGCCTGTCAGAACCTAGTAAATGATCACAGTGATCGGTCGAGAGCTGGTATGTCCTAAGAATAACTTATGTATGCAAGTCTACCATTCAATAGATATGAATGAGGATATTCGAGACTGGCGGTCCCCCTTTACAGATTTTACGGTTTATGGAATCCTACCAAACAATGCCAAGGAAGCAGCCTCCATTAGAAGGCGATCTCTTCGATTCTACTACGACGTTGAAATTAAAACATTGTATCATTGTTCTTTCGACGGACTCTTACTCCGTTATTTATCGGGTACAGAAGTCTACGGTACTTGCGGGTCCCACCAACCAGGTCCTAAACTTTAGGACCGACTCAGGTGCATGGGCTACTACTTGCCAACGATGATAGCAGATGCATTGGCATATACCAAGAAGTGTCGAATCTGCCAAATCCACGCAGATTTCATTCACCAGCCATCGAAATTCTTACACTCGATAGTTGCATCCTGGCCCTTCGAAGCATGGGAGATGGATATCATCGACACGATTTCCCTGCCATCATCAAAAGGTCACCGATTCATCTTGGTGATAACCGACTACTTTTTCAAGTGGGCGGAAGCAGTACTGCTTATTGATGTAAAGACCTCAGACGTGATTAAATTTCTCAAGCATCATGTCATCTACCAATTCGGGCTGCCATAGAGGATCATCCACGACAATGGCCCATGGTTTGTCAGTAGCACCTTCCGTCGTTTCTGTGACCAAAATTAGATTCAGAGTATAGCCTCAACTGCATATAACCTAGTAGCAAATGGGTTAGTTAAGGATTTCAATAAGACAATTATCAAACTCCCCAAGAAAGTTGTGTCTTCTAATAAACATGACTGGAATGAGAAGCTCGACGGGTGTCTCCGGGCTTACCGAACTACAGTCTGAACACCCACTGGAAGTACGCCATTTTTCTTGGTATACAGAAGCGAAGTCGTGCTCCCTTTGGAACTCCAAATCCCCTCTCTACGAGTGGCTCTTAATAGTCATATGACTACCGAGGATAATCACCATCTACGACTACAGGAATCGGAAGCATTGGACGAGAAATGCCTCCTAGCTCAACAGCGTATTGAGTTATACCAGGCACAAATATCAGATGCTTTCAACAAAGAAGTCAAGGAGAAATCATTTCGGGTCGGCAATCTTGTTTTATCAGTCAAAATGCTAATGATCATGACCCACAAGACGGACAAAAAATTTCAACCTAAATGAGAGGGGTCGTTTGTTGTGGAAACGGTCTATTCTAACGGTGTATATGGGCTCTCTAAGACCCCTAGATTTTAGGGATTATTTTAAATTTTATTAAAGGAATTTTTTTAATAAATATTTTATTATAATTAGTTTTGATCATTAAATATACTTTTTCGTGACTTTTTAATTTTTGGAGCGCCAGAGATGTCAATCTCTCGAAACGTTCTTCATGAGTTTTGATTTATATAAGTTTATCTTCATGTTGCTGTATCATGTCCCTCTGAAACTTGTTTCCTTGTATTCTATTTACATCGCACAACTTTCGGATCAATTTAGGTCATTTGACCATCTACCGTAAAACCTGACCTAACTTCCAATTCAATTTCGGAGCTCGACATCGGTCCAATCTAATTGACCCAATATATAATTTTGACCTATTTTGAGCCTACTACACACATGAAACTTGTGTCCCATTCAATGGAGCTCCCACATGCTACTTATTTATCCGTGATCATATGTGACTAAATTAAGCCATTTATTGTAGCAAGCCCTCTTTTGACCCAACCCGACTCAACTGAACCCAACCCAACCTTCATGTCATTCCTCTTATGAATACCTATACACACCCTACAAAACACCAAACACCCTAGCACCAATCACCTTAATCCCATGAACAACTCCTAACCATAAATTAGGGAGAGATTCCAAATTAATTTTATTCAAACACTCTTCATGCAAAATTAGCCTATTTTGGCCAAGCAAGGAGATCCTTGGAGAAAGCTTACTATGACACAGATAACCCCTTGTCCAATCACAACACAACAACACATTTTCACTTTTCTAAAGCTTACACAACTCTCTCTCTCTCTCTCTCTCTCTCTTCCTAAAGCTACTCACAACCAACTACATTCTAAACCAACACACACTTCATATTTTCCTCCTCCTTTCAAACCTCAGCCGGCAGCTCCTTTCTTCCTCCCCCTAAAAACTCTATCACCCCTCAATCCTAACATTCTTCTCCTCCAGTTCTCCCCCTCCATTATTATCCCCAATCTTCATCCTTCTTCTCCACCACTTCATCTTCTTCCTCCCCTTCCTTCATATTTCCTGCTGCTGCTGTCCGTGACCTTTCGGCCACCCTGACCTACCGTGCAACGTAACATAGCTCCTTCCCGGCCAACTGTGTGTCGTGCGTACTGGCTGCCCAGCCTCGCGCCTACTGTGCGGCTACAGCGTGCCCGGCCAACCAGCTGTTTAGCAGCTAAGCACAGCTGCTACTACTGTCTCCTCGGCAGATTTTGGCTGTCGCCATACCGCAGCCACATGTCGCAACCCTCGTACGACCCTACCGAGTGCAACAGCTGCTACTGTCGTAGCTACTGCTGTGGTGGCCCACCTCCGGATACCGTGCACCGGCGGCCACCACGAGTTGTCCAGCACATCCCCATGATTAGCAGTCCACGTGAGCCCCATCATGCGCCTCTCAACGTGGCCACCCCATGTTGTGGCAGTTCGGCCGTAGGCACCTCTCCGTTCTTGCACGCGTGATCACGCCCTGACGTAGCACACGGCAATGCCTTCCAGCGTTTCGTCCAGGGCAGTGGCGACAACCCTGCTGTCGGGTGCACCACTGTGCATGTTCCTAACTTATCTCCATCCTTTTCGGTAGTCGTCGCAGTCTATTCCTGCGACATGGAATAGTTTCTGTCGAGACGCACGAATTACGGATTTAGAATATGCACGTTTCAAGGCAGCAACTTCGAGCAAATTTTATGGACGATCCGACCGTTGGATCATCGAACTCTTTCCTCCGTTGCAGTCTTGATATATAGTTCTACCTCCACCTAGTGTTTCAGCCGTTAATCCGTTCATTTGATATGTTTAAATCGGCCGCAAAGTTGGCAAAAAAATTATGTTTATTTTGGGACAGTTTCATGGAGCCAACTTTGTCTCTAAAGTTTCGTTTCATTGTGAGCTCGTTTGATTGGTTGAATTTGACGCCAAAGTTGGCCGTCCGAATTTGTAATTTCTAACTTGTAAAATTTTAATTTTGGATCAAGGACTTCAGATTCCAATTCTGACACCACCAGTGGACTCGTGACGTCGTTCTAGCAAGAATTTATATATTTTTTGCTAGATTTGGAGGACGTGGGCACTAACACGCATTTCGGTGCAAGACGTGCCCTACGGTCCGAGTCAACAGATTATTTTGAGATCGGCTCATCGTAATATACATTCGAATATAAAGTTGGTTCGTATCATCATTCTGGACTTGTTGACATATACTTTGCTAGATTTAGTGGACTGCGCTCCGGCACGCATTTTCGTGCAAACCGGATTCCAACGTCCGAGTCAATGAACTATTTTGATATCGGCTCATCGGAATCCACTTTCGGATATACCATTGGGTTCATATCGTTATTCTGGACTCATGGACATATAATTTGCTAGATTTTGATGACTTTGATCCTGGCACATTTTTTCGGTGCAAAGTGGGTCCAACAGTGGACCGTATTTTGACCCAAAATTACCATTTTGCCCCTGTGTTCAGAATTGGACTTATGGGTAGTCTATCCTAGCTATTTTCCTTATTCTGGGAATATTGGTGATGTTTGTTTCAGCATCCGACGATGTTCATGAAGACTCCTATAGCTACCTTTCTTGGACTTGACGATTTGTTTGCAGGACATTATTGGATCACTGCTTCACCGAAGGCAAGATACTTTGCCATACTTGCTCTGTTTATATTATTCATATCTATTCTTGTATTGTTAGTTGGTGACACTGGTAGTGTGTATCCAAGGATGGCTTGGGTTTTATTGATGATGGCATCGATGTTATGGTTGTGTGCGTGTGTATAACTTAGAGTTAGTAGACATACCCAAGATGGTGAAGTTATCCCGAATAACTTCTATGACATGTCATGAGATATTACACGACACTATGAGTGAGGATTCATTGTGTTGGCTTGAACTTACGCATTCGACTGATCATCGGTGTGAGCGGTTCGTGTGTTGGTACCTATAGAGTTAGATGGTGTGTAGATTAGAGACTCGTATTAAGATATGGATTGTCTGAGTCGTGGATACGACTGGTACATTTCTTAGGACGGGGAAGACAATCAGTAGGCAAATGGGACATACAGTTATAATATTTTAGTCTCAGTGTATACCCGATTATGGACGTGGATACCTGGTTATGGGCCATACATACACTAGGGGATATGTTCGGCAACGGCCACTAGATACGCGCTAGGTACGATCGGGAGGTATACTAGTGCTTGTATGTTTACGTCGGCTCGTGATCCGACGTCGACCCGTGTTTCGACGCAAATCCTTGATTTACCTACCCATACGCTCAAAGGTTGTCTTCAACATGCATTTACATAGACTGGTTAGTTCGTGTACCTATGTTGAACCGTATCATGGGATAGTGTCTTATCATGGACTGGTATGCCATCCATTGATCAGGATGGGTCAGAGATATGGTTTACTGATTGATGACTGGATATTAGACCATGTTATGATTCAGGTTGTTCATTTTATTCAGTTCACATTATGGCATGTATTTTTGTATCTTGTTACGTCCCGCTGAGGACCTGGTGATCTCTCCAGGTATTCGCTGAGCTGTTAGTACAAAGTAGCTGGACAGGTGCTGTGTGATGCACCAAGTTCTCAGACATATATTTATATATGTGTTCTTGGTATTTCTATCTACTCCTTGTATATATTTTCATCTGTATTTGCTTCATGCTGCTATGTAGCCTAGTATTACCAAGCTTATTCATTTCTCGAGCTTGCTCGAACATGTATATTACTGGGTGTCCAACTTTAGTATATTATGTTCATTCTTGATATTCACTTCATTACCGTGGATTGAGCTATAGATGATTAGTTACTTTTAGTACCCTTGACAGCGTAGTACGTCTCGGGATAAGTCCATTAAATTGGACACTTATCCTAAGATCGTATCTGCTGGCATGCTCACGCCTTAAGTTCCTATAATTTTGGAACTAGGGCGTAACATGTTTTAGTGGTGGCCCATGCAGTCGAGGTAAATCGTTTCAGTTACGTTACTGTACCGGACGAGCCTGCTCAGGATATATATTAGAATCTCAATCCACTACTGCTATTGAAAATTTGTTTGACTTCTACTATCGCCCTTGAAATTTTGTATTTGTGCTCATTCATACCATTCTTGAATTACTATTTATGAATTCTCATATTTCTCTCTCTCAGAAGGATGAACACTTGTGTTGACGATCACTTCGTCATTATCTTATTATTGATTGTGACTAAGGTAGATAGAATATCTTATAGGTAATTATTTGGGGTATGTAGAGGTTTGGATAGATGTTATTACTAGATAGACAAATAGAATAAGAATGACATTTCTATCGAGGTTTAACTTTTTATAGGAAAATCCCTCTGGTTGAATGATTGCTGAGTCACAAATTAGTGATTCGACAACAACATGTAAATTATCACATTGAGCTAGGAAGTTTACCTGAAAGGATATAATAACACATGCTTGGCAGGACTATGTGATTAGCTAAGGTAGGTAGACTATAAGACACCCCTCTAAGACAGGATGTGGAATAGAGAATAGTGCAGTGTTTGACCATAATAGGAGACATGGAAACAATTAGGCCAAACTATGCCACCCTCTGCTTGAGTTAGATAGAGTACTGCAGAGAATTATCATAAAACCATACAGGTTGACTAGGAAAGGTACAGAAAAATTCTTTGATCGTAAGGATTGAACTTGAAGGAAGACAACTTGAAAGTTTCAAGGGATGATAGCAACTAAAGTTCGAAGACCCGTCAGGATGAACGAATTGATGAAACATGATGATCATGACTAGATATAAGCTTTGCGAGTTGTAGTAAAAATTGAGAAATTTTCACGTAGTGGATATAGAAAATCAGGAATATGGTATAATGGAAAAATGAATTTTCTTGGATAATGAGGAACTATCCTCAGAAGAATATGCATCAGAGAGAAATGTGATATAGGAATAAGAAAGACTAAGTTAGACTAGTCCATCAACTCTATATTGGTCGAGTCAAACCTCTAATGAACTATTGAAGATAGGGACTAGGATCAATAGAGTTAGACTATGATAGAGGTATTAGATATAAGGACTTATTAGACCAAGTCTTAGATTTTCATAGCAGATAGTTAGGCGTGCTTGTGAGAAACATATAATTGTTTATGGATAGATAAGTTAGAACATTGGTTAGGCTATTATTGGATATGACTTAAGGCATGTGAAGGTATAGCTTGGAGTTCAGGGCTAATTAAGTTTAAGAATTGATCGTGATCTTCGATGTTTAATCGTAGCAAAGAATATATGAGTAGAGTTAGAACCGTACCTCAAGGCAGACTAGTAAACCTTTGTTGATGCAAGTTAGTTAGAGACCCTAGAGAAATTACAACTGGAACATTGTATTAGTTTGAGGATAAGTAGTCGATATATAGGAGGAGATAATTATAAGGAACATTACGTTTTGGCTGAATAAATATAGATGAATAAGATTGAAATTTTAGAAAAGTTATCAAGACGAGGTTTATGACCATGATTATCTAAGATTACATAATAATGATTATAGAGAGAACTATAATTTAAGCAAGATCTTAAAATTTAGATCCAATAAAGAACGAGGGGATTATCTCGAGGGGATTATCTCGAGGAGATAGACGATACACATTTATGACTCATAGAGGTAAGATTAGAAAAATGATAAAGAAATGCGAGGGTATTGACATGAAAAATTTTAGCACTTGAGCGAGATTATGGCATGAGATGACAAGAAAAGATTTCAAGATAGAGAGGTAGAGTAATCCCGAATAGTTTGATAAATAGAATCTAGAGCTGAGTAAGTACATAGTGGATGGCAAATTTCTTGGAGATGGAGATATTTCAAAGAGGATAATGTAGAAGCATGAAAATTTCAGTAGACTGGACATATGCGCCCAAGTCACCAAAGAGCCTTATGCGCCCAAAGCTTCCAGCAAGGTCATATGCGCCCAAGCTCCAGTGAGGTCATATGCCCATGTGCCTAAGACAAGCTCCTCCAGAAGGGAACGCATAGCCCTGTTTCAGGCTATGCGCCCAAGCCAGAACAACCCCTGACTCGGTCAAAGCCACGATCAAAACGTGTACCGAAGCATACGGCCACGTCAGTCTCCACGAGCAGTCGTGCATCGAAGCATGCGACCACGTCAGCACCACGATCAACCCACGACCATGCAGCCTGCATGTGCCTATATCCTATGCGCTCAAAGCAGGACCATGCGCCCACATGAAAACCAGTATGTTTCCTCATGTGGGTGCATAACATCATTCCAGCTCAAGAACTACTATAAAAAGGGGTCTCATCCCTCTTCAAAACACAGAACGGAGAGCATTTTTAAGAGCCAAATTGCTGCATTTCTTGTCAGTGAGCCGAGAGTTAGCAATTTTCTTAGGTTTTCTCCCACTTTTGTAATCGGAGTGTCAACGGAGTAAAGAAGCAACTGCCGCTCGATCTCTATCGTCCTATTCCCTAGATTTCTTTTTTGTACTCGGGGATCCTCAGCGCAGGATCTCTCAGGCATACTCGATTTGTGGTGCCTTGCGTCAATAAAGAAAAGACAGTATTTTTTCTTCTTTTTGTGTGTATCTACAAAAATGGCAACTCTGCTGGGGACTACCTTTTCCTCTAACGAGAAGGTGGTGACGCAATCCGATACCGACAAAGTGGGGAGCACTCAGAATATGCTGATTGTGAAGTTCGATCAGCAGGCGTTCGAAGAGATGCTCTCGAGGGACGGCTCTACTCCCTCAAAATTAGCGAAGCCAAACAAGTCTCGCAAGACTTGGCTTCTGAAGGCTCGCAGTGTATATCCTGCCAGTGTCATAGCAGATATACAACTGAAGGACTCTGTCACATGGGCACATGGCTTTGCCACAGAAGCTCCACGAATGAAAAAGGCTCACACTGTTCCGAGCTCTACTAGTCCAGCGACTTCTCTCTTGTGCAACCAACAACAGAGTGTTCAACGCTCGAGACTTGGTAAAGGAAAATACTACGATGCTAAGAATCGGAGTGTACGACACTCTGGGAAACCCAACGAGGCTCACGAACGAAGGAGGCGAAGCTAGGAGAAAACAGCGCTGCTCCACCAAGCATGCGCCCAAAGCTATGCGCCCAAGGGAGTGTGTGGGCGCATAACTCTAATCAGAAGGCTTCTGTCTTCGACAGACTGGGCATCCAGGGTTATGCGCCCAAGGCTACGTGCCCAGGCTCAACTGATCCATACTATGCGCCCACATCGAGGAAGCTCATACATGCAGCCAAAAAGCATGTGCCTAAAGACAGACTCCAGGGCCTATGCGCCAACAGCAAAAAGACAGGCCCCAACACGTATAATACGGGGCTGTCTTCAAGGTCATCACAGAGCTTAGGTGTTGGGGTTGCCTCTGCACGTGAACTAAGTCTGTATGCGCCAACTCTCCTTATAAACCTATATGCAAAGCACGACGATGCATGTGATATGGGTTTTAAGGCAAAACTCCCTTCCGCTGACTTTTGTGACATGATAAATCATAAGCGTAAAGCGAGGAAGGACACAACAATTTATGGTGCACATCCGTGCACCAGGATTGTCATCAACTGTTGCTGCTCCAAAGCAACGAAAGTGCCTCAGAGATAGTCCATGTTTCGACGACCACGCTGTGTGTTTCATCCAACATGGCTTCATAGGGTCCCCTTATGGAAGCCCCAATCAAAGACGGTGGATCACGGACCCAAATTTCTTTCTCAGTTCTGTGAGAAGAAGATGAAGAAGTCTACCAACAGATGGCCAGCAGGCTGTCACATCTGAAGGAGTCTATATGGGTACTCGGTCAAGCTGGGGGTAGTATTCCCTTAGAGTCTGAAGCGGATGACCTTCACACTGGGGTAGCCTTCCAGAGGACGACGATCTCTCCGAGTCTGATGGCGACTATCTACCTCCCCTACCTAAAGATGAGGGACTTGTCAACTCAGAGAAAGACAGTATCAGCACCAGTTGTAATATTTCTTCGGTTCATCCTCGCATGTTATCTACATACATGGCGGACGGAGAAAGACCTGAAGAAGCCAGTGATCAGACCAACAAACGGCTAGAGGGTCTTGAAACAACATTTGCCAAGATCACTGATATACTTACAAGTATCATGGCAGTCGAAGCTGCTGGGGCTGTTCCTCCACCCCAACAAAACGTCTCGGCTCACGTTAGTCCAGCTCATAGCAACAAACCTCCTTCACTACAAAAAGAGTATCATTCCGTTGTGCCTCCTCCAAATCTTGCAAATGCTGAGGGTGGTCCTTCGCCAACGACTCCTGACAACCGTACATCAGCTATTTTCTAACACCTGCTCAATCAACAAGATGCAATTGATTCTCTGGTTGCCCGTCTCGACACCATCTCACACAAAGACGAGCTTCAGAAGATGGGGATATCTCAACCTTATCCTCCTGAATGGAAGAATGCTACTTGCCCTCCTAACTACAAGCCGCTGATGCTAAATTCATTTGACGGGTTGAATTCTCCTCGTCAGCACATGATATACTTCAACACGCAGACTCTATACTTACCCAGGGATGATCCGTTCTTGCCAAAGCTGTTTATTAGCACCTTGCAGGAGGTAGCTTTTGAATGGTTCTGCAGTCTGCCTGACAGTTGTATCAATTCTTTTAAAGACCTGGAGAGGTTGTTCCTCAATAGGTTTTATGAGAGTGGCATGCATGTTAGTATGTCTACCCTCATTGAGACCAAGCAAAGGAGGACTGAGTCTGTCATTGCTTTCATCGAATGCTTCAGGCGGCTGGTATTGAAGATGCCCTTCGGCATACCAGACTCAGAACTTATAGATACTTGTCGACATAACTTCCTTCCTACAGTGAAGTTCTGTCTGGGTATACATAAGTATGATACATGGCCCGCTTTTATTGGTGCCACTGATGCTGCTGAAAATAACGTTCCTAATCTCGAACTACTGGGGTTGAAAACACCCAAATCTGAAGACAAGGGCAAGCATCCTCAAACTATCCCTTTCCGTGAGGGTAAAGGAAAAGAAGTCTTGAAGGTCGACACTTCCAAGGGAGCTTCCAATTCTCAGGACGCCTCCGACAAGCCTAAGGAAACCTTCTCCTTTGACGAAGACGATGTCATTACCATTTTTCACACATTGACGAAGGGTAATAAACTGACATTGCCTCTACCACGACGTCCTGCAGAGGTGAACCAACTCAACGATCCTAAGTACTATTTTTATCATCAGTACGTGCATCACTCTACCAAGGATTGCATCGTCCTGAAGAGGAAGATACAACAGCTTATCGACAACCAAGTGATCAACCTCGAAGCTGAAGACAAGGTCGTATCTTCTAACATGATCTTTCTTCAGTTTGGTGACTTTCCTTCCACAGAAGTCCCAGACGGCGTGGTCCCGATCCCCAAGGAAATAATGGAAGTCGTCAACCTGCCGCCAACTCGCAACTCAACCTTGGTGCCACTCATGACTGAACGTGGTGAGATCATGTGGGTCCATTCGGACCTTGTGCAAGAAATAACGCAGGGGTGGTATCTTTCGAAGCAAAAAAGGGCAAGAAATACAAGTCATGCCATATGGTGTCTTCTTCCATCTACAAAGTTCTATCTGACGAGACGCGATCGGGGAAGGCTTATCTTCAGACTTACGACCCCGCATAAGAAGAAGCAGTACCTTCTCAAGCTACTGCTGCCCCCACAAGCTCAGAAGCCGGCCCGTCTAAGCCTTTAACTACCGACAAAGCCAAGCAAAAGGAGATGCGATTTGACAAGTCTCTGAAGGTGCCAGCTCCCGAAGGCATGGATCGACCCTACAACTTTGACATACTGGCACAGCTGGCCAATACACCTGCCAGGTTGTCTCTGTTCGATCTATTGCGACTCTCCAAAGAAACGTGGAAGGCCTTAAGTGAGGCATTACTATATGCCGACTCTTATCTCGCTGAAGTCAAAGCCCTCGCTGAAGACCCTGTTTCCTGTCCCCACTGCCACAGTACTATGGAAGTGGTACCCAACATCACCTTTTCACAAGAGGACATGCTACTCAAAAATAATCGTCATGATAGACCTCTATACTATATAAGATATATCAGGGCGATTAAGGTAGATCAGATGCACATCGATCCAGGTTCCTCCCTCAGCATCATTTCTAGAAATTTGCTTCAAATTTTAGGAATCCCTCTGCACAAGATATCTACAACCAATACAACTATCATGGCTTTCAATGCTGGGAGAAGCCACCCACTGGACAAGATCCGTCTTAAGTGCCAGATCGGTGATCTCCTAACGGAGGTTTCTTGCTATGTGCTCGATGCCAATGTATCCAACAACGTCTTGTTGGAACGTCCGTGGATACACGAGAATATGATCGTCCCTTCCATACTTTACCAGTGCTTCAAGTATGTCAACAACGATGGCGACGTGAAGACGGAGTTTGCCGATGTTGATCCTTTTAAGGGCATCAAAGCCTACTATGGAGATTCGGTACTTTACCAATCTCAGCCCTCCAAGGATGACGGCAACGAAGCTGACGATGAAGCTGAAGCAAGTTCATCCTCCAATGATGGTCCCCTGATTATCCGAGTCAAAGGACGTACTACTCCAAAAGTACTCCGAAGCCTCTCATAATCTAGGTGAAAAAGAAGAACCCTGATAAGGTTAAACCTTTGACCATCACTCTCCGTAAGACACCTCGGGTAGAACCAGCTGAAGTCCGTCCTCCCAATCCCAAAGAATTATCCTACGTGGTGAACATAGCCAAGACTGTGGCTCCTCTTCCAGATGATGATCCCCTCAATGAGTATATCAATACTCATAATAATGTACCTTCAGCGGATGATGTTATCCCTGAAGAAGAACTTACGTATTTTCTTAGTAAAGATTTATCTTTGAATTACTCCGATGTCTATCAATCTGTAAACCACTACATAGATCCGATATATGCTCTAGAGCACGGCATAGGACCACACCTCTGCATGCCGGTTTTGACGCCTCTTTTGTGGGAAAAAGTTTACCCAGAAGATATCTACTACTTCATCGTTCCAGCCAGAAAGAAGGGTGAAGATCTAATCATCTTCGGTCGAATAATTGGCGAAAGAAAGTTCGTTCCGGACTCTAATTCTCCCAAGTACATCACGGAAGCTGACTATGACTGGAAAAATACAACTTTTCTGATATAGTTGGCAGTGTCACTACCACTTTTCTAGCTTGAGAGTATTTTGGTCATTTTCAAAATTTTAGAATTTAAATTGAATTATTATTATTATTATTATTTATAATTAATGTGATTTTTAAGTGATTTTAGAATAATTAATTTTGGTGTTTTAGTGACTATGACTTATGTTGACCTTGGAGACTAACCTAGTGGCTAACCTAGGTCATGACTAAGTGATTAGGATATGAAAACCTAGGTTGACTTAAGTTAGTGAGGTTTAACTCATTGGAATTAATTTGGGGAAATTAGGAGCTAGATTGATTAAGGAATGGCTTGTGAAATCACAAGTCATTTTATGACTTAAAGGCTTAATGGCCGATAGGCCCACACCCTTTGAACCAAGCCCTAACCCTAGAATTTCTGGCCGGCCAACTAAGGTCCTCCCCCCTATTTATATCCCCTTGAAATTAAGGCTTGCCTCTTTAGGAAATCATTGCCATTGGAAGAGGTGAGCCTCCATCTTTGTAAATTCTTAGAAATTCTATTTTTACTCCAAATTCCTCCAAACAAATTGCAATAGGACCTAATATTAGTTTTCTTGCTGTTAATGTTGAGTATTTTCAGGAAGAACACAATTTGGGGAAGTTTGGTGGCTTGTGGAACTCTTCCCATTTGGGGATTTTAACCCATTGTTCACCTATAGGTATAATCCTTTCTATTGCATTTAAATTTTGTTAAAATTCATTTTTAGGATGTCCTAACCCTAACCTAACTGTAGGATAGGCTAACCCTAGAATTTGGATCCATTACATGTCCGTATCGGACACGTATCAGTGTGTTAGGAAAGTGTTCGACGAAATGCCTCAAAGGGCATTTCATTCGATTTTTGTGATTGTGTTTGAATAGGAAAATCCATTTTCACCTCGCTTATGCATTTCTTGGACACTGAGCACGTTTTCGTGTCAGGTTGAGTCGACACGAGCGCGTGACACGCGGTCGTGCACCCACGCGCGCGGGCAAGGGGCTTGCCCTGCTGTTCGGGTGGCACTGCTCAGTGCACACGACGTTTCAACCCTTGAAACTTGACATATGAGTCGTGTCCATGACTGACACGAGATCCCTAGAGTTTCAGGAACTCTCGTGTCGTGTCGGACACGTTATGGCCTGTGCACGTGTGGTACACTATGCTGTTCAGTGTGCAGTGTGGTGTTCTGTGATTAAATTGATTTAAATAGTTTTTAATTGTGTTTTTATTTATCAAATAGATCCTAGGTATGTTATCTAACCTCTGTTATAATTGTTACATGTTTAATTTTGGTTTTAATGAGGTGTATGGAATTTCGAGTTTAGGTTGTGGGTTCACTGATACACAACTGATACTGATTTTTCAGTTTTTCCCAATACCTTTATTTCTCTGTTTGATTTTGTGTTTCTCAACTGTTGATGATTCCCACATGTTACATTTCATATTAGCTAAGCTTTTACATTCGATTATAGGCTTTTGATTGTGAGAATAGGATTTTGGCTAGTGTGTGGATTCATTCGAATTGTTGAACTGATATATTGTAAACCTGAGATTTCCAATCTTCCTATATTTGAAATGTGTTAACTATATAAACCTGAGGATATAATTGTTGAACTGATATGGGATTGAGTCCCCTCATTGATTTATTGAATACCTGAAATGTTCCATCTCCCTTTCTTAAACTGTTTGTTCATTCCCTTTCAAATTGGTTTTATAATCTGAGAATGTAAACCTGAGATACC
Organism: Iris pallida; assembly: GCA_029216955.1. Classification (NCBI taxonomy): domain Eukaryota; kingdom Viridiplantae; phylum Streptophyta; class Magnoliopsida; order Asparagales; family Iridaceae; genus Iris; species Iris pallida. Next base: position 10,015,569 of record JANAVB010009999.1, read on the forward strand.
AGTTCCTATTTATGAGTTTCCTCTTTCATCCTTAAACTGATTTTTATTCATGATATATGCAAAAACCTGAGATTGGATTATGTTCCCAGTTTTAAAAACCTGAGAATAGTTTTAAACTATATTGTTTAGTTTGTAAACTGATTTCCTTTCCTATCTTTTACTGTTTAACTGAATAGGCATTAAATGCCTGAGTTTGAGTTCTTCTTAAAAAAACCTGAGAATCAATATGTATATAACTGAGATTAAGTAGGTATTGTTTGATTGTAGACTGCTTCTTTAAACTGAATTAATTTCCTGTGTATACCTGAGATAGGGACTGGAAATTGTTCCATGTCTTTCCCCCTATAAACTGAAATCCATTCATTTCCTTTACTGTCTTAGATACACACACACCCACATTTCTCACTGTTTTCAGGATTTGCATCCCCTGTTATTTCCAGTTTTCACATTGAACATTACACACACTCTTGGGATATCTCACACACATCCACATTTGCACAATGAATTGCTCACTGTTCCTTAAATTCTGATTATACACACACACACCAATGCTTGTCCTATCTTCTAATCTATCTCACACATAATACTCTTTGTGTTTTTCCTTTCACTCTTGCATAATTACATATATGATTGAGATTAGATATAGATTCTATAAATATATGAGTGTGTGTGTCTTTTATATATATATTAGATACATATAGAGTATGGGATACCATATGTCATAATGTAATGTATATATAAATATGGGATATTATTTGATATGATATGATATGATATGGGTGAGATTTGTATAGTGACTATAGGATAGTTGTTTTTCCTAATAGACTTTTAGACATAGTCATGCCATGTGGTTATGTGACTAAGGCATGGTTAGGCATGGTATGCCTAGTTAGAATCTAGATAGACTGTTTAGCCTTAGTGAACCTAGAATGACTTGCTAAACCTAGATTAGACTAGTTTGACTTAGGTTTGACTTGGTTGACCTAGTTTGACTTCTAGGGTTGACCAGAGTTGACCAAGAGTTGACTTTGGTCTAGATTGACCTAGATTCATGTAGAATGTATTGTAGTGCATTTCATTTCTATTCTGGACTTGTTGTGACTTGTATTGTTCTAAATAGGAGCCAGACACCACTCCTCGGACAGTACTTTCATCTCGGACCTTTAGTTAGCAGGCGAGTACATTCTCTGATCTTTTTATACCTGTCTGGACTATATTCTTTCTCTAGATTACTCTACATGATGCTGACACGTATCTTCACGGATTAGTACTATATGGATCCCTTCCTGAGATGTTATCCCTCTACAGGTGCATCGGGTATTTCATGTTCATGTACTTTATCATATGCATCAGGTACTCCTTGTACTCGTACTAGTTCATGTTATTACATGTTCTCATGTGCTTTCATATGCTTTATCATGTGCCTCATGTACTACTCATTACATGAGTTCACGTATCTTAGCTGTATTCATGTGCTTATAACATAACTTGAACGGATCCTTGTGTATTGATTGGGGCGGGGTGAGTAGAATTGGTTATGTGAACACTATCCCCAGTAGCTGTATTCATGTGCCTCCTTATTTGTATTCATATGCCCCCAAGCCGTTTACATAACCATATTGTACTCTAAATCACGTAGCCGCTTACAGTCTTTACTATCATGTATTTACTTTCAGTTACAAAATATCTCATGTTTTACTTGTACTTCCATTCAGCACTTCCTGTATTTTACTCTATTGCATGATATATTTTCCTAACCTGCTATGAATTGTTTGAGAGATATGTGCTCGTTCCCGTCCTGACTGGACCTGTTGAAATATTACAGAGGACGAGGCTGAGGTATTCTGCCCTACTTACTACGGTGCCACACTAGATGAGTGCCTGGACTTGGACCAGCAGCAGGATCCATTAGCTGTAGACGACACTCCATTAGTTTAGGATTGTCTTACTATTTGGATTACTGTACTAGATTTTGGGATATTCTGAGTTATGTATTATTTTAGACACGTGGAATTCTGGATTGTATCTCTGTGATTCTCTGTTCTGGATTTTTTTATCTTTCATTATCATTCTATCTTACCTGTTCTACCTTAGCTGTGGTTGAGTTATATTTCTGTTATGTCACCCCCATTCGGGGAGTATAACTGTTATTACCTTCAACTGTTAGATATTGTGACCTAGGACAGCGTTCTACCGCCGACACTGCGGCGTAGGCTGGACGTACCCACGTCTTGTGCCCTTACACTAGGGTGCGGGTCGTGACATGTAGGCCAAGAATATCATCCAGAATATGGAATATGACATAAAAAGCGACCAGGGGCTAAACTACGGCCGGGGACGACGGTTGCCAATACGTCACTTTGCTCCTCCCGACAAATCTGAGAACTATTATCAACAAAACGGTGTTGGTTTGGGTTATGTCACTCCTTCAACAAGTCCCAAAAGATCAGATGATGAAGCAGATCATTGTTCTCTTTCTTCTGATTCCTGCCTCTGGGTCTCAGACTCCAGCATTGGCGAGATGTTCAAAGCAACTTTGTCCGTCAACATGGTTTCAGTTGACCAAATTGCAGACAATGTCCAATCAATCGAGCTTGAACAATGGGCTCAAAAGATGGATACTAGGTGGGAGCTGCATTTCGAACAACGTGAACCACCTACCGAAGACGAAGTTGTCCAAGTCAATTTAGGAGATGAATCTTCTTTTAAACCGATCTTCATCAGCAAAAGTCTATCTGGCGATGAACGACAATCTCTTATACATCTTATAAGAGAATACATCGACGTCTTTGCATGGAGCTATGAAGACATGCCAGGCCTGGACCCTAAAATTGCCATGCATCGCTTAAATATTTCATCTAAAGCTAAGCCACTGAAGCAGCACCAACGACGATTCTGACCAGATGTCATGGAGGCCATCGAGAATGAAGTCAAGAAGCTCATTGCCAGTGGATTCATTCGCGAAGAACAACACCCTGACTGCGTTGCCAACATTGTTCCAGTCATAAAAAAGAACGGTAAAGTTTGAGTCTGTATCGATTACCGTGATTTGAACTCTGCATGCCCGAAAGACGAGTTTCCTCTACCGATCACCGACGTAATGATCGACAATACTTGCAGCTCCGAGCGAATGTCCTTCATGGATGGGTTCTCAAGCTACAACCAGATCAAGATTTTACCCGACGATGAGAAGCACACATCTTTTTGAACACCGTTGGGGGTATACTGCTATACAGTGATGCCCTTCGGATTACAGAATACAAGGGCGACATACCAGCGAGCCATGAACATAATTTTTTGCGATCATTTGTGCAAAATAGTAGAGTGCTACGTAGACGATATCGCAGTTAAAAGTTGTCTCAAGGGCAACCACCTTCAAGACTTGAGAACGGTGTTCGAACTAATGCGTGCACACCAACTCAAGATGAATCCAACCAAGTCTTTTCTGGGAGTCTCCAGCGGCAAGTTCCTTGGTTTTGTCATCACTTCAAAGGGTATACATCTTGACCCAGAGAAAGTAAAGGCTATCCTCGATATGCATCCTCCAAGAAGCCTCAAAGAGTTACGCGGACTGCAAGAAAGGCTAGCCTACATCAGACGATTCATTTTGAACCTTTCTGGAAGATGTTAACCGTTCACTCAGCTTATGAAAAAAGGCGTGTCTTTCATCTGGACTGAACAATGTCAACGCGCATTCGACGACATCAAGAAGTATCTCACAAGCCCTCCAGTATTGGTAGCTCCAATAATGGGGAAGCCCTTCTTACTGTATGTCCACGCTATGGACCATTCTCTTGGGCCCTATTAGCTCAGAAGAATGAAGACAACCATGAACATGCAATCTACTACCTCAGCCGCACAATGGTGGGTGCCGAGCACAGATACACATATATGGAAAAGGAATGCCTTGCACTGGTATTTACCATCCAGAAGACACGCCACTATGTGTCTGGACAGACTATCCACATCATATCTAAAGTCAATCCTCTCAGAATACTCATGACTAAACCGGGTTCTCTCAATTCCCGTTTAGCTACATGGGCAATGCTGTTGACCCCATATGATATGTTGTTCGTTCCTCAGAAGGCAGTAAAAGGCCAAGCGTTAGACTAATTTCCTAGCAGCTCATCCGGTGCCAGAATCTTCCAAACTCTACAACAAAATCCTTGATGAAGTAGTAGAGTCTAACACCGCAACTGAAGAAATCCCCATTTGGCGAATGTTCTTTGACGGTGCATCAAGAAGAGGACCTAAAGAAAATATTGTGGCCGAAGTAGGTGTCATATTCGTGTCACCCGACCATCTGGTTATACATCGTGCATATTCTCTCATGGAACCCTGCACCAATAACATGGCCGAATATAATACCCTATTGATCGGCCTGCAACTGGCAAAACAATTGGAAGTTGACTATCTAGAAGCTTACGATGATTCCAAGCTTATAGTTAGTCAGGTCCGAGGGAATTATGAAGTTCGTTACGAAGATCTCATCCCCTATCACAAAGCGACAATCGAGTTGGCATCTACTTTCGCTGGATTCTTCATCGAGCAGTGCCTCGACTACAGAATATAGAAGCAGATGCTTTAGTCGATCTCGCTGCTTCCTTGACCGTCCCTACAAATACTCAGTAGTCGATCACAGTGTCTGGTCGAGAACTATTCTGTGTGAAAGATGCTTTGCATATTCATCACAGTTACACAACGGAAACAAACGTCGATGTTAAAGACTGGAGATTTTCTTTCATAAACTATGCCGTCTATGGAATCCTTTCCGAGGACCCGAAGGAAGCAGTGTCTATCCAAAGACGATCCCTCAGATTTTACTACAACACAGCTACCAAGATGCTGTATCGACGCTCTTACGATAGGGTACTATTACAATATTTATCAGACACAGAAGCCAAACATGCACTCCGGGTGGCTCACGATGGAGTTTGTGTTGCACATCAACCTGGCACCAAATTACAAGATCGCCTCAAAAGAATGGGTTATTATTGGCCCACGATGATAGCAGATGCTGTTAAATATGCAAAAAAGTGTAGAGCTTGTCAGTTCCACGTCGATTTCATTCATTAACCTTCAGAGTTTCTACACCAACGACAGCATCTTCGCCTTTTGAAGCCTGGGGTATGGACGTCATAGGCCCAATCAGCCCGCCATCTTCCAGAGGACATCGGTTCATCGTAGCCATAATCGATTACTTCTCCAAATGGGTGGAAGCAATACCGCTCACCGAAGTGAAGGCATCAAACGTGATCAGTTTCATCAAACATCACGTTATCTACCGCTTCAGCCTACCTCGCAGGATCATCCATGATAATGGTCCATAATTTGCAAGCTATGCATTCTATCGGTTTTGCGATAGGAATCGAATCCAGAATGTAGCCTCTACTGCCTACAATCCAGCAGCTAACGGGCTAGCAGAAGCCTTCAATAAAACCATCATTAAACTTCTCAAGAAGTTCGTGTCTTCAAACAAGCGCGATTGGAATGAGAAGCTCGACGAATGTCTATGGGCCTATCGTACAACGGTCTGGACTCCAACAGGCAGTACGCCATTCTCTCTGGTTTATGGGAGCGAAGCAGTTCTTCTCCTAGAAATCCAGATTCCTTTTCTCCGAGTAGCCTTAGCCAGCGAGTTGACTACCGAAGAAAGCTGCCATCTACGACTACAGGAGCTCGAAGCGCTAGACGAAGAAAGCTTATTAGCTCAGCAGCACATTGAGCTATACCAAGCATGCCTTTCCAGTGCCTTCAATAAAAAGGTGAAGGAAAGAATCTTCCAAGTCGGTGATCTAGTCTTAGCAGTGAGAAGACCAATGGTCATGACACACAAAATAAGAGGGAAATTTCAGCCAAAATGGGAAGGTCCTTTCATTATAGAATCAGTGTATTCTAACGGTGAGTACCGACTAACCAAGCCTGATGAAGACTTGCTCATGATGCCTATCAATGGCAAGTTCCTGAAGAAATACTATGTGTAACCTTTTGTAAATAATGTTCACATATGTTCAGTCATGTAAATGTACAGTGCGATGTTTATGTGATTCGAAAAAATTATCTAATTATTATCCGTATTTTAAGAGTCTTGAATACGCCTTGGATAATAGGTCCTCTAAAATATTTCCCCAGCGAAATCATTCCCATTTTTGACTCTGTCCAAACTCGGTTTGACGAAAACAAGTCACGTCCCTATTACCTCTAAATTGTTTTCTGATCAGATTAAAAAATCCTCTGGTATTACGTCCATATTACCTCTATTAGCAGATTCGTTCAACCTGTTATCTATATTTTAAAAAAAACTTGAATCTAAAATGGATAATAGGTCCACATCAAATTCTCCAACGAAATACCTACCATAAATATCCTTACTACGTCCACATTAACTTTGGTTCCGATATTTCACAAAACCACATTCATTTTGAAAAGATTCTTTATTCTTTACTTGAACGTCTATTAAGAGACGGGAAAAAAGGGGTACAAGAGTAGTAACGGCTAGAAAAAAAATAGTTACAAACAAAAAAGCTAAGGGATACATAGGCGATTGATATTATCCCTTAGAACCGCGATTTTGGCTTTAGACTTCGCGGTAGCTCGATGGCGCGCCTCTTCTTGGCGAGCAGCTTCATCCTCGAAAAGGATCAGACTCATGTGCTCTCCCTCTAACTTCACCAGTTATTTTTTTAAATGGACGAAAGTGGTGGCAGTCATGGAAGCCTGAGCCAAGTAGTCCTCCTGCTCAGACGTTGCTGTTCTCAAGTCGGCTTCCAGTTGAGCGATCTCGTTTTGGATCTACACGATATGATTATACTTCTGGGTAATCTGTGCAGCCAGTTTATTATTCGTGGCAGCACGTGCCTCACTTGCAGCGTTGAACTGACCATAATGATCAGCCAATTCGCTGATCTCTTGAACGAGGGCATCCTTCCTCGCTTCGGAAGTAGCTTTCTTCTCCGCGATAGTCGTGATCAAAGCCTCGTCTTTTGTACAGAACAACGACGTCGGGCTCCGTTGTTTGGCATCCCAAAATCTGGCCACCTGACCCTCCAGGTCATTCAGAACTTTTCTCAGAGTATTAGCCCGCTCTTCACAGCCGGCAATGCTCTCGAGGGCCGCCAATTGGCATTCGGCAACAGCCTTCACAGGGCCAAAGGCAGCATTCCGATTCAGGACTCCAGGAAGCTTTACTTTCAGTACAGAGTAGAAAGCTTTGACGACTTCCTGGGCCATATCGTCGTCTTTAGTGGAGGTCGTCGGGGAGGAGGCTTGGAGAGTTTCTTCCGCTCCAAGAAGGGATACCTGACAAGAAGTCGAACCTGGAAAGAAAATAATATATACATCAGTAACCAAAAAAAAAGAGGGTAAAATACGAACGAGTTGTAATTTCGTACCTTCGGCTTGCTCAGTGCCAGCCTGGGCTACGCCATCAGTCTTGGCTTCAGAAAAACCGAGAGCAGGTCCAGACTGTTCAAGGAGAACAGTATCAACGCCCCGAGCGGCATCAGGCCTGGTTTCTTCCATAAACCCAGCTGGAACTGGAGCAGATTCAGCAACAGCCCGCTCAGCAGGCTGTTCAACCTCTCCTTCTGTAGCCGATACCGGCTCACTAACAGCTCCCTCCGCACCAACAAATTTAGAGGAGCCAGGGACAGCCTTTGTCCCTTTTCTAATACCTGGGACTATCTTCACGAGTGGTCCCTTCTCCTTGTCTACAATGGAATATACAATCGTGGTCAGCCTCACAAGGAGCACGCAAAATCAAAGTCAAAAAATCTCATCCGAAGGGAGGCACAAAGATAACGTACCCGTAGGAGGATGAACCGATTGGACTTGATTCTTGTACAACTCTCTCAGTATGGCCGCGATCTCACACATCTCCCCCAGAAAGATATCGAAAGAAGGACTGGCTCTCTGGTCACCACCATAATCCGAGCATTCGCCCTGATCATCCTTTGATTCAGCTTCCTTGGCTGAGGAAGGTTGAGCGTCGTCTGCCAGTCGAGGACAAGGAGGGGACGCTATTGTCACGTCCACCTCCTCAGACGAGGAGGCACCTGCCTCAGCTTCAACTTCAGGGTCCTGTGCAAAGAACAAACGCAAAGGTGAGAAAGCTTCTAAAGGCTTGACCAGAACGGCTATGGAGTCTAGGAAGGGATCTACCTCCCGAATAGTAACGGCCCGCGGCGCCGTTCCACCTCTTCCAGTTTATCGGGAAGACCTCCTCAAGGGAGGCGAGCCAGCACCCACTCCCTTGGCTCTCCTCAGGGCGACAATTTTCTTCTTTCGCTTTAAAGTTGGCTCCTGGGCCAATTCAGTTGAAGCTTTCCTCTTCTGAAGAGGATTGAGAGGAAAAGAATCATCATCTTTCGTGTCCTCCTTTGGAGACACTGTTGCCTCCCTAAGGATAGCTTTCGGTCACGGTACTACGGTTGGCTTCACGACGGGAACAATATTCACCTTTTTACGGCCCTTTGCATCTTTTTTGCCGGAAGGGGGCCAAATCGAGTCCCCAATATCAAGCTATGTTCACGATCATACCGAAGATGAAAAGTAATGATCTGAATATAAAATTTGGTGACAACATAGCACAAATGGGTCTCAGGCTTATCCAAGGGCAGAGTGAAGATTGCCCCTGTGCAACCGGTATTATAATACATCCAAGCACGAGCCCCATCAATCAAGCTGCCAATCGACTCCAAATACGGGCTAACATTTCCTAAAAAGGAGCTGGCTGTAGCCAAATTGCCGTACGTAATGGCTCGACAGATACGGCTCCAGATAGGCACGATTCCTGTTTCGGAGCACTAGATGCGATGGTCTAATAGACTGAAGCCAGTGAAATGCTCCAGCAGTAGTGGCATGAACTCCCTCATCCACTAAGATATCTCCCGCATTATCGCTGCCGGACAGAGGGGATATTCTGAAGAACTCATAGTTCTGCAAGAAGCTTAAAGCCTTTCTGCAAGCAGGTACACAGGTGACGGTCCAATCCGTATCACGAAATCTACAAAAAAAGGTGTCTCCCGCCAAAGAGTCCGCCACCGGCCCAGTATTCATCAGGGTAGGACAATGCAGTAGCAGCCACCCAATCAGGAAATGATACGGAAGTTCGGTTCGGGCGAAGTTGGCCCTGCCGTCAGGAGTCACCGCATTTCTAACAAAATCCCGTAGACCCCGTCCAGTGGCACAGACCATCGCGGAAAGCAATGCAAGACGGTATCCGAATGCTAGCTTCACAGCCGGAAGTATTATACCCCGGCTTATTCTCTCAATGGACCCTGAACCTCCAGGGACTATACAGTCACGAAGTCAGATCATTAAGAAAGCTGCCAGCACAGCTTTCTCCGATAACGAATATTCAGCTTGACGGAAGTAGTGGCCGATCGGGGACTCGGGATCATTACTGTCCTCAGTATCCGCCATATCATAATCTGTCATCTAGATTTCTATATCGGACTTGGTCATAGGTTTTAAAATCGAAAAGGAGGCCGGATCCTCCCATTCTCCTTGAACGAAGACGTAGCCCATCCGAGCTCTTGTGTGGGGATTGGCCCTCTCGGTCCTCCCTTTCGTGTTAATCCTATGAAAGATGAGGAGGTGGCAGAGTAACTCCTTGTATACATCAATCATCTCGGAGTTTTCATTTTCTAGATCTCGGAGCTCTTCATCACAAGGCATGTACTCTTCATACGGCTCTGTGCCCCAGGGAAGCTTCGACACTTCTTGCATCTCGTGGAGAGCCAGTTCCATCTCCCCACCCGGAGTAAAGAAGGTACATGTGTGAAGGTTATATAACTCCGCCAAAGAGACAAACATTGGCCAATTTGTAGCTCCCTAAATCCTTTTATGGATTTTTAATTTCTTATTTAAAAATTAAATCATTTTTCTTAACAAAATATAGTTTTATGTAGAAAATACGATTTTTATAATTTATTAAGGATTAGTTATAGATTTTATTATAGTTGATTCTGACTACAAAGCTGTGTGGTACATCTTTGTAAACAAATCATGTTAATTAAACTAAAACTTTGTTTTGATTTGATTATTGGTAATTAAAACCAACTTTGAGGGTTATTTATTAATTCTTAGATTTTTTATTATTCTATTTTATTTTATTTGACATTGTTATTTTTAGTTAACAAGCAGTAACTATTTTTTTAGTGTTAATTTTTTTAACTAGAGAGAGCGTGATTATTTATGTCTATTATTTAACTAATCCTGTAAATTAGTTGAAAATAATTGAATTAGTTTTTTTTGTTAAGATTAGTTATAAAGTTTGTTACAATTCTGTTATAGGTTTAAATTGCTACCCCCAGATCTGTAAATATTTACTAGTAGTGCCATCCAGTGGAAGCACAGATTATTTCATTACAAATTCAGTTCTGTACACTGACACACTCAGCATTACACAGTTCCCAATAGTAGTACACACACTCTCTCTCCACATTCCTGACCGACCCTGGCGGAGCACCACCGTAGAGTTAACCGGAGATCGACGTTGACCTTCGAGAAGAAGTCGTCATGTCCCCGACACCACTGACAAGCACACCAGAGCTTCGCCACCAGAGTTCGCATCACCACAACCATCACGTCGAAGCTCGTCACGACCTCACCATCGGCTGCCGTGCGCCGCCGAAGATCTGGCCGGTATTCCTTTCTCTCTCCTTGTGTTTCTCATTCCCGACCCTTAGATCCACAACAAACCACCACCCCCACCGCCATTCATCAAAAATCATCAACCCACCACTCACCTGTGATGCGTCGCCTGCACCGGGGTAGACCACCACCATCCGAGCAAGATCTCGGCCATACCTCACCGTGCCTCGCCATCACCAGATCTCGCCGTCCCCGCCAACAGATCCGCCGAGCCAAGGCGTCAGATCCAAATCTCTCAGATCCGGAGTTTGTTGAACTGACCGAAGTCGACCGGGTCGAGCCACCGGTCTTGGTCATCGCTGTCTTGACTACTCAAGCCCTGTCGCCAGATCTGAGCGCTGACACTGCCGCCTTGTATTTCCAGCAGGCTATATCATAATCGATGACGTCGTAGAGTTGTTCCCGTTCGTCGGCATCGCTCGTCGCCACCGTCCGAACGCTGCACCACCGAGCTGATGACCATCGTCCCGTCGAGAGTCGAACCAGCAGGGCATCACCACCGCTGAGTGTCTATCGTAGCAGCGATCGGAGTCACGGTAAGCCTCGTCTTCTCGAAACTTCTCCTTTATTTTCTTCTTGTTCCTTTGTATATTGTGGTTGAGTGAGAGATCGGGGAAGAAATTTTCTAGGGTTAGGGTCTTCTTAGAAGTTGGGGAAGGAAGAGAAGAACAAAGTGTTGGTTTCTCTTCTGTTTTAAGTCGGCTAAGAGGAATTGTGAGGAATATGTGAGGTTGAGGAAGAAGAATAGAATGGGATTTAAGTGTAGCTGTAGAGTGAATGTGAAGAGGAGTGAGAATAGACTTTATGATTTTGTATCTAGAGAGTCTCACCCATTATTTAATTTCTTGTCCTTTAGTTTCAATTTTAGGTGTGACCTTTCGAATAGAGAGCTGGGATGCCTCTTCGAAAATCGAAGAGTCGGCATAAGTTGTCTTGTCCAGATTTGAGGAGTCAGCTAATTGGGGTTTATCATTTAAACTTTGAGTCAGCTATGCTGACTAGTGATGAGTTGCTGTAGGCTGATAGCACATGGGAGGTATTAGATTTAATTATTAGGTTTCTGGGGTAGGTAGGCCCGGTCGGCCTAGAAGATATTGGGCTTCAATTGTCCTTAGAGCATCTCCAACCCTATTGTGAGTTTGAAAAAAATGGTTGCCACATAGGAATGACAACCATTTTTTCCAAAAGTACTTCTTCAATACAAATGTGAAATAAAGTGTGGAGTTGACATGGCAATGACATGGCAAAGACAATATGAAGTTGGTTGTCTAGATCTAGACAATGCACTTCACAATGTCTTTATGTCCACATCATCATTTGTGAATAAAAATATTTATAAAAAAGTTGAAGAAGTGGAGGAGTTGTCTTGGAAGTTGGAAAAAATACATTTTATTGTCTCCTCAATACTTTTGCATTGGAGAGAGTTTTTCTATCTCATTGTCTTTTGACATATAATTTTGCCACATAAACAAGACATTGTCTTGTGGCTCATGCCACATAGGAGCCACCTAAGACTCACAACACTTAACAAGACAATAGGGTTGGAGATGCTCTTACCAGGATAACTCTTGCAGTAGTAGTGTGGTTCGGGATGAGCCAGTATGGGCTAGTTAGTTTGGGCTGACAGAGTTTAGGCTGGATTGACCGGGCTATGGGTCTGGGTTTGGTTTGATACTGTTGGGAATATTTAGAGCTGCTGGTTCTTTGATTTTAGGCAAGTGCAATTTGGAAAATATGTGGCTGGTAGTATAGGTTGTCTATGAAGGAGAATTAGTTAGTAGCATTTAGTAATGGCAGCAGTAGCATGTCTTGGGTTGGGTTTTGTTTAACCGTATTCCTATTAATTATTGTGGTTATCATTTACATTTTTATTTTTATTGAAATTGTAGTATTATTCTAAATAATATAATATTGCTAGTATGTAACATTATAAAAAAAGTTTAGATAATACTTGAATATGGTATTATTAATATCATTAATTTCTTTCATTTATGTTAATGGATAATTGAATAATAATCTCTTATAATGTATATTTTGTTAAAAATAATATCTATATATTAGTATGTATTTTTTTTGCTAAATAATTATAGTAAATCAAAATGTTTCTAAAAAGCTTATAGAGTTATAATTATTTTAGCAAAATGTTCTAATATTTTCTAAAACAGTTAAAAGTATTTTCACTAGTATTATTGTGACTAAATTTATAAAACCAATATATTTTCTAAAATATAGTTAGCTATTATATTTTAATTCGCTAATTTTTGGATAATAGTAATGTTGAGCTAATGGCATTATTTCAAACCCTAATCAAAATTGTACAAATAACAGGTGAACATCCATGCAGTATTACTCTTGTGCTTCCAAGGCGAGGCAAGTACACCGATTCGACTTTTACTTTGTCTTTCTGTCTTATATTCATGTGCCATGTTCTCATATCAGGCACGAGAGACTCACGATTATCTTGTACCTTGTTTATTGCATTGAGAGTCATTGTTTATTGCGGAGATTGGGAGAAATATTAGCTTTTGTGTGACCACACCTAATATAGGTATTGTGGATAGCCTAATCGTACACTTCACGTACGATAAAGCCAGATCTTGTCGAATTGATTGTGCATTGATTGATTGTGTTCCTTAGCAGGTCACACATTAGTTTAATATTTCAAAATGTCACACTTGCATTGATTGTCGTGTTCATCGTATTGTTCATTGATAGCCGTGTTCGTTGTCTTGCATATTGATTGTCGCGTCCATTGCCTACAGTTTCATATTTCATTTCTGGTACCATAGTTTCATTTTCAGTTTTGGTATTCTGGTTTCACCTTGTATTCTGTACTACAGATTATATTGTATATTGTATTTGTCGGGTTGTACTTTGCTCTTTTCCTGACAGGATACGTTGCAGTTGAGCGTGAGGCCACATGGAGCATGATGGTATCATTGGTTATCGCGGGATTTATTTCATTTTTTTAGATATTGTACTTGTATGATTTCATCATTGTATATTTTATTTTACCGGATTTGTCTCCGGATGACTTTGTACTAAAATGACTTGGTGGTTATTAGTGATCTTTCTGGGAATGTTATATATAAAGCTGTGGATGTTTACATTATATTGTGACTTGGAGTTTTCCTTAGTATTGTACAGCTTACTTCGTCGTGTCCATCGACGAAGGCTGGGCGTGTTCGACTCGTGTTCGATTATTCGGGAGCGGGTCGTGACATATTTTTAGTGGTGGCCCATGCAGGTCTGTCCTAATGACACTTAGGCAATAAAGTGTTATTGGGGGACCATCGAAGCTAAGGAAAACTCATCACAGCATAGGATCCGTGCGAAATAGTTATGGGTATAGTTTTAATTACTAAATTTGTTTATTATCCTATAGTTAGGACTATCTAATCAATTTTTTGTTTTACAGGGTGGTTTAGACACGCAACACTGAGGTTATCAATTTCCTTGCACTTGAAACTTCTGAGTTATTTCCTATATATATTTTGCTAGTATAACTGTTTAATTACTAAATATTTGATATGTCTTTAGATTTTCTCTTAACATATGGAATTTTTCTAAAAAAAATTCTTATTATTATTTAAGACTTAGTTTTCAATTCGAGATTTTATTGTAGATTTGCTTTGTAGTCACTTTGTCTTACTGTTGTTTTATATAAAACTCATTGTTTTCTAAAAAGCAGATAATTATATCATTTTCCATCATGATTATGACTTTAGAACTTATTTGAATTTTCATAAACTCCTTTGAAATTCTATGGACAAAGTTGAAAAAGCATTCGACAACCTACTATGACGTGGCAGATGCGCACTGCAGTCATTTATTTGGATTATGGAGACCGCGGGTTCACTGCAGCCAGCTGCGCACTGGCGAGGCAGGAGCTCTAAGTCAAAGTAATTTCAGGTATCTATAGGTTCTCGGATATTATTGAGACTATGTCCTAAATCATAAAATTTTGATATCTTGAGTTATTCCGATAAACATGGATAAAATTAATAGAAATATTCGGTAATTTATTACTATTTGAGTCATTGAGCCAAAGGTTCACTGCAGTCAGATGTACACTACACTGGCGAGGTAGGAACTCTAGGCAAAGCGATTTCAGATATATGTGGTTTCCGGATACTACTGAGACTATATCTGTGTTATATATCAAGCTTGATCTTTTATCGCCATTGACAATTTTACTCGAAATTATATTGATTTTGCCATAATTGAATGTCATCGCAGTTTTCAAAAAAAAATTGTTGTTACCCTAGATTTCTTATGTAAATTTCTCATGATTTTTCTAAAATGTATTATGACCATGATAATGAACATTATATGATTTGATTCCTGAATGGTTTTATCCTAAATGATTTAAAATTTTAATATTTCTAGAATATGATTTTTGCTACAAAAAATTGATTTCCAGTCAAGTCGAAATTTCAAAAATCATTTACCTCTTCTTAATCACAACATTTCTCTAGTTAATATATTTTAGAACTTATGACCTTAATAGTTGTAATTATATCAGGCCTAAATAATTTTGATCACATTTTATTGGTCGTAGTTGCAATAGTTATGTTTAAACAGTTTTATTAGACTTATGTCATAGATCTATTCAGAATTTAATCAGGAAGATGCCATTTTAGCATTATGACTTTGTCTAAATTTTAAACCTTCTAGATCATTTTGATTAATACTAGCCGTGCTTAAATTTGGATTATAGGTTCAACCAATTTTAATCATTTCTTATCCTTATTTGTACATGCTATTTCATCTGAAATTTCGAGGACGAAATTTTTGTAAGGGGGTAGATTTGTAGCTCCCTAAATCGTTTTATGGATTTTTAATTTCTTATTTGAAAATTAAATCATTTTTTTTAACAAAATATAGTTTTAAGTAGCAAATATGATTTTTATAATTTATTAAGGATTAGTTAAAGATTTTATTATGGTTGATTCTGACTACAAAGTTGTGTGGTAGATCTTTGTAAACAAATCATGTTAATTAAACTAAAACTTTGTTTTGATTTGATTATTGGTAATTAAAACCTAATTTGAGGGTTATTTATTAATTCTTAGATTTTTGATTATTCTGTTTTATTTTATTTGACATTGTTATTTTTAGTTAACTAGCAGTAACTTTTTTTAGTGTTAATTTTTTTAACTAGAGAGAGAGTGATTATTTATGTCTATTATTTAACTAATCCTGTAAATTAGTTGAAAATAATTGAATTAGTTATTTTGTTAAGATTAGTTATAAATTTTGTTACAATTCTGTTATAGGTTTAAATTGCTACCCCCAGATCTGTAAATATTTACTAGTAGTGCCATCCAGTGGAATCACATATTATTTTATTATAAATTCAATTCTATACACTGACACACACAGCAGTACACAGTTTCCAATAGCAGTACACACACTCTCTCTCCATATTCCTGGCCGACCCTGGCGTTGCACCACCGTAGAGTTCGTCGGAGATCGACGTTGACCGCCGAGAAGAAGTCGTCATGTCCCCAACACCACTGCCAAGCACACCAGAGCTTCGCCACCAGAGTTCGCATCACCAAAACCATCACGTCGAAGCTCGTCACGACCTCACCATCGTCCGCAGTGTGCCACCGAAGATCTGGCCGGTATTCCTTTCCCTCTCCTTGTGTTTCTCATTCCCGACCCTCTGATCCATAACAAACCACCACCCCCACCGCCATTCATCACACAAATAATCAACCCACCACTCACCTGAGATGCGTCGCCTGCGCCGGGGTAGACCACCACCATCCGAGTAAGATCTCGACCAAACCTCACCGTGCCTCGCCATCACCAGATCTCGCCGTCCCCGCCTACAGATCTGCCGAGCCAAGGCGTCAGATCCGGATCTCTCAAATCCGGAGTTCGATGAACTGACCGGAGTCGACCGGGTCGAGCCACCGATCTTGGTCATCGTCGTCTTGACTCCTCAAGCCTTGTCGCCAAATCTGAGCACTGACACTGCCGCCTTGTATTCCCAGCAGGCTATACTGTTTTCCATAAATAAATTCCTTTATTTATTGTGTATCTGGGAAAATTACAACTGTGGGAATCTGATCTAGAAGACGATCACTTTATCCCTTGGACTATGCGAAGAAGAAAAGCTCTCAAAATTTTGACAGTAGATAACTATGTATCTGTCCAATGAATGAGAAAAAGAACTCTATTTATAGAGTCAAAAATAATAACTGAAAAGATAACTGTCTTCACAGCCTGTGCTTAGTTGAAAATCACGCAGGATTTAACATACGCAAGGTTGTGAGCAGTTACTGGACGTGGCCTGTAACTGTTGGACACATGGCAATCATGCATGAGTCATGTGCAAGTTACAGGACACGCAAGCGAGAGATCAGTGGCATGGCTGCCACGTACTCCAATTTGATGAAATCCATGCAGACTTGTTGAAGACGAAATCCACGCAGACTCGGGGTAGAAAGCTTCAAAATCCACGCAAACTTGGGGCAAGAAGCTTCAGAATCCACGCAGACTTGGTGAAGACGAAATCCACGCAGACTCGGGGTAGAAAGCTTCAAAATTCATGCAAACTTGGGGCAAGAAGCTTCAGAATCCATGCAGACTTGGTGAAGACGAAATCTACGCAGACTCGGGATAGAAAGCTTCAAAATCCACGCAAACTTGGGGCAAGAAGCTTCAGAATCCACGCAGACTTGAGTGAAAACTCAAAATACACGCAGACTTGGGATAGAACTGCCAGCTGTCTTGATTCAGCGTGCCTCGACTGACACAAAATCTCTGGCAGTGATTACTTTTGTCAGTCACATTAAATGACAAGAAGCTCTTTTGGTACGCCAACTTGACGAAGGTTGAGTCTTGCTGAAGAAGATTTCGAAAATCACGCAATAGACGGCTGTGATCTCTCGAATTCTGTGCATACGTGGCATACAAAGAGACATTCTTCGACTGTTGTGCTGTCAGTCATAATTACTCTCTGACAAATGATGAGCTGTCTCCCCAGCGTGATTTGTAAATATTGTCCTGATCAACTGAGCGTGACTTTTGACTCTGTCCTGATCAACTCAGCGTGACTGTCATTTTTAAAGGCCTACAAAACCCCCTTCAAAGTTTTCGAAAAATTGAAAAGACTTCAAAATTTTCGAAATACTTTGAAAATAAGATGATAAAATGAAATCAGTCACGCTGAGATGACTTCAAATTTTTCGGAAGTCGGAAAGACTTCGAAGTTCTTTGAGAATATCCAAATGAACTTATTAAATGTCATGATGACACTTCATTTTCTGAGACTGATTACATCCAGTTTATGGTGGAATATGAACCGCCGGCGAGTCTGTTATATAAACAGGGAGAGGATTCATTTAATCTTCATCTTACGTCAACATGACACCAAAAGAGAAAGCTGAGGAAGAAGCACGCAAGTTGGGCTTTTGTTCCCATGGTGACCCCACTTTTGGGGGTGAAGAGCCAGAGCCCCTTGTCTTCGAACTCAAAGATGATCGCTTGCAACTAGCCAAGAATTTCTTGAGCTATTTTGGCTTAGATGGCTCGTTCTCTTCTGATGGGCGCAGCCTCATAGAGCAGCGTGAAATATTGAAGGCTCTGTTACACCGCATGGGGGTCAAAAGCGTAGAAGAACTAGGCATTAAGCTCAGTCGCTCTGGAAAATAGAGCGTGTCTTTTGTGCTTTTGTTGCACTCTTTTTGTTTTGTCTTTTGTAAGGCCATCAGTGCCTGTCTTGAAGAATGAAGTACAACTTCTGTGTTTAATCTGCGTGCATTAATGAAGAATATTAATTAGCACCCTTTGACTATTTCCAATGTTGCTCTGTCTTCCAAAGCACACGTAACATTCATTCCACGGTTTACGAGTGCTATTTATGCGGATCTTTTCCAAGAATAGACTTGTACTTTGCCCTTTAAATAGATAGAAGAGTTTTACAGATACTCATCTCCCATTCCTCTTCTTCTTCTCTGAGAATGAAATTTTTGGGAGATTTCACTCTCAAACAGGAAAGCAATGTTTTCTAATGTTCGACTTCTGCGCACTGTATCAAACATGAGTTTGCCAATCCTTAGCACCAAACTTGAAGGTAAGTCAGTGTAATACGTGTACTATTTTTGCTGTTGAAGATAGGCTTTCTGTTTCTTGTTTCTGATTTGAACAATACACGCCTGTCTCTGTTTGATAAATGCACACTGAATGATTTCTGTTGATACTTTCTGCAGAAACTTGGCTGAAAATTTTCTTCAGAACTGGCATTGGGGATGTGGATGCTGTGGAGAATATCCTGCTGACATCTACATCAGGGAGCTCATACGCTTTTGACGCGTAAATCAGACAACTCAGAACTCTTCGTGGGATAGAAAGGTCTTCCTCAGATGGTAGAAAGAGCCTTTATACACGAGAGTTGGATGGTGGAGTCAACTCTACCCCGAGAAATCAGGTAGTAGAGTTCCTTTCACGGGAGAACTAGGAATTGTATCCCAAGGTTTGGATACATTCCTGTCTTTCTTGAGAGGTTACCCCCAATCCACCAGTTGTATTGGCAGCACCACGACTTCGGGCTGCCATACTCTGTGGTTCTCCTCTCGTCTGAGAGAGAAGACCAGAGTTTGATTTCTGCTGATCTGGTCGTGACTGGGACCCAGACAGTCAGGAACTGCCACCAACAACGAACCTGACGGAGAAGGTCCGACGGAGAAGATCCAAAGAAGAAGATAGATCTCTATTAGGTTATTGTTGTGGTGTAGAATGAAAATCCAAGATTTGTAATAGATTTCCATTATGATTTGTAAGAAAGTCTAAGAAAATGTAATAGACTTTTTTGTGGTGAAATGAGAATGGAAATGATAATTCTTCTATGCTCAAAGATTTGTATTTGTGGACGAATTGTGGACGTGATAGATAATGAAATATTCTTTTCTGTTTTAGAGTATATGATATTATCAGAGGTATTATGGACGTGATAATATGTAGGAACTCAAAAGAAAATAGATTGATTTCTATGCAGAGGTCAAAAATGACAAATGAGCAAGTAGATTCGGAATTGATTCAGAGGTTATAAAAACGTGATCAATAACGAATCCCCACTTAATAAATTGATAGAAGATCATGAACGGACGAATAAATGAATGGATGAACCGTCAAGTATTAATGAATGTGTGAATCGTCGGATGAACGCAATTAATGGATGGATGAACCGTCGGATGAACGTGACGTTTCATTATTTGTAGAACTTCTGCCTATAAATATAGCAGAAATCTGACAAGAACGAACACTTCTTCTTTCAAACATAAAAATGTCGTCTGAAGAAGCATCCAAGAAAACTGGAATTGCCTCAAAAGTTCAGAAAGGCACTGAAGAACACCCTGCTGATCCAGTTCAATCGAAGAAGACATAAGCAGGCGAAGGTTCGTGTGCACCCAAACCACCAAGGGACATTCTGGATTTCCTTCTCGAACCAGGAAAGTCTGAAGAAGAAGAAGCCATGAGGATGGCCGTTTGCAAGTTCCTCGTGGGTTCTAGCAAGGAGGTTCTCGACTCTTTTGCTGATCACGTCTTCGAGAAGGATGGCAGTGGCCCACATCCAAATGTAGAAAAGGATGATAGTGATCTTCTTTAATATCATGTATCATCATTCATGATAAAAATAAAATAAAAATTTTATTTCTAAACATGAAACTGTCTGATGATTACAAGTATTTACATTTATACATAGTACTTTTTAAGGAATTTGCCATTAATAGGCATCAAAACTTTTCGACCATCCAATTCTGAGAGTTGATAAGCTCCATTTGAGAAAACTTTGCTCACAATATAGGGTCCTTCCCACTTTGCGTCAAAGTTGCCCTTGCTCATATGAGTCATAGTCATAGGACGTCTGACTGTTAGAACAAGTTCTCCTTTTTGATACGCCCGAATTCTGACTTTCTTATTAAAAGCTCTTGAAATTCTAGCTTGATAGAATTCAATATTCTGTTGAGCAGATAATCGCTTTTCATCCAGAGCTTCTAATTCTTGAAGTCGAAGACGATCATTATTTTCTGCAGTGAGTTCATTAGCGATTGCTATCCTTAAAGAAGGAATTTGAATCTCTAATGGAAGAACAGCTTCGCAACCATACACCAGAGAGAAGGGTGTACATTTAGTAGCATTACGAACTGTAGTGCGATAAGCCCACAAACATTCACCGAGTTTCTCACTCCAATTACGTTTGTTAGTAGAGACAAATTTCTTTAGGAGTTTGATGATGGTCTTGTTGAAAGCTTCTGCTAATCCGTTAGCTGCCGGATTAGATGCGGTAGAAGCCACATTGTTGATCCGGTGATCGTCACAGAATCGAGTAAACTTCTGACTGACGAACTGTGGTCCGTTATCATGAATAATGCGTCGAGGAACACCAAATCTGTAGATGACGTGGTGCTTAATAAAGCAAATGACATTGGACGTCTTAACTTCAGACAAAGGAATGGCTTCGGCCCATTTGGAGAAGTAATCGGTTATTGCAAGAATAAACCGATGACCCTTGGATGACGGCGGATTGATCGGACCAATAATGTCCATGCCCCAAGCTTCAAAGGGCCATGATGCTGCCGTCGGATGTAGAAATTCCGAAGGTTGATGAATAAAATCCGCATAGATTTGACAAGCTTTACACTTCTTTGCATATTCGATGGCGTCTGATACCATAGTAGGCCAATAATAACCCATACGTCGAATACGGTCTTGAAGTTTTGGTCCAGGCTGATGTGCTCCACAAATTCCATCATGTGCTTCACGAATAATTTGTTGAGCCTCGTCACCGGCAACACATCGGAGAACTAAACCATCATAGGCTCGACGATATAAGGTCTTTGTTGTATGATTATAATAGAATCGGAATGATCGTCGTCTGATAGATGCTGCTTCACTCGAATCATCCGGAAGAATATCATACAATACAAAATCTAAGAAAGGAAGTCTCCAATCCGTATCCGTATTTTGATTCTCGGCCGAATGACTGAAGATGAATTCCATGCTGGAATCAGATAAAGATGATAAAGATTTACGACTAAATCCAAATCCTCTTGTTGTGTTGACGTCATGAGATGTTGATTTTTCAATGTCAACTGGAAGTCCTAGGGTCAGGTTATTTTCAAGATGAAATAATTCTCGATTGCGAACAATAATCATTTGTTGTCGTTTAATTGGGATAGCCAACACCGCTGCAAGATTAGCTAGAGCATCAGCTTCTGTGTTACATGCTCGTCTAACATGTTCAATGAAGAATTCTTCAAACGAAGAAGCCATAATTATAGCTGATCTATGATAAGGAACCAGATCTTGATGGCGGACTTCATAAGTACCCCTTATCTGATTGACAATGAGTTTAGAGTCTCCGTACGCCTCCAAATGTTGAATATTTAGATGTTTAGCGAGTTGAAGACCAATGAGTAATGCATTGTACTCAGCTACATTGTTTGAACATGGCTGATCGAGAGAATAAGCTCTTTGGATAGCAAGACCTTCTGGCGATACAAGAACGATTCCAACTCCAGCGACAATATCACCATTAGGACTTATCCTTGAAGCTCCATCAAAGAATAGACGCCAAGTAGGATCTTCTTCAGCAATTTGGTTTGAATCTAGGACTTTATCTGGAATTTCGTCATAGAGTTTTGAATCTTCTGGAATTGAATGAGCAGCCAAAAAATCAGCTAAAGCTTGTCCTTTAACTGATTTCTGAGGAATATAATGCATGTCATACTGAGCAAGTAGGATTCCCCAGTTAGCTAATCGAGAATTCAAAACACTGGGTTTCTTCATCATGATCCGTATAGGATTGATCCTGGAGATGACATGAATAGTCTGGCCAATGATATAATGTCGTGTCTTTTGAACAGCGAACATCAAGGCTAGACATTCTTTTTCGACCGATGAATATCGAGGTTCAGCTCCGGTCATAGTACGACTGAGATAGTAGATGGCTTGTTCGTGACCATTTTGATTCTTTTGAGCGAGTAATGCACCCAATGAATGACTCATTGCTCGAGTATATAGGAGAAATGGAATTCCTGAAACGGGAGGTAACAATACTGGAGGGTTCATCAGATATTGTTTTATATCATCGAATGCTTTCTGACATTCATCATTCCAGACAAAAGAAACACCTTTCTTCATAAGTTTGTTGAATGGTCTGCAGCGTCCTGATAAATTAGAGATGAATCTCCTGATATAAGCGATCCTTCCTTGAAATCCTCGTAGCTCTTTTAAGGTGCGTGGAGGATGCATCTCTTGGATGGCTTTGATCTTCTCGGGATCCACGTGTATACCTTTAGAGGTAATGACGAAACCGAGAAATTTACCACTAGAGACGCCTAAGAAGGACTTAGTAGGGTTCATCTTTAATTGATGCTTACGCATTAGATCAAATATAGTCTTCAAATCTTGGATATGATCCTCCTTTTGTCGACTTTTGACTGCAATATCATCAACATAGCATTCGACTATTTTTCGCAAATGTTCACGGAATATAGTGCTCATAGCTCGTTGATAAGTTGCTCCTGCATTCTTGAGACCGAATGGCATAACTGTATAACAGTATGTACCGATCGGCATTCTGAAAGAAGTGTGCTTCTCATCATCTGGAAACATTTTAATCTGATTGTATCCAGAATACCCGTCCATGAATGACATCCTTTCAAATCCACATGTATTATTAATCATGACATCAGTGATTGGTAGAGGGAATTCGTCTTTAGGGCATGCCGCATTGAGATCGCGGAAGTCTATGCATACTCTGACCTTGCCAGTCTTTTTAAGGACAGGAACTATGTTAGCCACCCAATCGGGATGTTGTTCCTCTCTAATAAACCCGAAGGTTATGAGCTTATTGACTTCAACTTTAATTGTATCCATAATGTCTGGACGAAATCGTCGCTGTTGTTGTTTGACCGGTTTAGCATTCGGCAAGATATTGAGCTTGTGAGTTGCAATTTGTGGATCAAGTCCTGCCATATCTTCATAACTCCAAGCGAAGACATCGATGTAGTCACGAATGAGTTTGATCATGTCTTGCTTATCAGGTTCAGAAAGACTTTCACTGATGAATATTGGTTTGGGAGATCCCTCTTCACCAACATCTATTTGAACAAGTTTGTCTTCAGTCGGAGGTTCTTTTTGCTCGAAATGGAACTCCCATTGATTATCTAATCTTTGGGCCCATTGTTCCGATTCAGGTGAGATTTCAAACTCTTCTTCGTCTTCATCACTTTCTTCAGAATGGTCAATGGGAACCATGTTGGAAGACAGAAGGTTGCAGTAGAAGTCACCGATACTCGTATCGGAATCCCAAGAAGTGGTACTAGAAGAATCAGATCTCTTATCTTCGTCAGACTCGGGATCTTCATGAACAATATTGATAAAAGGAGTAGGAGTAATAAAGCCTAATCCGTATTTCGTCCTTCTATATTTCAGAGGAGGAATACGAACAGGCATTTTTCTTCCCTTTTCACTATTGAGGCCAGTCCAGAAGTCATAGCCCATATTTTTGATGATGTCTTTAGATTGCTGACTATAACGACGTAGTTGTAATCTTCCAGTATCATCATTTTTGTCTTCATCTTCTAAATCAGAAGGACTTTGGGGCCCTTTATAGAAGAATATTGGAATGTCTCCTGGCTTTCTGCTGGGAACTAGAAAGTATGAAGATTGTACAGGTTCTAGGAATACATCTGTATGAACAGACTGTACAACCCCTATGGTTATTGTGTTCAAGTCATCTAACAAATGTAAATAACTATGAACATAATTACACACATCAGCATACTGCAAAGATGGAGACTTTTCATTAAATATAAAAGCAGCAGTATTTACATTAGGAGAAGGCTGAGCCTTAGAGATTTTAGCCAAGTCAATGACTAAAGGGGGAGAAGAAGAACGAGAAGAAGCGTTGTTTCGATTAAGATCGATAACAAATGGCTCAGAAGAGGTGAGCTCCCTTGAAGTTTGAGATGGAAGAATAATTCGCCCTCCAACTGGAATTAGCAGAGTATCCTGTTTCATATGTGGAGATGCAGGAATTACAGTACGCCCACTGACAGGAATAATCATTGTGTCTTGAGCAAACGACTGAGGTAACGGAGAAATTCGTCCACTCACCGGAATGATGAAAGAACCTTCTTCAGAGAGTTTGGGAGATTGTTACTGAATAGTTCGACCTTTAACAGGAATTATTAAGGTCTCACTTTATGAATCCTCTTTCTCCATAGCTTGTATAACCCTTGTATACTCTTCTTTGTACATTCGGGAATCATTGAAATAAGCTTCAACCCCATGGAAGGGATTTATATCAGCAACTTCTTTTTGTACTCTTCCATTGCTATCAATGTATTTAAAACAGTGATGAAGAGTAGAAGGCACCACATTATTTTCATGAAGAAAGGGCCTCCCCAGAAGAAGATTATAGGATCCCACGATCTCGATCACATAGAAAGTGACTTTGGATCTGAAATCGCCTATCTGAAGCTTCAGATGAATCTTTCCCAAAGGCTCGCTTCGGCTTTGATTGAATCCCAGGATAGTAGTAACCGTCTTAGAGAGCTTGTGAAGAGGGATTTTTAGTTCATCCAACAGACTCTTTGGCATTATGCTTATAGCAGACCCTGGATCAATGAGGATACGATCTATCTTCATTGTATCGATATAATCGGTGTAGTAGAGAGGCCGATCATGTCGATTATCCTCCAATAGCATGTCGTCTTGTGTAAAGGTGATATTTGGGATAATCTCCAATACACTATTGCAATGTAAGCAAGTGGCAGGTTCTGCATCTGGCTTCTTCAATTGTGCAAGACAAGAGTCAGCTTGTAGAAGTGCTTCACTTAATATCTCCCGAGTCTCTTTGGAAAGACGTAAAAGTTCAAAGAGGGACATTCTAGCTGGAGTATTAGCAAGCTGAGCTAAAATGTCGAAATTATAAGGCTTCTGAAGTCCAAGAGGAGAGGACTTCTTGATTGGCTTATCAAACCGAGCCTGTTGTTTGCCTTTCTCCAGAGCTGTAGGCTTGGGAGGAACAGGTTCAGTGGATGATTCTTCTTCAGGAGGAACATTAGAAGCATCTTTATCAGCTGGAGGGATATCAAGAGGATCCTCAGGATTCTTGGAATAATCCTTTAGATAAGGTTTTCCCGTTCGAGTAGCACTAACAAGTGCTTCTTCTTTCTCTTTTGGCTCTATGTCAGGAATAGATCCAAGAGAAGTCATATGACATGACTTAATCTTTCCAGCCTTCTTGGACTTTCGAGAAGTAGTCTTTTGAGGAGAAGGCGATTCAAAATCTGCCACTAGATCAGGATGGATCCACATGATTTCTCCAGTTTCCAAAGTGATTGGCACTAATCCTTCAGACTGTGGAGGAGGAAGATTCACTATGTCAAGAGTTGCCTTAGGAATAGGAACGATCCCACTTTCAAGGAGTTGAGGAGGAAAATCTCCGAATTACATAGAGACAACGTTGGAGGTGACGGTCTTCTCTTTTGGAGTAAGAGAGATAGCTCCAGATTTAATCATTTCTTGGATCTTTTCTTTCAGTACATAACATGTACGAATTGTATGACCCAGCATTCTGTGATATGGGCAGTATTTGGGATGATCTGTTTTACCAGCTTCATCAGGTTTCTTGATCTCAGGTAATTGTATCTTATTACCTTTCAGCAGACATTCAAAGATACCAAGGACATCGTCGTCATCGAAAGAGTATTCTTCTTTGGGGCGAGGTGTTCTTGGTTGTTGAGTTGTAGGAGAAGTTTGAATAGTTGATGCATCTTTGCTCTGAAGATTAACTTCAAGAGTTTCTTTTCCCTTGCGAGCATTGTTTTTATTGTTAGTACCTTGACCTGTTTCTTTAGGAGTCATCTGCACTCCTAAACCTTTGAAGGTTTCAGTACTAATTTCTGCGGCCTTGACACTAACTATGAAAGAAGGCCAATCTTAGAATTGAGTGGATCCTGTCCACATGCTGATGATTGGCAACAAGTTTGATTTGCATGTGTCGATGGTGACAGCATCAGGAGTTCCAAGAGGCATCTTCAGAGCTTCTCTTCAAAACCGTTCAATGTACTCTTCTGTAGTTTCATTATTTTTCTGCTTGATTCTAATAAGAGCAGACATAGTCATGTCATTGAGCCCTTCATAGAACCGTTCAAGAAACATCTGTTTGAAACCGGAAAATGAGGTAATGCTCCCATCTGGGAGACTTCTATACCATTCATAAGCCGTTTCCTTGAGACATCCAACAAACACCCGAGTAAGGAGGGCGTCGCTTGGTTGCAGCTGATCAGTCATCACTTCAAAGTGATTAATGAACTGACTTGGAGAAGTGGTTCTATCATAGAATGAGATAGTGGGAGGCTTGTATTTAGGAGGATACGATACTTGCTTTCATTCTATCGGATAAGGTTGTTTGATGCCTAACCTTTGTAAACCATCTTTCTGTTTGAATGCCTCGAATTGAGTTTTGAGATTCCTCAATTCTTCATTAACAACTCCAGAAGATTGTGGAGTTGTAACTTGTAGAGAATAGTTGGGAGGAGGAACAGCATTGTAAGCACTACCCCCAGCTCCAGAGAGACTAGGGTTTGGTTGAGCTGGTCCAGGAGTATTGGATTGTACTGCTGGAGGAACTTGTATTGGACTCATATCAGTGTCAGTTGGTATGGCATCTGGTACAGTCTGTCGATTTTGCATCTGTGTTGCCATGAGTTCATACATCGACTTCATAGTATCAGCCATAGACTTCATTTGTTGTTCCAAAGAAGCAATTCTTTGATCTTGAGGAGTCAAGGAAGAAGAAGGTTCATCAGTATTTCCATCAACCATATAAGTCGTGACTGTACGAGGAATTATTGATGAACTGGTAGATGTTGTTTGTTCTGAATCATTGCTTTGTGCATCAAAGTCAATTATAGGAGAACTACCCCCAGTAGGAAGAGGTGGGAAGTTAGATTCTCCAAGGAATTCAGAATCATCTTCAGAGA
Source organism: Iris pallida (assembly GCA_029216955.1). Classification (NCBI taxonomy): domain Eukaryota; kingdom Viridiplantae; phylum Streptophyta; class Magnoliopsida; order Asparagales; family Iridaceae; genus Iris; species Iris pallida. The sequence goes on from JANAVB010009999.1 coordinate 10,043,240, forward strand.
TTAAATTTCTTTGACTAGAGGCCAGGACTCTTGCTCTGGTATTTCTATATACTCCATCTGGACTATCAACTCTACCCCCAGCATCCCGAGAGGTCATATTGACAGAAGCAAACAAAGGCTCATCTTCATCAGGCATAGGTTCACACTGAATCCGATTGAAGACAGATTGTCGTTTTGTTTGACATCTGCATTGCATTATGACTCTTGGCTGGAAGTCACATTCATGATCAACATGATCATGAGCCATTGATTGACATCTGCATTGAATTATGACTCTTGGATAGAAGTCACATTCAGCATGGTCCTTTGACACAGAATCACTTCTTCTCTTCTGTTGAAGATATTCTCGTAAATCTGTTTGTGAAGATTGAGGAGTATATTTCTTGTTCTTGGGTCTTGATGGCTCTTGATTATATAGAGAATGATTAATATGAGCCACATAGTTTCTTGCATACTCTGCATCTGGATCTCTTATCCTTGTTTCCAACTGGTATGGTTTCTTAACACCAGAAGTGTTAATTTTTGTTCTTAGATCAGTTGGAGGTAACACATTGGTTCTGGAAACATGGAGTTTTCCTTCCATTGATCTGGATATTTGCAGAGAAGGAAGAGTTGAACCACCCCCTTGATTAGGAATTGGTAACAGACCTTTTCTAGACAAATTCTGTGCCCAATTCGAAGAAGTCATAGAAGAAAACATTAAGGAATATTTCTTCTTAGACTCATTCAAGTTTTGAGACATAGAATGTCCAGAAGGAAGAGTAGTCAAAAGACCATCTCCTTTGACTAACAAAATTGTCAGTCAAAGCTGTTCCTGAAGTAAAAACTACAGGAGCAGAAGAAACAACTAAAGAGTTATTTCTTTTCGAAGGGACTTTGTGTGGAAGACCACCCCCAGTTCTGGTAGAACTTGGCAAAGAAGAAGAGATAGCTAAAGAGCTATTCTTCTTAGATGAAATACACGCTGAAACAGGCTTGGTTAAAGAACCAGTGCTGTTGGCGTGACTTTTGGCTTTGGAAATACACGCTGGAACAGGTTTGGCTAAGGAGCCAGTACTGTCAGCGTGACTTTTGAGGTTGAAATTGCACGCTGGAACAGATTTGGCTAAGGAGCCAGTACTGTCAGCGTGACTTTTGAGGTTGAAATTGCACGCTGGAACAGATTTGGCTAAGGAGCCAGTACTGTCAGCGTGACTTTCAACTTTGGAGACACACACTGGAACAGATTTGGCTAAGGAGCCAGTACTGTTAGCGTGATCTTTGATTGCTGTCATCTTCGAGCACACAAGAGTGTGCGTGCTTGCAGTAGAGTTCTTGCCAGTGTTAGGAGCAGGCACTGTGGTAGAGACTTCACCATTGGCTGCCAACTGATTCTTAGGGACATAGACAGAGTGTCCCTTCAACTTGGCAGTGATGATGGAGGCTGTAGTGGGCTTACCACTCTTAGCCCGCTGCATTTCTTCATAGGCGAGTTGATCGAATTGGATCGTCATCACCTTCTTCGTTGAGCCGATTGACGAAGTATCGCATTGAGTTGTTGCCATCTCAGAAGAGGAGATGGTTTTCCCCAGCAGAGTCGCCAATTTGTTTTCCATAAATAAATTCCTTTATTTATTGTGTATCTGGGAAAATTACAACTGTGGGAATCTGATCTAGAAGACGATCACTTTATCCCTTGGACTATGCGAAGAAGAAAAGCTCTCAAAATTTTGACAGTAGATAACTATGTATCTGTCTAATGAATGAGAAAAAGAACTCTATTTATAGAGTCAAAAATAATAACTAAAAAGATAACTGTCTTCACAGCCTGTGCTTAGTTGAAAATCATGCAGGATTTAACATACGCAAGGTTGTGAGCAGTTACTGGACGTGGCCTGTAACTGTTGGACACATGGCAATCATGCATGAGTCGTGTGCAAGTTACATGACACGCAGGCGAGAGATCAGTGGCATGGCTGCCACGTACTCCAATTTGATGAAATCCACGCAGACTTGTTGAAGACGAAATCCACGCAGACTCGGGGTAGAAAGCTTCAAAATCCACGCAAACTTGGGACAAGAAGCTTCAGAATCCACGCAGACTTGGTGAAGACGAAATCCACGCAGACTCGGGGTAGAAAGCTTCAAAATCCACGCAAACTTGGGGCAAGAAGCTTCAGAATCCACGCAGACTTGGTGAAGACGAAATCCACGCAGACTTGGGGTAGAAACCTTCAAAATCCACGCAAACTTGGGGCAAGAAGCTTCAGAATCCACGCAGACTTGAGTGAAAACTCAAAATACACGCAGACTTGGGATAGAACTGCCAGCTGTCTTGATTCAGCGTGCCTCGACTGACACAAAATCTCTGGCAGTGATTGCTTTTGTCAGTCATATTAAATGACAAGAAGCTCTTTTGGTATGCCAACTTGACGAAGGTTGAGTCTTGCTGAAGAAGATTTTGAAAATCACGCAATAGACGGCTGTGATCTCTCGAATTCTGTGCATACGTGGCATAAGAAGAGACATTCTTCGACTGTTATGCTGTCAGTCATAATTACTCTCTGACAAATGATGAGCTGTCTCCCCAGCGTGATTTGTAAATATTGTCCTGATCAACTGAGCGTGACTTTTGACTCTGTCCTGATCAACTCAGCGTGACTGTCATTTTTAAAGGCCTACATATACCATAACCGATGATGTCTTTGAGTTGTTCCCGTTCGTCGGCATTGCTCGTCGCCGCCGTTCGAACGCTGCACCACCGAGCTGAAGACCGTCGTCCCATCGAGAGTCGAACCAGCAGGGCATCACCGCCGTCGAGTGTCTATCGCCGCAGCGATCGGAGTCACGGTAAGCCTCATCTTCTCGAAACTTCTCCTTTATTTTCTTCTTGTTTCTTTGTATATTGCGGTTGAGTGAGAGATTGGGGAAGAAATTTTCTAGGGTTAGGGTCTTCTTGGAAGTTAGGAAATGAAGAGAAGAACCAAGTGTTGGTTTCTCTTCTGTTTTAAGTTGGCTGAGAGGAATTGTGAGGAATATGTGAGGTTGAGGAAGAAGAATAGAATGGCATTTAAGTGTAGCTGTAGAGTGAATGTGAAGAGGAGTGAGAATAGACTTTATGATTTTGTATCTAGAGAGTCTCACCCATTATTTAATTTCTTGTCCTTTAGTTTCAATTTTAGGTGTGACCTTTCGAATAGAGAGCTGGGATGCCTCTTCGAAAATCGAAGAGTCGGCATAAGTTATCTTGTCCAGATTTGAGGAGTCAGCTAATTGGGGTTTATCATTTAAACTTTGAGTCAGCTATGCTGACTAGGGATGAGTTGCTGTAGGCTGATAGCACATGGGAGGTATTAGATTTAATTATTAGGTTTCTGGGGTAGGTAGGCCCGGTCGGCCTAGAAGATATTGGGCTTCAATTGTCCTTACCAGGATAACTCTTGCAGTAGCAGTGTGGTTCGGGATGAGCCAGTATGGGCTAGTTAGTTTGGGCTGATAGAGTTTAGGCTGGATTGACCGGGCTATGGGTCTGGGTTTGGTTTGATACTGTTGGGAATATTTAGAGCTGCTGGTTCTTTGATTTTAGGCAAGTGCAATTTGGAAAATATTGGAAAATATGTGGCTGGTAGTGTAGGTTGTCTTTGAAGGAGAATTAGTTAGTAGCATTTAGTAATGGCAGCAGTAGCATTTCTTGGGTTGGGTTTTGTTTAACCGTATTCCTATTAATTATTGTGGTTATCATTTACATTTTTATTTTTATTGAAATTGTAGTATTATTCTAAATAATATAATATTGCTAGTATGTAACATTATAAAAAAAATTTAGATAATACTTGAATATGGTATTATTAATATCATTAATTTCTTTCATTTATGTTAATGGATAATTGAATAATAATCTCTTATAATGTATGTTTTGTTAAAAATAATATCTATATATTAGTATGTATTTTTTTTGCTAAATAATTATAGTAAATCAAAATGTTTCTAAAAAGCTTATAGAGTTATAATTATTTTAGCAAAATGTTCTAATATTTTCTAAAACAGTTAAAAGTATTTTCACTAGTATTATTGTGACTAAATTTATAAAACCAATATATTTTCTAAAATATAGTTAGCTATTATATTTTAATTAGCTAATTTTTGGATAATAGTAATGTTGAGCTAATGGCATTATTTCAAATCCTAATCAAAATTATACAAATAACAGGTGAACATCCATGCAGTATTACTCCCGTGCTTCCAAGGCGAGGCAAGTACACCGACTCGACTTTTACTTTGTCTTTCTGTCTTACATTCATGTGCCATGTTCTCATATCGGACACGAGATACACACGATTGTCTTGTACCTTATTCACTGTATTGAGAGTCATTGTTTTTGTGGAGATTGGGGGAAATATTAGCTTTTGTGTGACCACACCCAACATAGGTATTGTGGATAGCCTAATCGTACACTTCACGTATGATGAAGCCGGATCTTGTAGAATTGATTGTGCATTGATTGATTGTGTTCCTTAGCCGGTCACACATTAGTTTAATATTTCAAAATGTCACACTTGTATTGATTGTCGTGTTCATCATATTGTTCATTGATAGCCGTGTTCATTGTCTTGCATATTAATTGTCGCGTCCATTGCCTACAGTTTCATATTTCATTTCTGGTACCATAGTTTCATTTTCAGTTCTGGTATTCTGGTTTTACCTTGTATTCTGTACTACAGATTACATTGTATATTATTCTTGTCGGAGTTGTACTTTGCTCTTTTTCTGACAGGATACGTTGCAGGTGAGCGTGAGACCACATGGAGCATGATGGTATCATTGGTTATCGCGGGATTTATTTCATTTTTTTTAGATATTGTACTTGTATGTTTCATCATTGTATATTTTATTTTACCGAATTTGTCTCCGGATGACTTTGTACTAAAATGACTTGGTGGTTATTAGTGATCTTTCTGGGAACGTTATATATAAAGCTGTGGATGTTTACATTATATTGTGACTTTGAGTTTTCCTTAGTATTGTACAGCTTACTTCGTCGTGTCCATCGACGAAGGCTGGGCGTGTCCGACTCGTGTCCGATTATTCGGGAGCGGATCGTGACACAGTTGACCCTTATACCATATTGGGTGGCCCTAATAGCATAATAAAGGCCAGCAGTCTTCAGGGAGGCTTCATACATGGAAAGCACCCAGCCAGTGAGGTTGCTCCAGAATGAAGATGGATACCTCCAGCCTTCCATCCGCATCTTCCCTGCGGGATACAATACGTCCCCCGACATCATCAACTTACAAAGCGTGTCAGCGGCATAAGGATGGAGGTTAGTCAGAATGTCGTACATTACGGCACCAGGTTGCAGTCCCCTCGTAGAATAATATGCAGAGCCCTGGACACACTTGAAAGTGTTCTTCTTCCGATCGCCTGAGTCGAACTGTATTCTTTCGGAGATGACCCCGGGGAGCTCAGGAGTTAGCTCCTACTTCATCTGTTGTTGCACGGCTAAGACAGTAAAAGTAGACAAAGGATACTGACCCTCCATCGACGGTAGCCAAATCCTCTGATTGTTCGGACGGATCACCATTGGGTTTCTCAAGCGTATTGTCTCGCCATCTTCGAACCCCATACTGTCGTCGAACAGAAAGTACGGCTTATTGAAACGACGTGCTCCTCTAAGCAAGAACTTCTCATCGTTAATCATCTGCTTCAAGAAGGTCTTATCCTGTTCAAGTATGGCAAGTGTCCGTTCCGTAGGCTGGTTTTGACTGATCGTAGCTTGAACCTTGCTGATCATATTGGTTATGAGACTGGTACCGAGGACTTGATAAGCAGAGCCGAAAGGGATTCCACCAAGTTCTGGGACAAACATATTAACTGCAAGGATGGAAGAGAAAGTTAGACTCAGAATCCGAAGGAAAAACTAAGTGTTGAAGAAATCTTATGTGCCCAAAGGACTATGCTCCCAAAGGGCTATGTGCCCAAAGGGTTATGCGTCCAAAAAAAATATGTGGGTGCATAATGCACAGCAGTATGTGGGCACATAAACATGCAGCAGCATGTGGGCGCATAACATAGCAACATGTGGGCGCATAAGCACACCACAGTGATGGCGCATGCTTCTGTGGGCGCATAAGAATGCTCACAGAAGCATGTTGCCTTATGCACATGCACCCAGGCAGAAGAAAAGTCTGAGCGTCACAAATTAACGCTCGAGACTTTGTTTTTTGAAGCGTAGCTTTACCCAGAATCGGGTCCTGGACTGGTGATGACGCTGTCGTAGGAGGAGAGCCACTCGGTGCAGCCCCCTTGCCCTTCGCAGATCTCTTGGCGACCTTGGGAGACATGGTTCGTAAAGATAGGAGATGAAGAGTCTTTTGAAAGTTCTAAGAGAAATGAGAATAATGAACTTTCTCTCTCTTTCAAAGCCTATTTATAAGCATGGGCCATTCCCTATACGCCTACTATTCCTATGCGCGTATGCGCCCAACATGGCTTATGCGTCCACGTGAAGACCCAGCCTCTTGTACACTGTGACTGCCATTTGCTGACATGGACAACGTATGAAGGATGGACCTCTTCAAATTCTACTCCGATGAATTTGTCAGTTCAGATTTTCGAAGAAGATCTCAACAGCCATCTCTCTCACAGGCTGGCCAAACTCAATGCGCCCAAAGAGAGAGCCATGCTATGCGCCCACTACATCACGAGAAGGTGGTCCATGCTTCTTTTAAAGTATTTTGAACTCGTTCAAGTATCAAAAAAATTGAAGAGGGTCTTGTAGAAGCATGAAAATTTTAGCAGAATGGACATATGCGTCCAAGTCACCAAAGAGCCTTATGCGCCCAAGTCAACAATGAGCCTTATGCGCCCAAAGCTTCTAACAAGTTCATATGCGCCCAAGCTCTAGTGAGGTCATATGCCCATGCGCCCAAGACAAGCTCCTCCAGAAGGAGGGCGCATAGCCCAGTTTCAGGCTATACGCCCAAGCCAGAACAACCCCTGACTCGGTCAAAGCCACGATCAAAACGTGCACTAAAGCATACGGCCACGTCAGTCTCTACGAGTAGTCGTACACCGAAGCATGTGGCCACGTCAGCACCACGATCAACCCACGACCACGCAGCCTGTATGCACCTACATCCTATGCGCCCAAAGCAGGACCATGCGCCCACAAGAAAACCAGTATGTTTCCTCATGTGGGAACATAACATCATTCTAGCTCAAGAACTACTATAAAAAGGGGTCTCATCCCTCTTCAAAACCCAGAACGGAGAGCATTTTCAAGAGCCAAATTGCTGTACTTCTTGCTAGTGAGCCGAGAGTTAGCAATTTTCTTAGGTTTTCTTCCACTTTTGTAATCGGAGTGTCAACGGAGTAAAGGAGCAACTGTCGCTCGATCTCCATCGTCTCATTCCCCAGAATTCTTTTTTGTACTCGGAGATCCTCAGTACAGGATCTCTCAGGCATACTCGATTTGTGGTGCCTTGCACCAATAAAAAAAAGACGGCATTTCTTTATCTTTTTGTGTGTGTCTACAGATAAGTTAAGAATTAAATATTCAAGAATTAAGACATTTGAAGACCTTGGCATACTACATTATGAGCATCTTGATATTGTGTTAGCTGAAGTTGCAACTGAAAAGGATAAGCCGTAGAATAGAGTATACTAATAAAAAAAATTAGATGATATCAAGGACTTTCGAATATTATGAGTTAGATCATGGAATAAGTGACTAGCCGTAATTGATGGATCATTTGTTATCCTAGGAACCTGATAGATAGGTTAAATCATAGTATGAATTGGTGTACAATTATCTCCGCCCGCTTGATTTTTAGATTATTCTAACTGGTTTTCCCATATTTGTTTTAGACGTATCCATATTCTATTCCTTCTTATTCCCAAGCTCGTAAATCACGGTTGCGCGACTTAGCCATTTCTTGATTCTAAGATTCGATTGAGAAGACCCTATTCTTCCTTATCCGTGCCTTGATCTCAAATTCAAAACCTTGATTTTATACCTCTTCTTTCTAATGATCATATTACCCTAGACGTGATTCCTTCCAAATTCCTGATCAAGCATCTACTTAATCGTACCATATTCTTGTGGAAAATCTCTTCTGGAACTTTTCAAAACTCTCTGTACCATGATCTGCAACTTCTTTGATTCACTTGAACTTATTTACTAATCTCTCTCTGCCACCCCGCTCTATTTATGACCAACCGAGTCAATTCCTTCTAACATATTAAAATCTTGACCAATAGTACCAAGGATTATTGCAGACTGTAATACTTAAATTATTATATTCCTTTCCAAAACCTTACTAGTAGAATCACAACCATGGTCTTCTGGTTGGGACTAGTCATACTTGACTCCTTTAAGATATTAATCTTCTATTTTCTTATACTATGTCTTATGGTAATTTTGAGGACGAAACTCTCTAATGTGGGTAGGTTGTAAGCCCCCTGAATTTTAGGGATTATTTTAAATTTTATTAAAGGAATTATTTTTAATAAATATTTTATTATAATTAGTTTTGATCATTAAAAATACTTTTTCGTGACTTTGGTTTTTGAAGCGCCAGAGATGTCAATCTCTCGAAACGTTCTTCATGAGTTTTGATGTAGACAAGTTTATCCTCATGTTGATATATCATGTCCCTCTCAAACTTATTCCCTTGTATTCTATTTATATTGCACAACTTTCGGGTTAATTTAGGCCATTTGACCATCTACCGTAAAACCTGACCAAACTTCCAATTCAATTTCGGGGCTCGACATCGGTCCAATCTAATTGACCCAATATATGATTTTGACCTATTTTGAGCCTACTACACACATGATACTTGTGTCCCATTCAATGGAGCTCCCACATGCTTCTTATTTATCCGGGATTAATTAGCCTATTTTGGCCAAGCAAGGAGATATTCCAAATTAATTTAACCACAAATTAGGGAGATATTCCAAATTAATTTCAAATTAATATCATTAGGGAGATAAATTAGCCTATTTATTTAACCATAAATTAGGGAGATATTCCAAATTAATTTCATTCAAACACTCTTTATGCAAAATTAGCCTATTTTAGCCAAGCAAAGAGATCCTTAGAGAAAGCTTCCTATGGCACACATAACCCCTTGTCGAATCACAACATAACAACACATTTTCATTTTTCTAAAGCTTACACAACTCTCTCTCTCTCTCTCTCTCTTCCGAAAGCTACCCACATCCAACTACATTCTAAACCAACACACACTTCACATTTTCCTCCTCCTTTCAAACCTCAGCCGACAGCTCCTTTCTTTGTCCGCCTAAAAACTCTATCACCCCTCAACCCTAACATTCTCCTCCTCCAGCTCTCCCCTACCATCATCATCCCCACTCTTCATCCTTCTTCTCCTCCACTTCATCTTCTTCTTCTCCTCCCTTTATATTTCCTGCTGCTGTTGTCCGCGACCTTCCGGCCCCCCTACCACCGCGCAACGCAGCACAGCTCCTCCCCGGCCAATCGTGCATCGTGCGCACTGGCTGCCCAGCCTCATGCCTACCGTACGGCAGCAGTAGGCCAGGCCATCCTGCTATATAGCAGCTAAGCACAGCTGCTACTACTGCCTCCTCGGTAGATTCTGGCCGCCGTCGTGCTGCATCCACATGTCGCAGCCCTCACACGGCCCTACCGTGTGCAACAGCTGATGCTCTTACAGGTACTATTATGGTGGTCCACCTTCGGCCACCGTGCATCGGCGGACACTATGAGCTGTCCAGCGTGTCCCCCTGCCTGGCAGTCTACGTGAGCCCCGTCGCACGCCTCTTAGCGTAGCCCTCCTATGTTGTGGCAGTTCAGCTATAGGTGCCACCCCGTTCTCGCACACGCGATCACGCCTCGACGTAGCACGCAGCAACGCCTCCCAACGCTCCATCCTCGGCTGTGGCGATGGCCCCGCTATTGTGTGGGCCGCAGAGCATGTTCCTGACTTATCTCCATCCTTTCCGGTAGTTGTCGCAGTCTATTCCTGCGATATGGAATAGTTTTCGTCGAGACGCGCGAATTGCGGAGTCGGAATTTGCACGTTTCAAGGCAGCAACTTTGAGCATATTTTATGGGCGATCTGCCCGCTGGATCGTCGAACTCTATCCTCCGTTACAGTCTTTGTATATAGCTCTACCTCCACCTAAAGTTTCAGCCGTTAATTTGTTCATTTGATATGTTTAAATCGGCCGTAAAGTTGCCGAAATAATTATGTTTATTTTGGGACAGTTTCATGGAGCCAACTTCGTAGACTTGTATCTCTGCCGTTGCAGCTCCGTTTGGCGTGCCACCATTTCCTGTGCATAGTCGATGTAACCAACTTCTTGTCCTTAAAGTTTCATTTCATTGTGAGCTCGTTTGATTGATTGAATTTGACACCAAAGTTGGCCGTCTAAATTCATAATTTCAAACTTGTAAAATTTCAATTTTGGACCCAGGACTCCGGATTCCTATTCTGACGCCACCATTGGACTCGTGGTGTCGTTCTAGCATGAATTCATATATAGTTTGCTAGATTTGGAGGACGTAGGCCCCGATACGCATTTCGGTGTAAGGTGGACCCTACGGTCCGAGTCAACAGGTCATTTTTAGATCGGCTCATCGGAATCTACTTCCGGATATACCTTTGGGTTTGTATCATCATTCTGAACTCGTTAACATATACTTTGCTAGATTTAGTAGACTGGGCTCCGGCACGCATTTTCGTGCAAACCGGATTCTAACGTCCGAGTCAACAAACCATTTTGAGATCGGCTCATCGGAATCCACTTTCGTATATACCGTTGGGTTCGTATCGTTATTCTGGACTCGTAGACATATAGTTTGGTAAATTTTGATCACTTTGATCCTGACACATTTTTCGGTACAAAGTGGGTCCAACGGTGGACCGTATTTTGATTCGAAATTACCATTTTACGCCTGTGTCCAGAATTAGACTTATGGGTAGTCTATCCTAGCTATTTTCCTTATTCTGGGAATGTTGATGATATTTGTTTCAGCATCCGAGGACGTTCATGGAGACTTCTATGTTGCTACCTTTCTTGGACTTGACGATTTGTCTACAGGACATTATTGGATCACCGCTTCACCCCAGGCAAGATACCTTGCCATACTTGTTCTGTTTATATTATTCATGTCTATTCTTGTATTGTTAGTTGGTAACAGTGGTAGTATGTATCCAAGGATGGCTTGGGTTTTATCGATGATGGCATCGATGTTATGGGTGTGTGCATGTGTGTAACTTAGAGTTAGTAGAAATACCTGAGATGGTGAAGTTATCCCGAATAACTTTTATGACTTGTCACGACCCAGATCAAAGACAAAGTGTAATTGGGAATTCCAATTACATTCTCGTTTCCAACCTTCAAAGCATTTTTCCACAACATCCCGAAGCGATGGCAAAAACTTCTAAGCAATACGAATTGGTAGAAACATTGGGAGGAAACAAAATCTTGAGATCGTGCGTTACCAGCCCAGTTGGACAATTTGTTTGGGAGTGCAAGGCTGGCCACCGTGGATACTGTATATCATCCGTACTAGTAGATTGTTTGTTTAAATGTCGAGCTCATACCTCTATATAAGAGGACTAAAACTGTTATTAATTATTTAGTATGGTGGCCTTATGAGGGACTGGTGCATTGTTGGATGCCTGTATTATATTTGGTTCGACTAGCCTGGCTTGGATACGGCATGATCTGAGGATTCCTATATATATATATATATATATATATATATATAGAAAAAAAAAAAATATATATATATATATATATAGACAAAAACATGGAGAGCTCTGGAGAGTTCGGGCGATCAGCTGGCTATGGTGCCTCCCTCTTGGCGGCGGCCGCTTGAGTCCGCTCGGTCAGTTCCTGTCCCAGTTAAGCCCTCCCGGTCGGCAGCCCTGCTGACGGTGGTGCCCCCCCGTAGCTCCTCTGGACCCCTCCCCCATTTATCGTCGGCATCAGCATCCTTTCTCTTCGTCGACGGCGTGGCTGCGTCTGTCGGCGACGTTGTAGCGATGAGTCGGCTCCCCCTAGGAGTGCGGCTCTCTCCGGGAAGTCTCCTCCGCCCACCCCGATTCCCCACCTCCCACCCACCCCCCTTCGTCTCCCGTGGCAGCTCCTCTCTCCTTAGGAGGTGTGCCTATCCTTTCCCGCCTCTCCTTTACCCTTATTCCCCTTTCTAATTCAAATTTAAATTCAAATTTTAATCTGAATCCTTCTTTTGCCCCTCCGCTCGATGTTGCGCACTTGCTTGGTGGCGCCAGTTCCCGCTTGTGCTATCCCCTTGTAGCGCCATCCTCCCTGCTGGCGCCATCCCGGTCCAGCGTATCCTGTGTGCCTACGCACTCTGCGGCGTCCTTCCCTGGTGGTGCCAGTCCCCTCCTGCGCGACCCCACCACCGTGCCACCCTCTACCCAGCTGGTGGTGCCCTCCCCTGGTGGCGCCCGATCTCACCTACGAGATCCTTCTATTGTGCATTCCCCTTCCCTGTTGACGCTTCCTATGACCAGTACCGGTCTTCCATCCAGCAATCTTGCTCCTTCTGGCCTATCTGCCCCTCCCCTGGCAGCCCCTCTCAGTCTGCACGCTACCAGTAGATGCGCAGACCAGCTCGCATCTCCCCTGGCCGTGTCTCTCAGTCTATGCGCGGCTCAGCCCTCTCCTTTGGTTGCCTTTCCTAGCCCCCATTCCGATCAGCTTTCGTAGCCAGTGGCCCCTATTGTGGCCCTGACGCATCTTGGGTCGGCTGTCTTGGGGCCTGCTTCTCTGGTGTCAGGTCTGCCATGGTCATTCGTTGCCGCTATGAAGCCAGATCAGCACGCACCCAAATCTCCCGTCTTCTCCGATGTGGCTCTGCCAGAATTGGAATCCCTTCCCTCTACGAATAACTCTGACATTACGGTCCCCTTCTCACAGAGGACATATCGTTACTTTCCACTCCTTTCTCCTATACCCTAATTCTCAAATTTCCTACTGGCTGCCCTAAACTTCCTCGCGTCCAAGAAGTCATTACTTCCTGGGGCCTCACCATAGTGTACCAGGCTGCCCCCAAGGATCCTAAACACATACTCCTCTACATCTCGTCAGAGACAGATCACAAGACGGTATGGATGAAGGACAACGGCATGATAGATTCTTACCCTATGATTATCAGCAAATGGTCTCCGAACTTTAACCCCAAGAAAGTCTCCGCCATTGTGTCAGCCTGGGTGACTCTAACCAACCCGCCTCTGATCTGCTTCGTCCCGTCAGTGATAAAGAGGACGCCAACTCCTTCGGCACATTCGTCACGGTAGCCGAAGAAACCAGTAATCTTGCCAGGGTCAACTACACGAAAATCTGCATGGAACTTGACCTGTCTAAAGAGCTCCCGAATTTTATCAATATATCTCTTGGGAACAAGTTGCACACTCAACAAATCTTGTATGAAAACAACATCATTTTCTGCAGGCATTGCCATATGAGAGGCCACACCACCGAGCTTTACTTTAAAGCACACCCGAAGCTGAAAAGACCTGCAATAAAGAGGAAAGACACTAGACAAAACAACAACAAGTAACCTATCCTCCCTCTACCCAACTTCTACCTACGCTTCGAAAACAGTGAAGGGAAACCTTCTAACATGGAATCACCCCGGAATAGCCTGCCTCCGAGAAGATCCTCAACCAACAACAAAAACCTAGGAATTAACCTCTCCAACAAATTCGAAATTCTACTCGAGTCCGGAGGTGTCATAAATCAAGAGGACACCCTATCGAAAAACAAACATAATGAAACAGAACTCAGCACTCAGACATCGATCGACACTCCAATGAAGACCACAGCGGAGAACGACACCATACAAAACTCGCCTAACTTACTCCAATACCCCTCCTCTAATGAAACAGGCATACAAGTAGATCTCCAAGCCAATCCTGGTCAAGCTCAAGTAGACAGGCTGCAACAAGGACTTGATGCTAGCATCACCAACACTGATATTTTTTTGGAGTTTTGGCCGAAATAGGGGAAGAAGTCTACTTTCATCCAGAGAAGGAGATAGCAGACTCAACCACGGTCAGCGACACTATCGTGACCAACAAGAAGAGCGGGTCTCACAAAAAACACAATAAAAGAATCTCCAAAGAGGTCACGGCCATGGTCACAAGATCAGTCGCGAAGCTTACCAACCTCCCCCCCCCACAATCACCCCAATAATTAACATCTTTTTGTGGAATATTAGGGGACTAGCTAATAAACCCACATTGAGAAGATTAAAAGGCCTTAAGAGACTCCACAGAATCGACATCATGGTGATCATTGAACCAAAAATCCCTTCGAAGAAATTCAAATCTATACATATGCAGTTAGGAGAATCGCTCTATCTAAATGGAGCAAGGAAGCATTTGGTGACATCTTTCAGGCTGTTCGAATCGCAGAGGATGACATATCCCGAGTTGAGATCCTGTTCTCCCGGGACGGCTCCCCTGCGGCCCGAGCCTCTCTCAACCTTACTAGAGCCCTTTTAAAGTTTTAGCTCAAAGTCGAAGAAGAGTTCTGGAAACAGAAAGCCAGACTGACCTGGGACATAGAGGGAGACAAGAACACAAACTACTTCCACTCTTGCGTCAAGGGGCGCAGACAACAACTTTACCTTCACCAGATTAAAGATGAGAACGGACGCACCCTCAAGGATCAAAGGGATAGACAGGCAGCCGCAGAGACCTTCTACTTCCAACTGTTCACCAAAAAAGATATTTTTAGAGATGACAAGTTCCTCACGGCGATCCCAAGCTTGATCGATGATAGAGATAACACCGAGCTGCATCGCTTGCCCTCTGAACCAGAAGTGAAAGATGTATTGTGGGCTCTAAATGAACATAGTTCCCTAGGTTCGGATGGATTTACTGGAGTCTTCTTCAGATCCTGCTGGGACATCATCAAAGCGGACTTCCACGAGGCAGTAATTGCCTTCTTCCAGGGAGCCGGGTACCCCAAATCGATCTTCAGCGCCAACCTTATCCTCATTTCCAAGAAGGACAACCCAAAAACTTTCAAAGATTTTCGGCCCATAAGCTTATGTACATTTACCAACAAAATCATATCCAAGATCATAGCCAGCCGCATGGCCGACCTCCTTCCTAAAATCATATTGGAAGAACAAAGCAACTTCGTTCGAGGTCGTAGTATTCTGGACAACATATTGTTGGCTCAAGAAATGATCACCTACATGAAATTCTCGTCTAGGGTAGGCAACATTGCTATTAAACAGGATATAGAGAAGGTGTATGACAGATTCGATTGGCTATTTATGATCTGGGTGCTCAGAGCTTTCGAGTTCTCGGAGATCTGGATTGGCATCGTATGGAGATCGATTAGAAACTCATAGTTCTCCTGGTTGCTAACGGCTAACAAGAGGGATTCTTCAAATCCTATCGCAGAGTAAGACAGGGAGACTCGCTCTCGTCTACTATCTTCATCATAGCCGCAGAAGCTCTGAGCAAAAATTTGAATGAAATAATTAACGCTCCCAGATTCCAACATTACCATACCGCCAGCGGATGCCCGATCATCACCCACCTGGCATATGCAGACGACATCATTATCTTCTCCTCCGGTGACACAGGCTCTATTGTGGTGGTCAACAACACACTATAGAGATATTCCAGATGCTCAGGACAGCGTGTCAACCCGAACAAGAGCATCATCTACGTGCATCACTCCATCGACAGAGGACACTCTGTAATCCTCTCCAACATTACCTCCTTCACTATCTTGAACCCACTATTCCTATACTTATGGTGCCCGCTGGTGTATGGCAGATCCAGTGTTGGGATTTTTGATGATCTGGTAAGCAAAATTAGAAGAAAGTTAGAGGGTTGGCACAATGCGATCTTATCGCTTGGGGGCAAGATGATTCTGATCCAGCACATGCTTTCCTCTATTCCCTTGTATACCATTGTCGTTTGTCCCCCCCTCCCAAGCAGGTCCTCACATCCATAGAAACCCTGTTCGACAAATTCTTCTGGGGTCACTATGACGGGAAGGACAAGCACCACTAGGCCAGCTGGGATACCATGGCCAGACCCACTGCTGAGGGCGGACTGGGTTTATGTAGGTTGGCCTATGTGGTGGACGCTTGCTCGATGAAGATGTGGTGGAAGCTTCGAATGAGCAAATCGCTTTGGGATCGTTTTATGAAGGCCATATATTATAAGCACATACATCAAACCATCGCGTCGGCCAATAGCAAATCTTCTGCCTCCTGGAGAAGAATCTGAGCGGCCGACGACTCGCCAAACCCAGGATCTGCCTCCGACTAGGCTCGGAAGAATCGTCCTTATTCGCCGAAAGATGGCTAGGGGACGATCTTCTTACTCCTAACCCAATCGCCCCTGCCAAATGCTCCAATCGGGATTTGTAGAGTAGCACCGGAGAGTGGAACTGGGAAAGAGGTAGAGAGTGGATCGGCGAGGAGGTCGTCGCAACCGTGGCGGCATCAGGCTTAAAGGTAGGTATGGAACGAGACTCCTTGAGGTGGACCCTTTCGGAGAATGACTCATTCACCTTGGTGTCGGCGAGACAGGCGGTCCGAGGCCACGACACTCCCAACCTCACTACGAGATCTTTCTGGCAGTCATGCATCCCCAAGAAATGGTATTTTCTAATTTAGAGAACACTCTGTAAAAAACTCCCCACTGACGATGTCCTCACCACTCTTGGATTCAACATAGTGTCGGCATGCCACTGTTGTCAAGAGAGAAAGACTAAGGATGCCGAACACATTTTTAAGACATGGGTCCTTGCCGAGAAGAAGTAGTTCGCATTCTCCCTTAGTTACAACAAGGATCCTAACTTTGGGTGCTTTAACGATTTCGTTGCCTCATGGCGCAGTACATCCCATGGCCATAGATCGTCGCAGCCGCCATTATGTGGACCATATGGAAGAATCACAACAAGTTCAGATACGAAGGACAACCATACACCATCAAGCAACTGGTACGAGAGGCGCACAGACAGATACACAAACGAAGCCGACACTGTAAACATGTCCGGCCAGATTTCTGGCTCTCTGACCCGCTGACCTAGACTTTTTCTGATAGATTTTGTTGTTGAGCAGGTGTTGTTCGCCTAGCTCCTGTTTCTTTTTCTTTTCTCTCCCGTTTCAATGCGAGCTTACTTGTAAAGGCTTCGGCATTTTGAGCGGGGGGGCAGGGGGCGCTGGGCCCGAGGGGGAGAGGGTCAGGTGGACTTTTTCTGATATATTATTATTACTTGTTCACCTACCCCTACCTCTCTCCCGTTTCAATACGAGCTTACATTTTTTGATATATTATTATTAACAGGAATTATATATATATATATATATATATATATATATATATATATATATATATATATATTGGAAAAAATGAAAAAT
Source organism: Iris pallida (assembly GCA_029216955.1). Taxonomy (NCBI): domain Eukaryota; kingdom Viridiplantae; phylum Streptophyta; class Magnoliopsida; order Asparagales; family Iridaceae; genus Iris; species Iris pallida. The sequence goes on from JANAVB010009999.1 coordinate 10,060,638, forward strand.
CGAAATTCAAACGCAGCTGAGTTTCGAAAATCAAAAAACGAAATCGATGGACGGGAGGCGCTGGGCTCGAGGGGGGAGGGTCAGGTGGACTGCCCGATGCGTTGGGCACGCGGCCCGAGGGGGCACGCTGCGCGAGAGGGGCTCGCAGCCTGGGGAGAGGGCGCGCAGCCCGGGGAGGAGGGTCCAGGGGCTCCGGCAAAGGATGCCGGAAGGGGAGGGGGTGGCCCGACCTCGGGTGGGAGAGAGAGGAAGGGGGGTGCGACCTCCTAGCCGGCGAGGATCACCGGCGACCCGGAGCCGGAGAGCTCCGGCAGCGGAGGAGAAGGTGGCCCGGAGAGGCCCGGAGGGCGGGGTAGCGACGTCCAAGAGAGGGAGGGTGGGGGTGAGGCGCTCGGGAGGGAGAGGGAGGACGGGGACGGGGGTGGCGAAGGGAAAACAACAAGGGGGGAGGGTGAGGGGAGGGACGAGGGAGCAGGGAGCTCGACCTCCGTGCTACGGTAGGCGGGGCCTACCGCCGGCGTAGAGAGCGCCGGAGACTGGAGGAGGGAGGGGGAAGAGCTCCGCTCTGGAGGGACGACGGGGGCGGTGAGGGGTCCTCCTGCAAGTGCCGGGGAGAATGCCAGAGACCGTCGTCGGGGGAGAGCTGGGAGGGGCCGGCATAGTCGCAGGGGAAAGCTGAACTTAGCCGACGGCTTCGTTGCCACAAAGGCCCATGAGGGGGGCTCGCCGGGGGTGGGCGCCGCCGCCAAGGAAGGAGCGCGGGTGCCAAGGAACGCCGGGGAGGCCGTGGCAGGAGGAGGGGGGAGCACCCACGTGGCCTGCGGTGGTGGCTAGGGGGAGGGAGGAGGAACCCCCTGACCCGTCGGTGACCGGGGGACTCGAGGAGAGGGCGTCCGGGGAAGCCGAAGGGTGCCACTGCGGGGCAGAAACGGGCCACTGCAGGGATAGGAAGTCGTTCGCCGCCGGCGAGGGGTGCGGTGGCTCGGCCGTAGGGGCGACGGGGGGGTGGGCCGCCGGGAAAGAAGGAGGGAAGCCAGGAGGCTCCTGGTTCATCTCCGGCAGAGGGCCTATGTGGGGGGGCCGGAGGAAACTCAAGATTGGTGGGAGGAGGAGCAGGCTGCCCGCGCTTCGGTCGATGAGGCCGCCGGGGGTGGCGGCAGCGCCGAGGAGGTGGTACGGGGAGGGGGAGGTAGGGGTCGGTGACGGCCGACGAAAATGCTCTGGCGAAGGGGAAGGGAAAACCCTACAGGAGGAGGTGGGGCAGCCAAACAGAGCTTGGCCAACCGGCAAGGGACGGAGGGCTTCCATGGGGGAGCGCGCCCGGGGACGCAGCCGGCCAGGTCGGCTACCAAACCACGAAGACGAAGGGGGGGTAGCGATCAGGGGCGCTCCGGCCGGAGCTCGAGGGCCTCTCATCCCCATCCTCATATTATATATATATATATATATATATATATATATATATATATATATATATAAAACCCCTAATTCATATATTCATATAAAAGGCGCAAAATGTCGAAGCCTTTACAACTAAGCTCAAGAACTGAAAAGAAAAGAGCGATGAGGTACGCTCCTGCTCAGCAACAAAAACCACGAGCAAAACAACTCAGCTATACAAAGAGTTCCAGAATCCCTCTCGGACGTGCTTACGAGTCTGCTAACCTTGTGTATCTGTCTGCGGACTTCATGGATCAGTTGATTAGGGGTGTATTTGTATCCTTCTTATCTGTATTTATTGCGATTCTTCCGAATGACCCACATGATGGCGACTGTGATGATCTGGTGGCCGTACGAGGCACTACCCCAGATGGCTAGGAGATCGTTGAAGCCCCCGACAACCTGGTCCTGGAGGTAGCTATTGGAGAACCTGATCCACACCTTCGAAGCCAGGTCTCCAGAAGAGAGAATGTGCTCAGCTGTTTCGGTCTGGCATGCCTTACAACCATGCAAATGCTAAACTGAAGCCAATGGTGGTGAGGACATCGTCGGTGGGAAGTTTCTTGTAAAATGCTCTCCAAATCTGGAAGGACCATTTTTTGGGATGCAAGACTGCTAGAAAGACCCGATAATGGGAGTATTACTGGGATAACCTAGACATATCATAAAAAGTCATAGTATTGATTGGCCGTCTATAATGCTTGTGATCTGTTTCTTCTGTAAGTAGTCGAGGAACATGGACTATCATGGTGCGTAGTCCAACCCATGTCCTTGTTTAGTTGTTGAGTTGGGCTACTGTGCCACGATAGGCTTTGGACCAAAGTTGCAAAATAAAAGCCTTTAACCAGACCACGACTATATGATGTATTCTATCCCGGCGTGGTTCGGCACCCTTTGTCCTTGTTTGGTTTCATTGGCCACTGTTGCCTCGATGATATAATATCAGCCTATAGCCCATGGCTATGTCTTATTTATTATTTGAGTTTTGTCTCATTCTTTTATGTTCCCTTATGGTACTTGTTATTCGAGGCCTAACACTGCTAGTTTTGTTTGGCCAGATCTCATAGTAGAGCTCGAGGATCCAGCGTATCTTCCCCTCATCAATGGTGCATACCAAGAGCATGGACACCAGGGACAATGAGTGGGCTCCTTCTTCACCGCTCATATAGCATTTCGTTTGTACTTGGGCATTTAGCCACCGACACATATTAGCCATAAATTTATATATATATTTATAATTATTCAGATTGCAACTGGAACAACTATGTACCTTTGGCACTGTACTAGCTTATCATTTTGTATAGCTAGTCTCATGAATTATTTTGATAAAGTGTCAAGAACGCCTTACTTTTTTTATCTTATATGTTTATTGTTTACGATTTTTGGCTTGATTGATTGAGACATAGATGCTCTAGAGACCACATGAGACTTGATTATAGCATGTATCCCCTTATCTAGTGACAGTCATGACCGTTGTATGATATCTTTGTACCTCATGTATGTACCTGGCCTCGTTTGCCTTCGTACACCGGTTCTAGGGTGTGATAGAACCAGTGGTGAAATCGGGTTTGCTGACGCAGATCTGCGGTGGAGTCGTACATTATCAGCATGGTTGTGCTTGAGTCGCATGGGGAGGCGGGGCTCTTACCAATCGGTAGCGAATCTGGACCAGATGGCGGTTGTCGGAGAAAGGAGAATAGGGGTCGATGGAGAGTTCTGGCTACGATGATGGTGGTGTCGCCGTCGATGAGGTGGGGTCGTGGGACAGGGAACGTGAAGTGATTCGGTAGATCGGGTGAGTGTGGTGGTGTTGGTCATGGTTGCAATCAGGGTGGGTGGTGAAACAGAGGGCAGTGACGGCGGCGCTGGTGTATGGTAATGGAGGTGGGGATGATCGGTGGGAGTTTGGTGGTTCTAGGTGGGTGCGGAGGTGATTGTTTGTCGTGGTGATGGTGGAGGGAAGTCGGTGGTCGTTGGCTAGGTTCGGGTGGTCGGGGATGGTGATATAGGCAGTGGTGGCGCTTCGGTGCAGTAGAGGCTACTGGCCGAGGGTTGGCCGGAGATGGGGAAGAAGGTGGCAGTTGGCGGATAGGGTTAGGGTTATAGTTTTAAATGTCTTTGGTGGTGTCGAGGTTGTGTCCAACACAAGAAGAAAGGATATATGGATTCTGGATTCGTGTTCGGTGTGACGGACACGGAGAAGAGAGTGTTTATTTATTTGTATTGAAAGGAAAAAAATAATAGATAGATACCCGGGGTTAGACCCGAGGCAGACACATGACTATCGCAAAAATGGTGTATGACGGTGGACACAGACACAATGACACGGCTATGGTTATGGTGGTGTTGGCTATTGTGGCTAGATGGTTTGGGAAATTATTTGTTTTTTGGAAAAAAAAACAAGGAAAAAGCTATCCTTAAATTGGTGGAGTTTGACAAATGAATTTCTAAATAGGTAAGGGTCAAGAGTCATCCTAGGAGCCCAATAGATAAATCTTTTCATTAATTTAAAATTGAAAGAATTCCAAACTAAATTAATCACTTAATCAAATAATTGATTACATCAATAATTTAAAATAATATCAAAATAATTTAAATAATATGTGATATTATCTGAATAATTTAAAGTACATCTACATAAATCCAAAATCTAATTTATAAAATAATTTACCAAATCTTTTTATTGTTCAATAATACTTATGCTTTTTCTACTATAAAATTCAAAGAGAATTTATAGTAGAAAAATAATATTTTGAAAATTTGGAAAAAATGGGTTACATATACTCACAATATTTATTCTAGTTAAATATAAAATAAATAGCAAATTTTAGGGGATTTACACAACCCTATCTGTTTTAAGTCAAATTTCATGTGTTAGGGTGACTAAGAATAATATTACAATGATTTTATGGCATTAGTCGTTTGGTTGGCGGCTCGAAACTATAATCAATTTCGACACTTGTGTTGGAATTTTTATAGAAATGATATTGTGTAGGTGTAATAGACTCTAGGATAGCTACTGATACTATATTATTACACATATAGGTCTTGGACACCGAGGCAGATTCAGATTTATACTTTTCAGCTCAGGACCAAAGACAAGCACATTCTCTGATTGTTTTCAGTATCTGATAGATTCAATAATACATGTTTTAGTAATGTTTACTTAATTTCTGACACATACGTTACATGGATCGGTACTATATGGATTTCTACTCAGGAGATGTTGCCTTTCATGCTATTGTTATACCGTGACCATCGTGCTCGTGTTTAGTCCGTGCATTGTGATTTACGTGCTGTGACATGTCATGATTCAGATCCATTTGTATTAGTTGGAGCGGGAGAAATACTAGTTGATATGTGATCAATACCTTTAGATCTTATGGTAGACAATGTGAATAGCTTATCATACACCTCACGTATGAATAGCCGGACCTGATTCTTAATTGAATTTATTTTATTATAATTTTCATCTATGATTCTTAGTTTTTCTTCTTTTATTATGTATTACATTTACTACATTCCTATTTTATAGTGTCTACCATTTATTTGGAACTGCTTTCATTGATTGTACTTTGCTTTAATCCTGACTGGATATTGATATATTAGGCGATAACCTTGAGGGTTGGTGTCCTACTTATTATAGGGCATATGAGGGTTTAGCTGAGTCCAGTCCTACCCTTCATAAAGATCAGACAGAGTTTGCAACTGAGGTCTCAGATGCAACCACTTAGTATAGCTAGTTTAGATTTTTTTATTATCAAATTCATCTCTGATACTCTACTCTTAGCATGTATATATTTATTGGTTTAGACTTGTGTCTTTTAGACTTGTGACTCTATTTCACTCTGGGACATTATCTGTTTGTATCCATTATCTACCTTAGTGTTGTTATCGATTATACATATTTTATTTACTACCAAAATAAGACAATTTAGCGACGCCTAAAAATGTCGCTAAAGTGTATAAATACGTCGCTAATTTAAATTAGCGACTTATTTAGCGACAAAAATACTTTGTCACATATTTCGTAGTCGCTAACAAAAAAAACATCGCTATTGGTCGCTATTGCGACGTATGTTAGTAACGCCACCACGTCGCTTTTTTTAGTGGATAGCGACGTTTAGCGACGAGGCGTTGCTAATCAGCGACTTATATTTTTGTTGCTAAACGTCGCCGACAGTTCAGTAGTTAGCGATATTTTTTGCGATATCTAGTGACTACGATGCTGACATGGCAAAATTTGACATGTTAGCCAGTTAGCGACGTATAGCGACTGTTTGCGATGTCTGTGAAACAGACTAGAGGTGTACTGATACACGTTTAGCGACGTCTGCCTTCATCGCTGAACATCGCTAAACTACAAAAAGAAAATAAAAAAATAGAATTTTGTTTGCTTATTTTTTCATCGAGAATCTACCTGCAGTTTACAAATAGTAGACCCAGAGCAACCCTCCATAGAATTCTCGGGATTCGCTGACCCCTTCGGTAGAACACTCAACACTGGTACAGCAATATAGAGACAAATAATGAAAATGCACTACCAATAGTCAAATAAACAGAATCAAATGATAAGTAAGACATAAGATAGCCTGGTGGAGACAAATCCACTATCAAACATCTATAAAAAGCCTTTGTCTAATAATGTTCCAACAATGAGCCAATATAACACATATTGTCCCTAAATGTATAAAATAAATACAAAAAGACCCAAGAATGGGTCAGCAAACCACAACACAACACATAATAATATGTCCAATAAGGGACTACGGCTGGTCAACAGTAGGAGGAGGAGTACGGCCCTGCATCTGGGACATCATGAATCTATACTGCTCCAGTGTCAGTGTCACCAGTGATGACTCATCAATTCCAAGAGGAGATGGAAGTAGAACCGATACATTCGGTGTCGATGCCGACGTACGATCAACAAGCTTCTGCTCCGTAGCTAGCAGTCTAGAGTTGCATAAATCCATAATAGTCGTCAGCCTCAAAAGCTGATCGCCCATGGCCAGTTGCATCCCTACACCACCTGAACAGCACGATCCATACTCTCGTTCTTCTCCCTCATTGTGCGCTCGAGCATATCAAATCGAATGGTGAGCGCCGCATCGTCCGTCTGTGGCTTTGACTAGGTCTGCTCTGCAATCCTATACAACATCTCATCATGCAATTCAGTAACCTAGCGACGCATGCTCTACTCGACTTGGGCCGGCTCTTGTGAGGGCTGTGGAGAATGCACACTGCCAGAGGGGGTACTGGATGACTGTGTCGCCACAAAGGCACCGTAGGATTCCATACCGTAGTACGTACCCCTCTGAAGACCACCAATGGCGGTCATCCAGAGCTCAACCTCTCACTGAGGTCAAGACGGATGCAAGAAAGTACCAGCTCATCCCTCTGCAGGTGCACTAGCACTCGTACGCTCACGTAGCCTAACAAACTCATCTTAGAAAGGTATGCATCTTGATAAGCATAATATTTACTATCCAACGTCTAAGTCATAGTTGCTAATGTCTAAGGTACTTACTTTTAATTGTATGGATATCTATTACATATTTTTTAAGTTATATTAAAGTTAATGAAACATAAAAAATACTTACATAGCTCTGCGTAGCCCTATGATCAATGAGCTTTTGGTCCTTCCGATGGATGGCCAAGAAGACTGTCACCATGTTGGCGTCCTCACCCCTCTGTATCTGTTAAAATAATTTGTTTGTTATTAAAATTAAATATTTTATTCCTACTTTTAGTAAAATAATATATATTCAATAAAATACATACTAGGCGACAAAATTGTTTCGTCATGGGAACGAGCCACCACACCACTTCACTACCCCCGTCCTAGCCGCCTTCGCCTTCTCCGACCATTCCTTGTACCTAGGATCGTCGAATCTAGCACTCATCGCTGCCCACTGCTCGGGCATGATCTAACATTGGATCAGTCGTCCGGAGCGTACTCGAGCCTTCTAGTCGTCGATTGTATCACGGACAACTTGGCAGCAACGACAAGAAATTGCTTTTCGATCATCTCAGTCCAGTGTGGTGGATAAAAATATATTTTCTACAAGAAATAAAATAGTTAGTTATATAATATGCATAAAAGATGATTGATACTAAATGTAATATACTTTAGTTACCTTGAATTGGAAAAACTAGAATGCCTTCCTCTCGTTCGAGGCATCTGAATAGTTGATCCAAGGGCCAACGTAGTTGGACCTCAAAAATAGTCCCAGAGCCCTCTGAACGACGGGGGACGATATCTGTACAACGATAATTATATTAATGAATATATAGATATATATGTATAAATTAATTATTGTTAACTAATTAACTTACTTTGTAGGTCCGTCGGACCAAATCTCCATCATCGTTTCGTCCGGAGGGGCGCATGGGGATTGCTCTGATACGGAGACGGAGTAGGTTCAACCTCTGCCATCTGCTCCTCCATTTCCATAAAACCATCAGCAGAAGGAACGCTGGACGAGGTAGTAGTCTTAGGCCTAGAACTGTCCGTCGCAGGAGTACTGCTACGTACCATCGACACATTCGGAGATGTGACTGGCCGGTATACTGGAGTACTCAGAGATGAGGGTCCGGAACCATCGTCCAGTTTCATGACCCGCACCCAGTATAGGGGCACGAGAAGTAGGTACGTCCAGCCTACGCCGCAGTGTCGGCGGTAGAACGCTGTTCTAGGTCATGAACATAACTAACACAATATGAAATACTCTCCAACTGGAGACCAAGTCACAGAAGGTACAACTCAATCACAATCTAGAGGTAGAATATAGCACGATGAAAGGAAATCCTTAAACTGAGGTACAAACAGAAATGAAACAAATCAAGTTAACAAACACAAGTCTCGACATCTCCATAATAATAATACAACTCTGAAATCAAGGACAACAACTAACATGAAAAGAAAGAACAGTCTAAACTATATATACTATGCGTGGGTATCATCCTCAGCAGCTGCCTGAACCTCCCTAGGGGTCCAGGTCACGAGTGTCATCTAGACAAGCTCTATAGTAAGGGTTGCAGGGTTCCTTATCATCCTCTATAATATTTTCAACAGGTCCAGTCAGGACGGGAGCAAGCACAATATATCTCACGCAGATCATAACAGGTTAGAAAATATAAACATGCAAGAGAGTACGATACATAAAAACTGAAAGAATGTACATGATGTAAAAGAGAGAACTGTAATAAAAATATCTACTATAAGTAGAGAACTATCAGTAACTAGTGATCTAGAGTACAAAGTCGACATGTGAACGGCTGGATTTGCACATGAATATACTAAAGAGGCTCACATGGTTATACTACTTTGGAATTGTTTACATGACTATTTATACTCTCCCATACCCCAATCAACACACAAGGATCCAGGCAAGTTATGTTACGCACATGATTTACATATGAAAGCCCATAGATGGGTGTACATGAACTATACATGAGGGCTCAGAACTGAGTGCACATGAATTCCACATGAAGGCCCATAAAGGGTATATATGAAGTATAGGTTACACATGAAGCACATGAGAAACATGGCCGTACATGAGAGCACATGAGAGTATACGAGCATAAATGAACGTACATGAAGTACATGAGTATAGATGAATAACATGAGAGCGAAGAATACAAGATGTACATGAAACACATGACATAAAATATCCGATGCTCCCGAGGGGGATAACATCTCAATGTAGGGATCCATATAGTACCAATTCGTGATAATATCGTGACAGCATCAAATAAGGTAATCTAGAGCAGGAATATAATCCTAAACAAGTTATGAAATGATCAGAGAATGTACTCACCTGGTATCTAAATATCTGAAGTGAAAATACTGTCCGGGAAGAGGTATCTGACTCCTATTCAGAGCAACACAAGTCAAGATGTATACAGGAATGATAAATGAAATGTACAATGCATCTGTATGCTGTCTAGGTTAAATTAGACTAAAGTCAACACCTGGTCAACTCTAGCCAACTACACTAGTCAAACTAGGTCAACTAGGCCAAGTCCTAACCCAGCAAGTCTCACTAAGCCTAACCAAGCCTAGTCTACATCCAAGCATAATCACAAGGCTAACACAAGGTATCAACCCATATATATATATATATATATATATATATATATATATATATATATATATATATATATCTTTTGGCGTTAGGGCTGCGCGCGTTTTGCGGAGCGCTCCTGTGCGACCTTGGCGATTTGGAGCGGATGGCTGCTCCGGCGGGGGGCTCCGCCCCCCAGGCAATGGCGCGTCGGCGGGAGACTCCGGCCCTCCTGGCCTTTGCGAGTCGGGCGGCGTCGACCTTGGCGACCCGGCTGCGCACGGTTTTTGTGGAGCTCTGGCTGCTCCAACGGGGGGCTCCGCCCCCTTGGCAATGGCACATCGGCGGAGGACTCCGGCCCTCCTGGCCTTCGCGTGTCGGGCGGCGTCGACCTAGGGGGCGTCCCGGCTACCGGGGGGGCTTCGTCCCTATCCCTAGCGGGAGTCCAGACCGTGATGAGGTGGCGCTGCTGGTGGACTCTCCGACAGCGGCGGTGACTCAGGAGAAGGTGGCAGGTGGAGGGACGGAAGGCCCGGCGTGGTCCTTCGCTGCGGTGGTGGGCGGACCCGCGTCGGCATCGACGGGTGGTTTGCCGAGGGTGGATTTCCGACCAGCTATTGTTTCCAATGGGTGGAAGGTGGTCGTCTTCTCTCAGTCGGATATGGAGGCCCTCACGGCGCCGTGTGGGCTGGACCTTATTGGCAAGTTTGCTCGGCGATGACTACCGATTGAGGCCATTAGGAAGGTTTTTGCTTCGCGGGGTTTCAGGGGGTTGATTGAAGTGAAGGCCATTGTTGATCGTCACGTTCTCATACGGCCTCATGTCGAGAGTGACTTTCTTCGGCTTCGGTCTAAGGAATGTTGGTTCGTTGATCGGGTTCCGATGGTGTTATTCAGGTCTTCGGTAGACTTTTCGCCGATGAGAGAGGATCCTCGAGTTCCCATCTGGGTTGCCTTCCCCGGACTTCTCCACTGCATGTTTGATACCAATGCGGTTCTCTCAATCGCATCTGGTCTTGGCACTCCGCTCTTTACGGACCGGGCTACGGCTTCCTTTTCTAGGCCGGGGGTAGCCAGGGTCTTGGTCGAAGTGGACGTAAGCAAACCACTTCAATATGAGGTTTTCTTCCAACTCCCTGATGGCGTTCGTTCGCAGCCGGTTGTTTATGAGCGGACTCCTCTCTACTGTGTCTCTTGCGGCCATCATGGTCACGTTGAGAGTGCTTGTGGTCGACCCCAGGTGGAGACCTCTTCCGTGGGTGTAGCTGACAGACCGCCTAACCCCGACGTTTCATCTCCAGGCGTAGCGCGAGAGGAGGACGGCCCGGTGGGTGGCCGTGGGATTAGCAGGGGTCATCGACGGCGATGATCAAGGAGTGAGAAGGGGAAGGGGACACGGCAGGTGTGGAGGCGCGTCCAGGGGCGTGATGATAGCAGGGGGACCACGCAGCCCGGATTGCGTAGGAGTGATGGTAATCGTGCGAGTTTCGTTCCGCCATCCTGGCACGTGGGGGAGTCATCTTCGGGCCAGCTGGCTTTATGGTCGGATGACGGGCGGCCCATGCAGGGGGAACGTAGCGCTCCGGGTTCTAGTTTGGATGGGCAGATGGGGCCTGAGCGGGGTGTCGGTCCTATTGTTTTATCGGACCTACATATCATTATTCATAGTCAGCTGGGACAGGGAGTTATAACAGCTGATTCTGACACTGAAGATCGCAGCTTGGTGGTATGGGAGGAGCCCGCTCCCGGATCTATCTCCGACTGGGGTAATGACCCCTCTCCGGGAGATGATATGGTTTCATTGCCTGAGGCTAGACCTTCCACTTCCTTTTTCGAGGGTCGAGAAGATGTCTGGCAGATGGTACCATTCAAAAAGGCGCTGGTAAGCGAAGGAAGTCGATGGCACCTCAGTCGGATCGACTTCTTCGATCACATGCTTTCCGGGTTAGGCGGGACCCCTAGAGGGTTCATGGTTAAATTCCTTATTTGGAATGTTCGGGGGACGGCGAACAGATCTACTATATGCCATTTCAGGTCCTTGTGTCGGACCAACTCTATTCAGGTTCTTGCTATTATTGAGCCCAAGGTGATATCCTCTAAGCTTTTTTCTTATCAACTGAGGTTGGGTTTTGATGCTAGCTTTTACAATGATAAGGGCAATATTTGGTTTCTCTGCAAGTCGGGTCTTGGGATCAACTGTATTGATTCTTGTGATCAGGCTATCACGGTACAGCTTTCTCTGAGCTATTTTTCAGATTCAGTGCGGTTGTCGGTTGTTCATGGTGTGGGGACACGACAGGGGAGGAGGCGTATGTGGCGGCACCTTCTGGACGTCCAAGCCAGGGACATGGGCTTGCCCTGGGTGGTGGGCGGGGACTTCAATATTATTGCTTCTCCGGATGAGAAATTTGGAGGTCGATCTCCTGACACGAGGGCCATCGCGGACTTCCTTGACTTTCAGTTAGCTGTCGGGCTCTCCGATGTTGGTTTTAGAGGTAGCACTTATACTTGGGTGAATGGTCAGTCGGGGGTTGATCGGCAGGGATCCCGCCTTGATAGGGTGCTCGCGACGGGTAGTTGGCTGGATGGAGTCCAGGTCTCCTGCGAGCATCTTAATCGGGCAGAATCTGACCATTCTCCTCTATTGATATCCTGCCAGCCAGCTTCCTCCCTTCAGCGTCGAGGCTTCCGCTTCCTCGACTTTTGGACGTCTGATCCGGACTTCCTTACGGTTGTTGCTCGAGCGTGGGAATCATGCTGGCATTATGATGCGCTTGAGCGGTTGGACATGCGTTTGCGGACGACGGGACATGTTCTGGCCGGCTGGAGCAGAGCTACTTTCGGAGACATTTTTCAGGAGGCCCGTCAGGCCGAGGACGCTGTCTTGGCGGCGGCACAGGATTATGATCTTTATCCTTCGGAGAGGAGAAGGGCTTCCTGGATGGAGGCTGTAGCCAGATTGAAGCAAAAGGTCCAAGTTGAGGAGTCTTTCTGGAAACAAAAAGCCAGATTGAAATGGGACCTGGAAGGTGATAAGAATACTCGGTTTTTCCATGCGTGCACCAGGAACAGGCAAAGAAAGGCGGGTATTCAGAAAATTATTCGGGCTGATGGCTTAGAAACTGGTTCTCTTGCGGAGGTGGCGACGGAGGCTTCTTTATTCTACTCTAAGCTGTTCAGGGCTGAGCCTATTTCAGACGATGACGCCTTCATCGATGTCATCCCCAGCATCATCTCTATGGAGGACAATTATGATCTTGTCCGTTGTCCGGATAGAGCGGAGTTGTTGGAGATTATTCGGGGGATGGACCCGACTAGTGGCACCGGGCCGGATGGATTTTCTGGGAGATTCTTCTCATACTGTTGGGATATTATCGTTGCTGACATGGAGGAAGCCATTGGTTCCTTTTTCTTGGGTGCATGCCTTCCGGTCTCCATATCTGATTCTTTCTTATTTCTTATCCCCAAAGTCGAGCACCCGAGGAATCTTTTAGATTTCCGTCCTATTAGTCTTTGCAATTTCTGTAACAAGATAATTTCCAAGATTATTGCTTGCAGGTTGCGGGAATTTCTTTCCAAAATTATTTCTCCGGAGCAAAGTGCTTTTGTTAAGGGGAGAGAGATTGTTGACAATATCATCATTGCTCAGGACATGGTGGCCTCTATGAGGGAATCCAATCATGGTGGTAACGTTGCAATTAAGCTTGACATGCAGAAGGCCAATGACAGAGTCAATTGGCATTTCCTCCTGCGTGTTCTTCGGAGATTTGGCTTCAAGGAGGTTTTCTGTGATCTTATTTATCGTCTCCTGGCGGACACCCGGTATGCGGTTCTTCTCAATGGCGCTCCTACTGACTTTTTCTCGGCGTCTAGAGGGATCCGTCAGGGGGACCCTCTCTCTCCGACTCTCTTCATTATTGCTGCGGAGGTGCTTTCTCGGAACCTCAAGCTTCTTCAAGACACAAACCGGAGATCTTCATTTCATACTCCGATTGGGGGACCGCGTATCTCGCACTTGGCCTATGCAGATGATGTTCTTATATTTACTTTGGGGGATATTGCTGGTTTGCGTGCTCTCCAGCAGGTATTGCATCGTTATGAGGCTGTTTCTGGTCAGAAGATTAATTATTCCAAATCTGCCTTTTATACTGCGACCCCATTGGCTAAGGCTCGTGCTCGGACTATTTCTACTCTTTTTGGATTTTGTACCGGTACTTTGCCGTTTTCTTATTTGGGCTGCCCGTTAACGTGCGGGAGACGGAATGCGGGGATATTTAGTTATCTGCTTGATAAAATCCGATCGAAGCTGACGGGATGGCAGAACAAGATACTCTCTCCTGGGGGTAAGCTGGTCCTTATTAAGAATGTTCTTTCTTCTATCCCTATATATACATTGCTAGCATGTTGCCTACCCTGGGCCGTTCTCAGGGCGATTGAGAGAATGTTTACGGCTTTCTTTTGGGGTAGCAAGGATGGAGTTGCTAAAAGGAGTTGGCTGGCGTGGCGGTTGTTTCGTTACTCGGACTAAGTGCGAAGGAGGCCTTGGGATCAAGTGTCTGAATGATATTATGGATGCCTTTTTCTATAAAATTATGGTGGAAGTTGCGTCAAGGGAAGGGCCTTTGGGTGGAGCTCCTTAAATCGAAATATTTTCGTAAGCGATATCCATGCGATGCGTTTCTGACTTCCAAGTGCTCCCACATTTGGCGACGGATTTTGCGGGGGAGGAAATTGGCGGAACCATATATTTCTTTCAGACTTGGACGTGGTGAGGGCTCAGCGAGGTACGAAGCGTGGATTCCGGGGGGTCCTCGGTTGGGTAGCGTTGCTATTCCGTCGGTTGAGGGAGTGGCTACTGGGACCAGGCGCGGTACGGGAAGACGGACTCGGGTGCAACGGCGAGCCCAGGCGATGGCGCCTGCTGCCTACGGCCAGGCGGGCCATTCTTCGGCCAGCATGGGGGATCGTGTTGGGGGGGAGAGCGCTGACTCGACGGCTATGCAGCGTCAGGTGCTCCCCTCGGGGCGGGTTCCGCTGGATGGTGGCACCGGGGAGCTATGGAGGTTGGCTAGATTGGCCGAGAGGAGGGTGCTTCTCCCTCATCGACTGGTGATTGTGAGGACTCTATCGGATAGGGGAAGGAAGATCCGAGATTCTAGGGCAAGGAACTCTGACAATGGTGGTCCGGCTATCCGATCGTTTTGGACAACCGCTAGGTAGGATTTGCCTATGTTCTTGGAGCAGTTTGGGGAAGAGGCAGCGAGGAGGCTCAGAGTGGCAAATCTGACTTGTACTTCGGTTCCTGATTCATTGGTCTGGGGTGAGCGGAAAGGTTCTTTCTCGCTGGCATCGGCATGGAGGTGTTGCCGGATCTCCCACCCAACATCATCTTTATTTTCTAATATATGGGGCAAGTGTATTCCGGCGAAGTGGAGCATTCTGATGTGGCGGGTCTGTCACAACCGGCTACCCACTGATGACAACATTCAAAAGATTGGCTTCCATCTGGTTTCCAGGTGTCATTGCTGTCATGCTGGGCACGGGGAGACCCTTCAGCATATTTTCTTCCACGGGGATCTTGCTATGGCGGTTTGGTCTGTCTTTCGGGGTTTCTTCAAGGCACGGATGTATAGAGATTTTCTTACCTTTCTTCAAAGGTGGTGGCGGGGTCCGGGCAGTCATCATCGGAGATCATTGGCCGGTGCGATCATATGGGTGCTTTGGAAGAACCGGAACAAGCATCGCTACGACGGGCGTAGTGCTAGTTCTGCTTTCTTGGTTCGGGAGGTAAAGCGACAGTTTCAGAAGTCGCTTTCGGGTTGTCATCATCTACCGCCTATTCCGCATTGGGCTTTAGAGTAGTGCTTTACTTGTTTTTCCTTTCTTTATTTTTGTTACCTATGAGGTCGGATGTACTCATTACCCTCTTTTTTCAATAAAGGTAACGGTTTCATTATATATATATATATATATATATATATATATATATATATATATATATATATATATATATATATATATATATATATACACTCAAAGTATGTAAACATACAAGTATATATAGGCAAATCATCTCATCATCATATACATTATCTCTATATATATAATACATACATTACATACATTATTACATTACATTCACATTGTATTCATGCTTGCATTAGATTATACATATCTTCATACACTCATGCATTTAACTACCATGTGCATTATGCATGTTAACATTCATTACAAGCATTGCATTTTACTTATACCTTTGATTGATTCATCCATATATGACTTTCATCCATGCATTTATTATTTTACATATTACAATGCATTCATTCATACATCTCAATGTTGCATTATATATGCATTACATATATATATATATCTATTTAGGTTCATTCACATTCGTAATGTATAGAGAGGTAGAGAGTGGGCTAAGAGTGTGTGTCATAGTTTGTAGGGTTAAGGCAGTTCAGTGTTCTGTTAAGGGAGGGGTTTAGTGTATACACAATGTGCCCAAGTGTCACAAGTTTTAGTATCATGCATCAATGTCTTCAGGAAGGTGCATATAGGTTTACATTGTTTATGAGGTTTCAGTCAAGTTGGTTTACAACAAAAGGGGTTAATAAAATTGGTGAGTTCATGAATGAATGCAAGGTAGGTATCTTAATATGCAGTGTAAGTTCAGACTCAGCCAATGAAAACCTAATGCAACTAACATCACAGAACCCAATGCCAATCCAACCAATACAAAACCTAACTATTCTCAGTTATCTATACAATGCATGTACGTTCTCATTCTCAGGTTTTTACAAAATCCTTACTCAGTTTTCAGTCAATGTAACCCAGTTTACATGTTAGTTAACATCTCATCATTCACCAACATTACCTATATAATCTCAGAAATAGACATGAGGGAACCAACTAAGGAAAACAGAATGAATGTTCAGATTTTCATCATAGGTTATAGAGTGTATGTGGGTGTCAATGTGTGAGGGAGTGTGGCAATGTAAGGGGTGTTCTCAGATTTGTGTGGCAGTAATGTGTGTGTGTGTACAGTGGATAGGTATAGGCTTTCAGGTTTTGTACATATGTGTGTGTAACATAGGGTGATGTGTGTGGTATCAATGTGTGGGTGTGTGTAGCATAGGGTGTTTCCTGTTCCTGTGTACCTGGGTGTGTAAACAGTAAAAAGTGTGTGTGTTCTCAGCTCATTCGGTACATATGTATGAGTGAAGTGTAAGGGTGTGTGTGTAGAGAGATTTCAGGGGAACACTCGATAGGTTCTCAGGTTTGAATTTGGGAAATTTTCTCAGTTACACTACTGTTCAGTCATGCATCTAATGATATTCGAATACAACACATTCCATTCAAATTCCCAGTTATCTACACATCTATCAATGTATTTATAACAATTACAATTTGTATTTAAACCATTTAAATTCAGTTAAAACATATTAAAACCCCACTTAATACACAGTATCAGTAAAAACTCATGTACACCCCTGAAATCCCAATTTCGAATATCAAATCAATTATGAAAACCTAAAACAGTATGTGCTGAGTGTCTCTCACATGTAGATGTGTCATGGGGGAATGCATTCGTGTCCACACAAGTGGACACGAAGTGTCCAAAATGATAAAACCTAATATATTAGGAAATAGTGAAGGGCTGTCTCGTGCTTGCGTGTCGAGTCGATTTGGACTCGATACAGAGCTTGAGAGGCCACGTGCTCGTGTCTAGGGTTAGGGGGATATAGGGCTAGAGGGTCGACACCCTAGTTCGTGTCTTTGTTGTGTCTGCACGCAACACGAGGGCCGTGTCAGAAGCCACTGTTCGTACGTGTGCGTGACAGTGTAATTCAGTGCAGGTGGGATTTCTTCCAATCTACTCGATAATATCCTATAAAATTTTGTTAGTGTAGTGTCAGACAC
This sequence comes from Iris pallida, assembly GCA_029216955.1. Classification (NCBI taxonomy): domain Eukaryota; kingdom Viridiplantae; phylum Streptophyta; class Magnoliopsida; order Asparagales; family Iridaceae; genus Iris; species Iris pallida. The sequence goes on from JANAVB010009999.1 coordinate 10,078,067, forward strand.
GTGGCCTAGGTGTCTACCATGTTTCGTGTCAGACCGTGCTGTGTCGTATCTGCTACAGTGCCCGAGAAGCAGGGGACAGCACGATCCTCGTGTATGTCTCATGCAGCGTGTCCACGGCCATTTTTGACACGAATACGACACGAATTCGTGTTCAGACCTAGGGAGAATGAAAACACACATATAGATCTACATTTTTGTTTAAATAGTTTTTAGTAATAAAAACTTTATTGGGGCATTTCATCAAATACCTAAGTAATGACATTGATACGTGTCCGATACGGACACGAAATAGACACGGTTTTCTACCAAACTTGAGGGACAACTAGGGGACACATAGATCTACACATCGATGCAAAGAAAGCAGAATTAAAACATAATTTATAGGGTTTACCTATAGTGTATCAATGTCAAGGAAAAAATCCCAAATAGGATGATTCTCCTTGCAAGCCAATCGCTTCAAATTGTACCAAAACTGAGATTTCTCTCCATAAACAGAAAATATAATAGGATTAGACTCTAATGCAAGAAACTAGAGTCAAAAAGGAATTAAAATGGAATAGTTATGGATTGGGGAAGAATGATAATACCTTTCCTTTTCCAAAAGTTGGTTTGATACAAAAGAGGCAAGAACAATAGGAAAAGAGACTTTATAGTGGGGGGACCCTATGTGGCTGGCCAATAAAGGATAAAATTAGGGTTAGGGTTATGACTAATGGGCTTGGGCCAAGTTTCAATGGTAAAGGAATCACTCCTTAAGTCAAGGTCCATGAACCTAATCATTTATTCTCCTATATGAAACTTGATTCTAAATGACTTAACTTGGGTTGACTTAAGTTAGACTAGGGTCCCACCAAGCTATTCAAGTCACCATAACTAGAGTCAACATCTAGGTTAGTCTCTTAATTCACAACTAGTAAAAGTCAAAATTAACAACCTTCAATCCAATAATTAATCAAATAATTCCAATAAGTCAAATGACCAAATTACCCCTAGGCTAAAAATGATAAATAAATATCTCAATCACATGGTTAGGCTCTAGGTCAGACAGTCTCTAGGGTTTCACTAGCAGCACATCAAAATCATAAGTCATGGTTTTTAAATAGTTTTAAAATGATTAAAAATTACCAAAAATTATATTACGATTTAAATATCATAAATAAATAATTAAATCACAAAATTTCAAAATTACCCTCATTTAGAAAACTGGGTGTTATATCCAATAACAGAGGAGCACTCCGTCCACCGGTGGAACCTCTACATGGAAGAGGTGCTCCCTACCTGGGACTGACTGAGGTACGATCCTCTTCGTCCTTCCATACCTGATAATAACATATGATGAAAAAAAAAGATATATATAAGAAATATAATACATATTCTAAATCAAATCTACATGTATATTCTAGACTAGGTGCAATCCTTCGTTGAATTTTTGGATAATAACCAAGTCTAAATAATAACATATCCAGAAACATCCAAGTCTAGATAATAATCAAGTCTAGATAATAATAATAAAGTCATCCAGAAACAACCAAGTCTACATAATAACCAAGTCTAGATAATAACCAGAAACATCCAGAGTTCAACAAAACATCCAAGTCTAATCCAGAAATAGATCTACTGGAGACAAATCTGATCAAAAGTCATATCATATATATAACTCTATGCTCTATGTTGGGACAGATACCAGTTCCTCAGCTACTACGCATAAGAAGGGTCCAAGTGATCAAGATCAGCTATTGAAGATCATGGGTGACTGGAACTTTCGGTGCCACTATCTTCTGGTGCCAATTCCTCCTCCATAGCGATATCGACTTTAGGAATCACTTCCTCCGTAATAGTAGGAGGTAGCACTTCTTCCTTAACCTTGATCTCTACTTTAGGTATCACCTCCTCAGTAGGAGGTACTACTTCCTCCTCAGCAGCAGGAGGTACCAATTCCTTCTCAGCATCTATCTGTACCTCTCTCAAGCGACGTGCTCGGGTCATGGGTGTCGTCTGGTAAGATTAATGCAAACATAAAGATTAATTTATGATTAAACAAAATGACAGTATATTTTACAATTCTAAATAGATGTTACATGACATATTTTACATTTTATTTTATTTGCAATCAACTTCTGAAATTCATCTTCTTCGTTTTCTTCATCCTCATTTTCCTTTTCCTCCTCATCTTCGCTTTCATCTACTTCATTTTCCTCTACGGATACTTCTACCTCTTCTACATGATTAGACGTGTAAGAGAAAATTCATTGTGTCCATATCAACTGTATTTGTTACAAGGGATAGCTCGTCCTCATGATAAGCTATTTTGTCAACATCGTAGGTATTTCTAGCTTTAGTCTTGCATACTGCCCACCAGTCCAACCTCGTTGTTTTCCGTCTAGGATAAGTAGTAAAGTAAATGAGCTGAGCTGACTTGCTAGGATAAATGGTTTGTATCCTTGATATCGACATCGGTAGTTAATATCCACAAGACCATGCTTGTCAATTTTTCAGCCTTGATCTTGCATCGGATCAAACCAATCATACTTGAATAAAAAGATCTTAGCCGGCTCTATGCCATAGTTATATGTCAACTCCATAATCTCCCGTAAGACGTTGTAGAAATCATTGTCTGGGTCGACATCTTTGTAGTTTGTAGATTTGATACACCAACAACTTTTTTTTTGAATCAAGATCAGGAAAGCTCTCTCTGATTGGAGCATTTGTTGACCTGATCCTAAACCCATTCACACAATAGCTTGGCCAGATGTTGACGAAATAAATTAGCCCCTTAGCTAGAGTTCTAATAGATTCATTCTCTAGTATTGTGTCTGGACGATCGACCTAAATAGAACAAGATAAGAAATTAAATTCAACGTTCCGTTATTTACTATGTAAAGTGCATATACAAAAAGTAATTACCGAGCTCCTTATATATGCACTCAACCATAAAGGAAAATGACGTCTCATTTCCTGTTCTAGTTCTTCATCTGTTATGTACTATCTATTCGACCTCACCTCATCATTAAATGTGCTGAAAACAACAACACATCGGACAATTAGAGTAAAATAATATTGGATACTATTACATAGATGACGTAAACATAAACGTAGACGTGTTAGTTACTTACCCCTCGAACTTCTCTACTTCATCCTTGTCGTAGTTGAGTAATATATACAACTGAGTAGCCCTTAGTTCCTTGTCATTTAGATATCTCTTCTTCATTTTCCCCGAAGGTTTTTCGAAAGCATTGAAGACTTTCAATATTGCATCATTAGATTCGCGATAGCCATCATCGTTTCTCGGAGCTCTTGTTCTATTAGTAGCAACATGTGGCTTGAAATACATCGAACAGAAGTTTGTAATCTCTTTGAGAACATTCACAAAGAGAACCCTTGACCTAAGCTTTATTTTTCACCCCTCTTTAGGTGGTTCAAATGATGCTCAAACGAATACAGCCACCGATAACCAACGGGCCCACCAATACTTGCCTCATAGGAAAGATGAATTGGCAAATGCTCCATGGAGTCGAAGAACCCAGGAGGGAATACCCTCTCAAGCTTGAATAGTATTACCGTAATATCTTTCTCTTGCTTTTCTAGACGATCGACAAGCAACATAGTAGAACAAAGATCAATGAAGAATATGCTCAGCTCTGTCAACGGATCCCATTCGACTGGCGATAATAATTTCTGAAATACAATCGGAATTAACTTCTCCATAAATATGTGACAGTCGTGGCTCTTCATACTCGTCAGTTTGTTCTCTTTTGAGTTGACGCATTTTATCAAATTTGATACGTGCCCGTTATAAAATTTTAGGTCCTGAATCCACCTACAAAGTCTTCATTTATCCTCCCTGTCTAGTGAGAAAATTACCTTAGGCTGCTTATACTTCCCATAGACTTCCTCTATCAAATGCAATGCAGGACGTCTGCATATATCTTTCAAGTATAACCTGGCCTTGTGATTGTCTTGTGTCTTACCCTTTACGTCCATCACAATATTAATTATGTTGTAAAACATATTCTTCTCGATATACATGACATCATGGTTATGTCTGATCAGATTGGTGCTCTGATATGGAAGATCCTAGAATATACTCCTTTTCGTCCAGATATGAGTGTGACCAAATCCATCACACTTGTATCCATTTGTAGGCTCTTCGATAGGACTTAAAAAATCTTTGACCTTCTCCTATATCGTGTCTCTGGTTGACCTTAGCGGTGGATTGTCCTTCTCCACAATGTCGGCACGAAAAGCATTCATGTTCCTCTGGAACGTATGATCCTTCGACATGAACTGTCGATGATAATCGAAGAAGTACAGTTTTCCTTCGTGTTTCAAACAGAAATCGTTCGTACGGTCCATGCAATACGGATATGAGAAACGACCATGAATGCTCCATTCTGATAACATTCCATAGGCCGAAAAGTCTTTGATAGTCCACATAAGTGCAGCCCTCGTCTGAAAGTTCTGCTTTCTGGAAACATCATACATGTTTGCGCCTACTTCCTACAGCTGATTCAACTCATCTATCAACAGCTGTAAATACACATCGTTGTTCCTCTTCGGATTGTTTGGACCCGGAATGATAACGCTTAGGAATATATAAGGAGTTTTCATACGCATCCACGATGGTAGGTTGTACGGAGAGACAATCACAGACCAACACGAATATTGGGAACCCAAAAGTCCAAACGAGGTAAAACCGTCGAAGGAGAGCCCCAATCTTACATTACGCGGATCACAAGCAAAATCTGGATGCTCTCAAGTAAAGTGCTTCCATGTTTCTCCATCGGATGGATGATCCAATACTACATCATATGTTCCCGCCTGTACCAACTTATTTTCTCGGCAGTCTGTGGCGTCAAAGGCAAGTAGTGTATCGAATCGATCGACTTTCTTACACCGGGAGTCCTACTTGTACTTATTGCCTTGCAGCGATCAGTACCATAAAATCTGTATAAGTCTTCATCCTTATCGTCCTTGTAGTACAACATGTATCCGTTGTGACATGCATCAATTTTATTATATCCAATCTAGAGCGATCTTACCATTCTCTTAGATCGGTAGAAATCTGTAGGTAACTTGGCACCCACCAGCAAGATCTCTATAATCAACTCGAAGATTTGGTTGTAGCAGTCTTGAGACATGTTAAAATTGGACTTGATGCTCAGCAGTCTTGTAACCACCTCCAACGGTGAATGATCCTCACAACCAAGATACAAAGGAGTCCTTGTATTCTCCAGAAACTCCATGAACTTCGTAACATCGACATTCTGTGCCTCCTTAGCCGCATCATGATTGTTCGGATCGAAACTAGGCCCCGCAGCATCGAAAACCATGTTCACCCACCCTTCTTCTTAATCAGCGTGGTCGTGGACATCCATATACGGCTCCAAGTTAGGTTCCGACTTCGATGCTAAAGGCATAAGTTCTCGGTGTGAGGTCTACTGATTGTAATTCGGCATGAAATAAATGTCGTCACATGTTCAATACACATGAGTATTAAATAAGTGTCGTCACGTGTTCAATGTCATCCCTTCTCTTCAAAGAAAATTTATATTGATACTCTCGTGTATCTAGTATCACATTGATACTCTCTCGTATCTTGATACTAGGATACAGTTTCAAGTACCCATGACACTAAATATACACACGTTCATCAAAGTACCAACATACTTGACACTTGGTACCAACATACTTGACACTTGGGTGTTGTCATGTGTTCTTTATGAGACATTCTCTGAAAAGAAAATTTACTTCTGCAAGCCTTTTGAGGTTGTCAGTGTTATAGTAGATTTCCAAAAATTTTTATAAATGACTAAGTTCTCCGTCTTTTTTGTCATAACTCCGGTAGCCTCAAAAGGCTTGCATAAGTAAATTTAGTTTTCATAGAAGGGCTCACATGGACACTTGATTTTAGGCTAACACGAACACATAACATAAGAGAGAATGATATCTCTGTCGTCATGTGTTCATTGTGAGCCCACAAGGAAAACATAACCTTGGAGTGTCCAAGCTAGCACTTACCTAGCTAGCAGTAGCACTTACCATGAAATACTTGGCGATACCTAGCCAACACTTACCTACTTACCTAGTATCTTGACATTATACCAATCATACCTACACTTGACACCATACCACATCTTATAGGCCACTCACTCTATATACTCTAGATACTTTCAATTAACCCCAAACTTATCTTGACAATTATCCAATTTCTAAAATATCTTATATACTTCTAGGATACTCACACTATATACTCTAGTTACTAGGATACTCCTTAGTATCTTAGATATCAAGATACTTATTTGTAGCTTGACACTATACCAATCATATTCATTTTCGATATATAATAACATACTTTATTTTTCGTATATACATTGATAGAAAATGTGAAACACACCTATATCCAGACCCTAAACTAGGAAATACACCTATAATCGTTTTACGATACCATACTAACATGTATCCATACTAACTCATTTATGTATCTATGTTGTGTCCTATATGTAATATCAATTTGACATTAATTAAATACTACCAAAAATTAGAATGTAATCCATACACTGTGTCACATATTTATGTATCAAGATTGTAGTATCTAAAAGCAAAACATCATACAAAATAAAAATTCACATAAATCATACTCTATTTCACATATTACACAACGTGCCCATGTCAGTGTCTGTGTGTCTGTATGTCTGTGTTAGTATCCGTGTCTGTGTGTGTCAGTGTCAGTGTTTGTGTCTGTCACAACCTACAACCAGTGTAAGGGCACAAGACCGTGGGTACGTCCAGCTTACGTCGCAGTGTCGACGGTAGAACGTTTTCCTAGGTCTCAACAATAGCTAACACAATATAATGTACTTGTCCAGAATATACTCTCTAATCAGAGGACAATCTCAGAAGATACAACTCAATCACAATATACTAATGATAGATATCAGCACAAAATAGGATAGACAGAAATATCAATGTAAGATATAATCCATGAATGAAATAAGTTTAAGTGTAATCATCACGTCCCAAGGTAGAAGTAATATTTATATACAACTCATGGTAGATAACTAAACAACCCAGACAATATCCCAATAATCTATTCTAAGCACTATTGGCGTCTCCTCTAGGCTAGATGGATCCTCCAGGTTCTCTGTAAAATTTATCAACATATCCAGTCAGGATTGGAGCGAAGTACATAACTCTGAAAGCAGTTCCAATGCATGGTAGGACATACAGACCTAGCAATAGAATATAATACATGACGTATTGTAAAAGAAGTACATGAATGCCAGAGATATAGATAAGTAAACTGAGTACATGAAATAGAATAAAGAATCTATGATCTGTAATAAATATAAGTGTTTTGGAGCACTAGATGGTTACGTGATTGGTTTAGGTTGCACATGAGTATTCTACGGTAACTCCATTATACGTGAGATATAATAGACATATACATGAGTACACTAGAGGGGTTTTATCACATAACCACTTCTACTCCCCCTACTCCAATCAATACACAAGGATCCGATCAAGTTACGTTACGTACATGATTGTTAGTTATACATGACGCACATGTGAGCACATGGGAGTACATGAGAGAACATAAGAGTACGTGAGAGCACACGAACGTATATGAGAGCACATGAGTGTACATGAATAATACGAATACAAGGAGTACAAGATGTACATGATGAAGTACATGAACATGAAATACCCGATGCACCCGCTCATAACAAGATTCGTATAGTACTGGTCCTTGTTAACAATGTGTCAGTATCAAATAAAGTAGTATAGAGCAGACAATATAGATACTATCATGAATAAAAACGAACAGAGAATGTACTCGCCTGATATCCTGAGCAACTGATGTGTATCGGTAACCGAACTTGAGTCACAACGACCTATTATGATAATTTATAGGTTACAGAGTGTTCTAGATTAAACAATAGGTTAAATGAGTTATCTACATGCTGTTAAATCACTTCTAGGTCAAAAAGTCAAACTTGGGTCAACTCTAGTCAAACTGAGTCAAACTTTTGGTACTTGGTCAACATGGTCTTAATTAGTCTAGTCTAGGATTTTTGACTATGATAGCTAGACTGGTCTTCAAACCACATTGAATCCTATTTTTCCCTTTATTCTAAAGTGCAACATTATGATACCACTCAAGTCCAACTTAAACAAATACCGACCTCTCTAACATATGATATATATCTTTATTAACCTTATAGAGTATATAACTTAACCCTCTATTACTATTGGCATTACCCTTATATATACAATATGAATATGCATAAGGTACCATGAAGAGGGAAAAACTGGAGAACCCAATTTAGGTATTCCATTAAATGCTACCCAGGCAGAACATGAGACTACCCTCATTGCACATATTCTAATATACAATGCAAACCCAATTTAACCTTACCTAGCCTTATACTGAAGACTGAAACCAACACAAAGCCAACCCATACTAACCTAGCACTTATACATATATATAACATATATAAATATATGAACTAGCCATAGGAATCCCTACATGCAAAAACTAAACTAAAGGGTCTACACACAGAACATGGACATCCTAACTATTTGGGTCTGCTACAGGACATGATATGGACTCAGTTGATCATATAAATATCTATACATCGACAGCAACTAAGGATATGCAGGACAATAAAGAAGAATGGCTAAAGCCATGGGGGTCTGAACATGAGAAACAAGAGAAGCTAAGTTCTGAGTCTACATCTGGATACCTGGACTGATCAGAACAGACAAATAAGGTCGAGTAAGAGTAATGCAAGGGGACGGAAGCCCAAAAATGGAGGCTGCTATACCAAGTGGCTAAATAAGGATAGTTTAAACCCAAAAATGGAGGCTGAGCTATGCCTCTGGACAGTATAATATGTCTTGGGATGTCCAACTCAAAAGGGGACGGAACATGAATAACATACCTATGCACATACTGATCAAGGATATGACATATATATAGGATTAGAAAGGACAATGAAATGCAGAGCTAAATGCAATGCAGGACAGTAGAATCATAAATTCTTATAATAGCATGATCCTATCTGAATCATAGGACTGCACATGAATGTCTGCTATATGAGGGTTTGGACATAAGGTGAATGCAAGGTCTGAACCATACGTATGGGCATAGTAGGGCAGGACAATATGGTCTGTACATAAGGTGGAGAGTGAACACTAATGCAATGAACCCCTAGGCTTTAAAATTTAGATACTGACCCATTGGTACCCAAAACTGAATCTAAAGAAGGACTGAATTTAATGAAGGATGTCAAGGTTAAGTGAGGATCTGACCTCAAAATAAATGACAGATACTCAATGTCTGATCAATAGGATTCCAAAATATGAAACAAACATCTGGTAATGTGTAGTGTTGTTCCCATTTTGACATTACCTGGACATATCTAATTTAGGGATCCGATCATGATATAGGTAGGATGTTACATTATGTATCAGATACTCAATGGCTGAACAAAGGGAATGTAGTGAATAAACTGCAGGGGAGGTGGACATGATGGTTAATGGCTCGACTTGGCATAAGACATGGCCTGGACAGGAGGGTTCATGACAACAAATAACATAGGCATGGACAGAGCATTACCAAGGAATGTGGAGATTGATACATTCACATTAGACATAACAAAATTACAGGAACTTATGTTCTCCTTAGATACTACAGTGAATCATGCTATGAACAAATGAATGGCCTGAACCTATGAATGTTAAGACTAAACGTAATGTGAAATATACATTATGCAGGGATCTAAAAGTATGCAGTTTAATGTTCAAAGTATCAGAGTGTATCATGAGGAGATAGATATGGAGACTAGACTGAATAAATAAGAGCATTCCTAAAACACATGACTGAACCCTATAAGAAATGGGGCAGAACAGATGGATACCTAACTAACATCTAAATATAAGGCACATAACAAGGTTCTGGTATTAAGTCAATGGCCTATAATCTCAACCAACCTTTACTAATCCAACACCCTCTCATAATCTGACACAAATTCATGTGGGAAACTTCATAATATGGGAAGATGGCTGATACTTACATGTGTTAACGATTGAACAGTAGGTATGCATGCTTACTGACTGAACTTAAAATGGATAGATACATTAAAATGAGCAAGGTACAGACGCTAAGGGATGATATGGATTGAACATTACATCCCCATGTGAAGATCGTAAAAATGAAATAGGCTGAACATGGCATTGAATATGGACTGAACCTTGTTCAAAAGATCGAGCAGGTCAAGCGTGCCAACAACTAATACACTAGGGCATCAGAGTAGAGGGGCAATCTTGCACAGAGTAGTAGGTATAACTAATAGCCTAATACATAATATTTGAAGGACAGAACAATACTTCCTATACCACCAATATCTCATGCCCGAGCCCCAATTAACATTCAACACACCCAAATACATTCTAATTCACTATATAATATACTATAGATAACCTATAATGAATGCAAACCTAAATTAATATATATAAACTGGAATTTGGACATGGGATACCCTAATATTCAATTTGCTAAACACTTGACGTGCGTATCCGATACTCACGTGATTGTTTCACTTAACAAAATGCCTAAAATTGGCTTTTGAAAGAAAACTAGAAAAAGTACAAAAGTACAAATTGTTTCTGGGAAGTATTGCTATGGAAGTCTGATCTGAGAGCGATCACTTTGTTCCTTGGACCATACGATGATGATGAAGAAAACTTCTTGAAGAAGACGAACAATCGGAAGAACTAAGTCACCAGAAAGGTATCGAGCAACGGCACTGATGGCACAGTCGAATGCTTTCCTGCTTTGCTTCACCCTGTTCTTGAGAAAAAGTTGAGGAAATGCTTCTGGGAATATCACTCTGAATGTATGAGTTTTTTCAGAATTTCCTCTCTTGTATCTCCCTTGATCTCTTGATGTCTTCTGTGTTAAAAATAAGTCTATTTATAGACTAGACCCTCCGTGCGTAAAAAGCAACAAAGTTTGGTAACTGTCACCCACGATGAGAATCAACCTTTACGCGTGATGACACGTGTCCCACAACTTCAGCAAAATAAGGAGAGCACGTACACACGTTCCTCGATAAGTGTGGCATGAAAGCCACATATGTAGACCACGTTCTCATGTAGCCAGAAAAGATCGGGCGTAAAAATGACCCAAAATATACTTCCTACGTAAAGTAGCAGACTGGGCGTAAAATAGCCCAAAATATACTTCTCGCGTAAAGGAGCTGAAAAACAGCCTTGAGCGTAAAATTATCTCAAATAAACTTTACGCGCACAACAGCCTTGAGCGTAAAAAGCTCGAATAGCTTTCGTGCGTAAAAGAAGCAATCTCTTGAGCGTAAAGTAGCCCATCTGCACACTAAACAACAAGTGTTGTGTTTAGTGTAAATCAAATCTTCTCGACTTCTGTGCTGTCCGCTGTCAGAAAATCATTACATCAGAACAGTATCACGCGCATCAAATGCTATGATTTAACAGCCTGTCCTTCGCGTAAAAGCTTTGAGGATGGCTCTCGCGTAAAATAGCTCGCATAGAATTTTACTCTGTTTGACTTGCGTAAAGTCTGAGTTTGACTCTGTTTGACTTGCGTAAAGTTCTCAACTTCTTTGACTTGGTCTATGAAGCACTTTTTACGCTCCTACAAGACCCCCTTCAAAGTTTTCAAATATTTTCAAAATTTGAAATACTTTGAACAGAAGCGTAAAATTTGGGATATTCAACAGTCTGCGTAAAATTTGGGATATCCAACGGTCATCTGCGTAAAGTTCGGGATACTCAACAGTCCGCATAAAAGTCGAGATATTCAACCGTCAGCGTAAATTTTGGGAATTTTGTCACGCCCCAGAACCAGAATACTGGAGAGCGGGAGCGAACATAGCCAGCTACGTATATTGAAATGAAGTCCATCTCGCTATACGGTCACGGCTGTCTAGATATGAGGGTTTACTATAAGCCAACAGTCTCTTAAGGTCAAGCCTACTGTCTCAATCTCAAGCAAATAATATAATCACAAGATGTTTGACCACCAAATATACAATAAAAGGCGTCCCAAATATTACATATCAGCTGATCATGAAGCTAGTCGTACAAAATGCTAGGACTAGCAAGAGTTAAGTCATACATGATCAACCCTAGGATTTGTTAATCATGTTTACAGCCCGTAGGCAGACAGTAAGTAAAAGTACATCAAGCTAACAGGTGCTCGTCGGCTAAACGCCTCAAAAGAATAAATTTACAATAGAGTGAGCGAAACAAAATAGAAAACCCACTCGTAGCCCGGGTTCCTTCTAGTCGCCACCATCGGGCTGGAGGTTCGGTAGATCCTCAGGTGCTGCTCCGAAATCTGGCCACACAAAACCAGCTGGATCAAACCCCAGAAAGAGCAAGTGCCACAAAGGAGGCCACGAAATAAAAACAAAAGTCAGCATATCAGAACATAAGAAAATGAAAGAAAAGTACAAGTAATAAAGAGCACGTCAGGACAATAAACATCTAGGGACGTGAAACCATTCTGGGAGCCAGGTTACAACCCGTAAACCAAACAAGGACCGGGATTGTAACCCTTCGCCTGAATAGCTCCTTGTCTCTACCCAATTATTGTTAGAGATAAGTAAAACAAGCATGTACAAGAGTTCCAGGTACAGGAGCTAGACATGACTTAGATAAGGCTGGACTCCATCCATTCACAAGCGGCCAAGCAATTACTACGGCTTACTACTTTAACTAACTAGGGTTGTCACAAGCCTAATTACTAACAAGATGCAATGAGAATTTCCCAGTCCCAAGTCCTGCAGACCATCTAGTTATCCTTCCGCAGGTTGAGAGTATGGTTGGGTACATCGCCCCGGAGACGATATACCCTTAGGTGACTTAGAGGTGCAACACATGACAGTGCGCTGGAAATGTGCTCTAGTCGTCGGCAAGCTACAAGTCCAATTAAGAGCGCCCAGATAACAAGATTGCCTGTGACTGGAAATTCTCCATGAACTATAGTTAGATCTAGTCATTAGCCTAATCCATATTCAGTATGAATCCCTGACCGTGGGAAAACCAGGAAGTCACGTCCTAGACATGATGCAAGACAAGACAAGTGGATTGCACAAGCAAGAAAGCAGGAACACCCACGGTGTCAGAGTTGGTTATACAAGTCAAGTTAGCCGTCGCAACAGCATCAAGATAAATCATGTCAGGGTACTTGTCAGGAGTGCGCCACGACGGGCCACTATCATGTCAGGTTGGTCATGTCAGGAGTGCACCACTACGGGTCACTGTCGTGTTATGCTGGTTCCTTGTCATACCATGCCATGTACAATAGTCATTCCAAACATATTAAGTAAAATCAAATTCATGACAAAAGATGTAAGGATATAAAATGGGCATAAAATATCTAATAAAATATCAATATACAAGGCTAAAGAAGAGCCAAGCTTAAGAAAAAATAAAACCAAATCTCCATGATTGGACAAATTGCGCAAGGGTCCCTGGGGTCGGGTTGCGCAGGAGTCAAGTGCGCCAGGGGACAACTGCGCAGGAGTGAGCTGCGCAGAAGTCGGCTTGCGCTGAGTTGGTTGGCGCAGGGGTCAGATTGCGCATGAGTGAAGTGCGCGGGGATGGATGGCGCATGAGTCAGATTGCGCATGAGTGAAGTGCGCGGGGATGGATGGCGCATGAGTCAGATTGCGCATGAGCGGACTGCACATGAGCAGACTGCGCAAGAGCAGACTGCGTAAGAGTCCCTGCGCGCTGGGGTTGAGCGCAGTTCACCATGGGGCAAGCTGCGCGGTCGGCGCTGCGCTAAAGAGCACAGGCCGAGAGGAGGATGCGCAGTCCAGCCCTGCGCTAAAGAGCGCAGGCTGCAGTCTGCTACTCCAGGCCGAGAAGAACACCAAGAATTCAAATTTTCATATCTTGGTCAAATCAAAACCAAAACTAGATTTTCAAAAGTCTAACTTGAGTAAAATTGAATTCTTTTCCAAATGGAAGCATCAAAACCCACAAAAATTCAACCAAAATAGATCAAAACCATGTAAATCCGAAAATAAAGAAACTTAGATCTAGAACAATGGAGACTCCAAATCACAAAATTTCAAGTTTTAATGTTAATCTCCATGGCCTAATCTAGCTAATGGACAAATAAAAAGTGGTTCTCATGTGGTGGCAAGGTGCACTTGCCTATGGGGGTTGGTGTTGTGTTGAGGGTGGAGCATAGGCTAAGGTGTTCCATGCATATTAAACCAAACTAAACCAATTCTCCTCCACAAAATAAAACCAAGTCATGCCAAAACCCGTTTTACGAGAAATCCAAAATCCGCAAGTCAAGTCAATTACAAGTACAGGCCAAAATCCGAGAAAATAAAATACAGGTCCGAAATACGTATACGCTTGATAAAATACGTATTCCGAATATGGGTGTTACAACTCTACCCACCTTAAAAGAATTCCGTCCTCGGAATTTAAATCAAGATGCTAGAGGTGTAAGAGCCAGCTATACTAATCACGAATAAGCTATACTAAGCAAGCAATCAAGCAATCATACATGCAAGCAAGGGATGGAAGCATAAGGCATAAGAAAGACATTATACCTTATGAGTCAAACAGGTAGGGATATCGCGATCGGATATCATCGTTACGCTCCCACGTTGACTCACCTAGAGAGTGATGACCCCAAGCAACACGAACTAAACTAATAGTCTTGTTCTTGAGTATCTTCTCTCTCCGGTCCAATATAGACACGGGCCTCTCCTCATACGAAAGGTTGGTACCAACAACCAATTCCGAATGGTCTAGGATGTGGCTCGGGTCTGGGATGTACCGTCGTAATTGGAATACATGGAATACATCATGCACCTCACTTAGCGACGGCGGAAGAGCAAGACGATAGGATACATCTCCTACTCGCTCCAGGATATCGAACGGCCCTATATACCTAGGACTAAGCTTTCCCCGCACGCCAAAGCGAATGACGCCGCGGTTAGGCGAGATCCTAAGGAATACATGGTCGCCGATAGCAAACTCTAGGGGTCGTCGATGAGCATCATCCCAATGCCGCTGGCGATCTTGGGCAACTCGAAGACGATCTCTGATCCTTCTGACCACTTCAACTGTCTGGGCAATCATTTCTGGACCGAGCAGCTGCCTCTCCAACATCATCCCATGCTAGCGGGGATCTGCAATTCCTACCGTACAGAGCCTCGAATGGTGCCATCTGGATGCTGGCCTGGAAACTGTTGTTGTACGAGAATTCCACGAGATGCAGGTGATCTTCCCACGAACCACCGAAGTCAAGTGTGCAAGACCTCAACATGTCTTCAAGAGTCTGGATTGTGCGCTCTGACTGGCCATCTGTCTGCGGATGATATGCCGAACTGAACTGGAGACGAGTTCCCAAACTCTCTTGCAAGCTACGCCAAAAGTGTGACGTAAACCTTGAATCTCGGTCCGAGGTGATACTGACGGGCACACCGTGAAGCCTGACAATCTGCCTGAGGTACATCTCTGCCAACTGAGTCGTAGACTGACCAACTCTGAAGGAAAGAAAGTGAGCCACCTTCGTGAGCCTGTCAACTATAACCCAAATAGCATCTCGACCAGCTGGGGATCTGGGCAATCCAGTCACAAAATCCATGGTCACATGCTCCCACTTCCATTCTGGAATCGGCAAGGGCTGAAGAAGTCCAGCGGGCCTCTGATGTTCAGCTTTAACCTGCTGGCAAACCAAACACCGAGAGACAAACCGGGCTATCTCCCTCTTTATGCCATTCCACCAGAAGTGCTGACGGATGTCACGGTACATCTTCGTACCACCAGGATGAATAGAATACTGCGAGCTGTGAGCTTCTGCCATGACCTCCTGTCTGATATCTCCACTGGGTATACAAAAACGAGTACCGTGTCGAAGCGTACCATCCTCATGAATACATAACTCTGGCCTTCTTCCTGCCTCACACTCTGCTCTGAGCCGCTGAAGCTTGGAATCTGTAGACTGCGCCATCCGGATCCTCTCAACTATGCTGGACTGAACCTGTAGACTGGCCATCAATGCCATGCTGGTAGGAAGAACCACTTCAATTTCCATCTTCTGAAGATCTGTCAATAACTCTGGTTGCGCCGTCAGGAAATAAACTCTGGCTCTCCGACTCAACGCATCTGCTACAACGTTGGCCTTCCCCGGGTGATACTGCAAATTCACATCGTAGTCCACCAATAGCTCAAGCCATCTTCTCTGCCGCATGTTAAGATCCTTCTGGGTGAAAACATACTTCAGGCTCTTGTGATCAGTAAATATCTCCACTCTA
>JANAVB010009999.1:10094410-10154655 GCA_029216955.1 Iris pallida
GTAAGGGGTGTGTGTAGAGAGATTTCAGGGGAACACTCGATAGGTTCTCAGGTTTGAATTTGGGAAATTTTCTCAGTTACACTACTGTTCAGTCATGCATCTAATGATATTCGAATACAACACATTCCATTCAAATTCCCAGTTATCTACACATCTATCAATGTATTTATAACAATTACAATTTGTATTTAAACCATTTAAATTCAGTTAAAACATATTAAAACCCCACTTAATACACAGTATCAGTAAAACTCATGTACACCCCTGAAATCCCAATTTCGAATATCAAATCAATTATGAAAACCTAAAACAGTATGTGCTGAGTGTCTCTCACATGTAGATGTGTCATGGGGGAATGCATTCGTGTCCACACAAGTGGACACGAAGTGTCCAAAATGATAAAACCTAATATATTAGGAAATAGTGAAGGGCTGTCTCGTGCTTGCGTGTCGAGTCGATTTGGACTCGATACAGAGCTTGAGAGGCCACGTGCTCGTGTCTAGGGTTAGGGGGATATAGGGCTAGAGGGTCGACACCCTAGTTCGTGTCTTTGTTGTGTCTGCACGCAACACGAGGGCCGTGTCAGAAGCCACTGTTCGTACGTGTGCGTGACAGTGTAATTCAGTGCAGGTGGGATTTCTTCCAATCTACTCGATAATATCCTATAAAATTTTGTTAGTGTAGTGTCAGACACGTGGCCTAGGTGTCTACCATGTTTCGTGTCAGACCGTGCTGTGTCGTATCTGCTACAGTGCCCGAGAAGCAGGGGACAGCACGATCCTCGTGTATGTCTCATGCAGCGTGTCCACGGCCATTTTTGACACGAATACGACACGAATTCGTGTTCAGACCTAGGGAGAATGAAAACACACATATAGATCTACATTTTTGTTTAAATAGTTTTTAGTAATAAAAACTTTATTGGGGCATTTCATCAAATACCTAAGTAATGACATTGATACGTGTCCGATACGGACACGAAATAGACACGGTTTTCTACCAAACTTGAGGGACAACTAGGGGACACATAGATCTACACATCGATGCAAAGAAAGCAGAATTAAAACATAATTTATAGGGTTTACCTATAGTGTATCAATGTCAAGGAAAAAATCCCAAATAGGATGATTCTCCTTGCAAGCCAATCGCTTCAAATTGTACCAAAACTGAGATTTCTCTCCATAAACAGAAAATATAATAGGATTAGACTCTAATGCAAGAAACTAGAGTCAAAAAGGAATTAAAATGGAATAGTTATGGATTGGGGAAGAATGATAATACCTTTCCTTTTCCAAAAGTTGGTTTGATACAAAAGAGGCAAGAACAATAGGAAAAGAGACTTTATAGTGGGGGGACCCTATGTGGCTGGCCAATAAAGGATAAAATTAGGGTTAGGGTTATGACTAATGGGCTTGGGCCAAGTTTCAATGGTAAAGGAATCACTCCTTAAGTCAAGGTCCATGAACCTAATCATTTATTCTCCTATATGAAACTTGATTCTAAATGACTTAACTTGGGTTGACTTAAGTTAGACTAGGGTCCCACCAAGCTATTCAAGTCACCATAACTAGAGTCAACATCTAGGTTAGTCTCTTAATTCACAACTAGTAAAAGTCAAAATTAACAACCTTCAATCCAATAATTAATCAAATAATTCCAATAAGTCAAATGACCAAATTACCCCTAGGCTAAAAATGATAAATAAATATCTCAATCACATGGTTAGGCTCTAGGTCAGACAGTCTCTAGGGTTTCACTAGCAGCACATCAAAATCATAAGTCATGGTTTTTAAATAGTTTTAAAATGATTAAAAATTACCAAAAATTATATTACGATTTAATATCATAAATAATAATTAAATCACAAAATTTCAAAATTACCCTCATTTAGAAAACTGGGTGTTATATCCAATAACAGAGGAGCACTCCGTCCACCGGTGGAACCTCTACATGGAAGAGGTGCTCCCTACCTGGGACTGACTGAGGTACGATCCTCTTCGTCCTTCCATACCTGATAATAACATATGATGAAAAAAAAGATATATATAAGAAATATAATATATTCTAAATCAAATCTACATGTATATTCTAGACTAGGTGCAATCCTTCGTTGAATTTTTGGATAATAACCAAGTCTAAATAATAACATATCCAGAAACATCCAAGTCTAGATAATAATCAAGTCTAGATAATAATAATAAAGTCATCCAGAAACAACCAAGTCTACATAATAACCAAGTCTAGATAATAACCAGAAACATCCAGAGTTCAACAAAACCAAGTCTAATCCAGAAATAGATCTACTGGAGACAAATCTGATCAAAAGTCATATCATATATATAACTCTATGCTCTATGTTGGGACAGATACCAGTTCCTCAGCTACTACGCATAAGAAGGGTCCAAGTGATCAAGATCAGCTATTGAAGATCATGGGTGACTGGAACTTTCGGTGCCACTATCTTCTGGTGCCAATTCCTCCTCCATAGCGATATCGACTTTAGGAATCACTTCCTCCGTAATAGTAGGAGGTAGCACTTCTTCCTTAACCTTGATCTCTACTTTAGGTATCACCTCCTCAGTAGGAGGTACTACTTCCTCCTCAGCAGCAGGAGGTACCAATTCCTTCTCAGCATCTATCTGTACCTCTCTCAAGCGACGTGCTCGGGTCATGGGTGTCGTCTGGTAAGATTAATGCAAACATAAAGATTAATTTATGATTAAACAAAATGACAGTATATTTTACAATTCTAAATAGATGTTACATGACATATTTTACATTTTATTTTATTTGCAATCAACTTCTGAAATTCATCTTCTTCGTTTTCTTCATCCTCATTTTCCTTTTCCTCCTCATCTTCGCTTTCATCTACTTCATTTTCCTCTACGGATACTTCTACCTCTTCTACATGATTAGACGTGTAAGAGAAAATTCATTGTGTCCATATCAACTGTATTTGTTACAAGGGATAGCTCGTCCTCATGATAAGCTATTTTGTCAACATCGTAGGTATTTCTAGCTTTAGTCTTGCATACTGCCCACCAGTCCAACCTCGTTGTTTTCCGTCTAGGATAAGTAGTAAAGTAAATGAGCTGAGCTGACTTGCTAGGATAAATGGTTTGTATCCTTGATATCGACATCGGTAGTTAATATCCACAAGACCATGCTTGTCAATTTTTCAGCCTTGATCTTGCATCGGATCAAACCAATCATACTTGAATAAAAAGATCTTAGCCGGCTCTATGCCATAGTTATATGTCAACTCCATAATCTCCCGTAAGACGTTGTAGAAATCATTGTCTGGGTCGACATCTTTGTAGTTTGTAGATTTGATACACCAACAACTTTTTTTTGAATCAAGATCAGGAAAGCTCTCTCTGATTGGAGCATTTGTTGACCTGATCCTAAACCCATTCACACAATAGCTTGGCCAGATGTTGACGAAATAAATTAGCCCCTTAGCTAGAGTTCTAATAGATTCATTCTCTAGTATTGTGTCTGGACGATCGACCTAAATAGAACAAGATAAGAAATTAAATTCAACGTTCCGTTATTTACTATGTAAAGTGCATATACAAAAAGTAATTACCGAGCTCCTTATATATGCACTCAACCATAAAGGAAAATGACGTCTCATTTCCTGTTCTAGTTCTTCATCTGTTATGTACTATCTATTCGACCTCACCTCATCATTAAATGTGCTGAAAACAACAACACATCGGACAATTAGAGTAAAATAATATTGGATACTATTACATAGATGACGTAAACATAAACGTAGACGTGTTAGTTACTTACCCCTCGAACTTCTCTACTTCATCCTTGTCGTAGTTGAGTAATATATACAACTGAGTAGCCCTTAGTTCCTTGTCATTTAGATATCTCTTCTTCATTTTCCCCGAAGGTTTTTCGAAAGCATTGAAGACTTTCAATATTGCATCATTAGATTCGCGATAGCCATCATCGTTTCTCGGAGCTCTTGTTCTATTAGTAGCAACATGTGGCTTGAAATACATCGAACAGAAGTTTGTAATCTCTTTGAGAACATTCACAAAGAGAACCCTTGACCTAAGCTTTATTTTTCACCCCTCTTTAGGTGGTTCAAATGATGCTCAAACGAATACAGCCACCGATAACCAACGGGCCCACCAATACTTGCCTCATAGGAAAGATGAATTGGCAAATGCTCCATGGAGTCGAAGAACCCAGGAGGGAATACCCTCTCAAGCTTGAATAGTATTACCGTAATATCTTTCTCTTCTTTTCTAGACGATCGACAAGCAACATAGTAGAACAAAGATCAATGAAGAATATGCTCAGCTCTGTCAACGGATCCCATTCGACTGGCGATAATAATTTCTGAAATACAATCGGAATTAACTTCTCCATAAATATGTGACAGTCGTGGCTCTTCATACTCGTCAGTTTGTTCTCTTTTGAGTTGACGCATTTTATCAAATTTGATACGTGCCCGTTATAAAATTTTAGGTCCTGAATCCACCTACAAAGTCTTCATTTATCCTCCCTGTCTAGTGAGAAAATTACCTTAGGCTGCTTATACTTCCCATAGACTTCCTCTATCAAATGCAATGCAGGACGTCTGCATATATCTTTCAAGTATAACCTGGCCTTGTGATTGTCTTGTGTCTTACCCTTTACGTCCATCACAATATTAATTATGTTGTAAAACATATTCTTCTCGATATACATGACATCATGGTTATGTCTGATCAGATTGGTGCTCTGATATGGAAGATCCTAGAATATACTCCTTTTCGTCCAGATATGAGTGTGACCAAATCCATCACACTTGTATCCATTTGTAGGCTCTTCGATAGGACTTAAAAAATCTTTGACCTTCTCCTATATCGTGTCTCTGGTTGACCTTAGCGGTGGATTGTCCTTCTCCACAATGTCGGCACGAAAAGCATTCATGTTCCTCTGGAACGTATGATCCTTCGACATGAACTGTCGATGATAATCGAAGAAGTACAGTTTTCCTTCGTGTTTCAAACAGAAATCGTTCGTACGGTCCATGCAATACGGATATGAGAAACGACCATGAATGCTCCATTCTGATAACATTCCATAGGCCGAAAAGTCTTTGATAGTCCACATAAGTGCAGCCCTCGTCTGAAAGTTCTGCTTTCTGGAAACATCATACATGTTTGCGCCTACTTCCTACAGCTGATTCAACTCATCTATCAACAGCTGTAAATACACATCGTTGTTCCTCTTCGGATTGTTTGGACCCGGAATGATAACGCTTAGGAATATATAAGGAGTTTTCATACGCATCCACGATGGTAGGTTGTACGGAGAGACAATCACAGACCAACACGAATATTGGGAACCCAAAAGTCCAAACGAGGTAAAACCGTCGAAGGAGAGCCCCAATCTTACATTACGCGGATCACAAGCAAAATCTGGATGCTCTCAAGTAAAGTGCTTCCATGTTTCTCCATCGGATGGATGATCCAATACTACATCATATGTTCCCGCCTGTACCAACTTATTTTCTCGGCAGTCTGTGGCGTCAAAGGCAAGTAGTGTATCGAATCGATCGACTTTCTTACACCGGGAGTCCTACTTGTACTTATTGCCTTGCAGCGATCAGTACCATAAAATCTGTATAAGTCTTCATCCTTATCGTCCTTGTAGTACAACATGTATCCGTTGTGACATGCATCAATTTTATTATATCCAATCTAGAGCGATCTTACCATTCTCTTAGATCGGTAGAAATCTGTAGGTAACTTGGCACCCACCAGCAAGATCTCTATAATCAACTCGAAGATTTGGTTGTAGCAGTCTTGAGACATGTTAAAATTGGACTTGATGCTCAGCAGTCTTGTAACCACCTCCAACGGTGAATGATCCTCACAACCAAGATACAAAGGAGTCCTTGTATTCTCCAGAAACTCCATGAACTTCGTAACATCGACATTCTGTGCCTCCTTAGCCGCATCATGATTGTTCGGATCGAAACTAGGCCCCGCAGCATCGAAAACCATGTTCACCCACCCTTCTTCTTAATCAGCGTGGTCGTGGACATCCATATACGGCTCCAAGTTAGGTTCCGACTTCGATGCTAAAGGCATAAGTTCTCGGTGTGAGGTCTACTGATTGTAATTCGGCATGAAATAAATGTCGTCACATGTTCAATACACATGAGTATTAAATAAGTGTCGTCACGTGTTCAATGTCATCCCTTCTCTTCAAAGAAAATTTATATTGATACTCTCGTGTATCTAGTATCACATTGATACTCTCTCGTATCTTGATACTAGGATACAGTTTCAAGTACCCATGACACTAAATATACACACGTTCATCAAAGTACCAACATACTTGACACTTGGTACCAACATACTTGACACTTGGGTGGTCATGTGTTCTTTATGAGACATTCTCTGAAAAGAAAATTTACTTCTGCAAGCCTTTTGAGGTTGTCAGTGTTATAGTAGATTTCCAAAAATTTTTATAAATGACTAAGTTCTCCGTCTTTTTTGTCATAACTCCGGTAGCCTCAAAAGGCTTGCATAAGTAAATTTAGTTTTCATAGAAGGGCTCACATGGACACTTGATTTTAGGCTAACACGAACACATAACATAAGAGAGAATGATATCTCTGTCGTCATGTGTTCATTGTGAGCCCACAAGGAAAACATAACCTTGGAGTGTCCAAGCTAGCACTTACCTAGCTAGCAGTAGCACTTACCATGAAATACTTGGCGATACCTAGCCAACACTTACCTACTTACCTAGTATCTTGACATTATACCAATCATACCTACACTTGACACCATACCACATCTTATAGGCCACTCACTCTATATACTCTAGATACTTTCAATTAACCCCAAACTTATCTTGACAATTATCCAATTTCTAAAATATCTTATATACTTCTAGATACTCACACTATATACTCTAGTTACTAGGATACTCCTTAGTATCTTAGATATCAAGATACTTATTTGTAGCTTGACACTATACCAATCATATTCATTTTCGATATATAATAACATACTTTATTTTTCGTATATACATTGATAGAAAATGTGAAACACACCTATATCCAGACCCTAAACTAGGAAATACACCTATAATCGTTTTACGATACCATACTAACATGTATCCATACTAACTCATTTATGTATCTATGTTGTGTCCTATATGTAATATCAATTTGACATTAATTAAATACTACCAAAAATTAGAATGTAATCCATACACTGTGTCACATATTTATGTATCAAGATTGTAGTATCTAAAAGCAAAACATCATACAAAATAAAAATTCACATAAATCATACTCTATTTCACATATTACACAACGTGCCCATGTCAGTGTCTGTGTGTCTGTATGTCTGTGTTAGTATCCGTGTCTGTGTGTGTCAGTGTCAGTGTTTGTGTCTGTCACAACCTACAACCAGTGTAAGGGCACAAGACCGTGGGTACGTCCAGCTTACGTCGCAGTGTCGACGGTAGAACGTTTTCCTAGGTCTCAACAATAGCTAACACAATATAATGTACTTGTCCAGAATATACTCTCTAATCAGAGGACAATCTCAGAAGATACAACTCAATCACAATATACTAATGATAGATATCAGCACAAATAGGATAGACAGAAATATCAATGTAAGATATAATCCATGAATGAAATAAGTTTAAGTGTAATCATCACGTCCCAAGGTAGAAGTAAATTTTATACAACTCATGGTAGATAACTAAACAACCCAGACAATATCCCAATAATCTATTCTAAGCACTATTGGCGTCTCCTCTAGGCTAGATGGATCCTCCAGGTTCTCTGTAAAATTTATCAACATATCCAGTCAGGATTGGAGCGAAGTACATAACTCTGAAAGCAGTTCCAATGCATGGTAGGACATACAGACCTAGCAATAGAATATAATACATGACGTATTGTAAAAGAAGTACATGAATGCCAGAGATATAGATAAGTAAACTGAGTACATGAAATAGAATAAAGAATCTATGATCTGTAATAAATATAAGTGTTTTGGAGCACTAGATGGTTACGTGATTGGTTTAGGTTGCACATGAGTATTCTACGGTAACTCCATTATACGTGAGATATAATAGACATATACATGAGTACACTAGAGGGGTTTTATCACATAACCACTTCTACTCCCCCTACTCCAATCAATACACAAGGATCCGATCAAGTTACGTTACGTACATGATTGTTAGTTATACATGACGCACATGTGAGCACATGGGAGTACATGAGAGAACATAAGTACGTGAGAGCACACGAACGTATATGAGAGCACATGAGTGTACATGAATAATACGAATACAAGGAGTACAAGATGTACATGATGAAGTACATGAACATGAAATACCCGATGCACCCGCTCATAACAAGATTCGTATAGTACTGGTCCTTGTTAACAATGTGTCAGTATCAAATAAAGTAGTATAGAGCAGACAATATAGATACTATCATGAATAAAACGAACAGAGAATGTACTCGCCTGATATCCTGAGCAACTGATGTGTATCGGTAACCGAACTTGAGTCACAACGACCTATTATGATAATTTATAGGTTACAGAGTGTTCTAGATTAAACAATAGGTTAAATGAGTTATCTACATGCTGTTAAATCACTTCTAGGTCAAAAAGTCAAACTTGGGTCAACTCTAGTCAAACTGAGTCAAACTTTTGGTACTTGGTCAACATGGTCTTAATTAGTCTAGTCTAGGATTTTTGACTATGATAGCTAGACTGGTCTTCAAACCACATTGAATCCTATTTTTCCCTTTATTCTAAAGTGCAACATTATGATACCACTCAAGTCCAACTTAAACAAATACCGACCTCTCTAACATATGATATATAATCTTTATTAACCTTATAGAGTATATAACTTAACCCTCTATTACTATTGGCATTACCCTTATATATACAATATGAATATGCATAAGGTACCATGAAGAGGGAAAAACTGGAGAACCCAATTTAGGTATTCCATTAAATGCTACCCAGGCAGAACATGAGACTACCCTCATTGCACATATTCTAATATACAATGCAAACCCAATTTAACCTTACCTAGCCTTATACTGAAGACTGAAACCAACACAAAGCCAACCCATACTAACCTAGCACTTATACATATATATAACATATATAAATATATGAACTAGCCATAGGAATCCCTACATGCAAAAACTAAACTAAAGGGTCTACACACAGAACATGGACATCCTAACTATTTGGGTCTGCTACAGGACATGATATGGACTCAGTTGATCATATAAATATCTATACATCGACAGCAACTAAGGATATGCAGGACAATAAAGAAGAATGGCTAAAGCCATGGGGGTCTGAACATGAGAAACAAGAGAAGCTAAGTTCTGAGTCTACATCTGGATACCTGGACTGATCAGAACAGACAAATAAGGTCGAGTAAGAGTAATGCAAGGGGACGGAAGCCCAAAAATGGAGGCTGCTATACCAAGTGGCTAAATAAGGATAGTTTAAACCCAAAAATGGAGGCTGAGCTATGCCTCTGGACAGTATAATATGTCTTGGGATGTCCAACTCAAAAGGGGACGGAACATGAATAACATACCTATGCACATACTGATCAAGGATATGACATATATATAGGATTAGAAAGGACAATGAAATGCAGAGCTAAATGCAATGCAGGACAGTAGAATCATAAATTCTTATAATAGCATGATCCTATCTGAATCATAGGACTGCACATGAATGTCTGCTATATGAGGGTTTGGACATAAGGTGAATGCAAGGTCTGAACCATACGTATGGGCATAGTAGGGCAGGACAATATGGTCTGTACATAAGGTGGAGAGTGAACACTAATGCAATGAACCCCTAGGCTTTAAAATTTAGATACTGACCCATTGGTACCCAAAACTGAATCTAAAGAAGGACTGAATTTAATGAAGGATGTCAAGGTTAAGTGAGGATCTGACCTCAAAATAAATGACAGATACTCAATGTCTGATCAATAGGATTCCAAAATATGAAACAAACATCTGGTAATGTGTAGTGTTGTTCCCATTTTGACATTACCTGGACATATCTAATTTAGGGATCCGATCATGATATAGGTAGGATGTTACATTATGTATCAGATACTCAATGGCTGAACAAAGGGAATGTAGTGAATAAACTGCAGGGGAGGTGGACATGATGGTTAATGGCTCGACTTGGCATAAGACATGGCCTGGACAGGAGGGTTCATGACAACAAATAACATAGGCATGGACAGAGCATTACCAAGGAATGTGGAGATTGATACATTCACATTAGACATAACAAAATTACAGGAACTTATGTTCTCCTTAGATACTACAGTGAATCATGCTATGAACAAATGAATGGCCTGAACCTATGAATGTTAAGACTAAACGTAATGTGAAATATACATGCAGGGATCTAAAAGTATGCAGTTTAATGTTCAAAGTATCAGAGTGTATCATGAGGAGATAGATATGGAGACTAGACTGAATAAATAAGAGCATTCCTAAAACACATGACTGAACCCTATAAGAAATGGGGCAGAACAGATGGATACCTAACTAACATCTAAATATAAGGCACATAACAAGGTTCTGGTATTAAGTCAATGGCCTATAATCTCAACCAACCTTTACTAATCCAACACCCTCTCATAATCTGACACAAATTCATGTGGGAAACTTCATAATATGGGAAGATGGCTGATACTTACATGTGTTAACGATTGAACAGTAGGTATGCATGCTTACTGACTGAACTTAAAATGGATAGATACATTAAAATGAGCAAGGTACAGACGCTAAGGGATGATATGGATTGAACATTACATCCCCATGTGAAGATCGTAAAATGAAATAGGCTGAACATGGCATTGAATATGGACTGAACCTTGTTCAAAAGATCGAGCAGGTCAAGCGTGCCAACAACTAATACACTAGGGCATCAGAGTAGAGGGGCAATCTTGCACAGAGTAGTAGGTATAACTAATAGCCTAATACATAATATTTGAAGGACAGAACAATACTTCCTATACCACCAATATCTCATGCCCGAGCCCCAATTAACATTCAACACACCCAAATACATTCTAATTCACTATATAATATACTATAGATAACCTATAATGAATGCAAACCTAAATTAATATATATAAACTGGAATTTGGACATGGGATACCCTAATATTCAATTTGCTAAACACTTGACGTGCGTATCCGATACTCACGTGATTGTTTCACTTAACAAAATGCCTAAAATTGGCTTTTGAAAGAAAACTAGAAAAAGTACAAAAGTACAAATTGTTTCTGGGAAGTATTGCTATGGAAGTCTGATCTGAGAGCGATCACTTTGTTCCTTGGACCATACGATGATGATGAAAACTTCTTGAAGAAGACGAACAATCGGAAGAACTAAGTCACCAGAAAGGTATCGAGCAACGGCACTGATGGCACAGTCGAATGCTTTCCTGCTTTGCTTCACCCTGTTCTTGAGAAAAAGTTGAGGAAATGCTTCTGGGAATATCACTCTGAATGTATGAGTTTTTTCAGAATTTCCTCTCTTGTATCTCCCTTGATCTCTTGATGTCTTCTGTGTTAAAAATAAGTCTATTTATAGACTAGACCCTCCGTGCGTAAAAAGCAACAAAGTTTGGTAACTGTCACCCACGATGAGAATCAACCTTTACGCGTGATGACACGTGTCCCACAACTTCAGCAAAATAAGGAGAGCACGTACACACGTTCCTCGATAAGTGTGGCATGAAAGCCACATATGTAGACCACGTTCTCATGTAGCCAGAAAAGATCGGGCGTAAAAATGACCCAAAATATACTTCCTACGTAAAGTAGCAGACTGGGCGTAAAATAGCCCAAAATATACTTCTCGCGTAAAGGAGCTGAAAAACAGCCTTGAGCGTAAAATTATCTCAAATAAACTTTACGCGCACAACAGCCTTGAGCGTAAAAAGCTCGAATAGCTTTCGTGCGTAAAAGAAGCAATCTCTTGAGCGTAAAGTAGCCCATCTGCACACTAAACAACAAGTGTTGTGTTTAGTGTAAATCAAATCTTCTCGACTTCTGTGCTGTCCGCTGTCAGAAAATCATTACATCAGAACAGTATCACGCGCATCAAATGCTATGATTTAACAGCCTGTCCTTCGCGTAAAAGCTTTGAGGATGGCTCTCGCGTAAAATAGCTCGCATAGAATTTTACTCTGTTTGACTTGCGTAAAGTCTGAGTTTGACTCTGTTTGACTTGCGTAAAGTTCTCAACTTCTTTGACTTGGTCTATGAAGCACTTTTTACGCTCCTACAAGACCCCCTTCAAAGTTTTCAAATATTTTCAAAATTTGAAATACTTTGAACAGAAGCGTAAAATTTGGGATATTCAACAGTCTGCGTAAAATTTGGGATATCCAACGGTCATCTGCGTAAAGTTCGGGACTCAACAGTCCGCATAAAAGTCGAGATATTCAACCGTCAGCGTAAATTTTGGGAATTTTGTCACGCCCCAGAACCAGAATACTGGAGAGCGGGAGCGAACATAGCCAGCTACGTATATTGAAATGAAGTCCATCTCGCTATACGGTCACGGCTGTCTAGATATGAGGGTTTACTATAAGCCAACAGTCTCTTAAGGTCAAGCCTACTGTCTCAATCTCAAGCAATAAATAATCACAAGATGTTTGACCACCAAATATACAATAAAAGGCGTCCCAAATATTACATATCAGCTGATCATGAAGCTAGTCGTACAAAATGCTAGGACTAGCAAGAGTTAAGTCATACATGATCAACCCTAGGATTTGTTAATCATGTTTACAGCCCGTAGGCAGACAGAAGTAAAGTACATCAAGCTAACAGTGCTCGTCGGCTAAACGCCTCAAAAGAATAAATTTACAATAGAGTGAGCGAAACAAAATAGAAAACCCACTCGTAGCCCGGGTTCCTTCTAGTCGCCACCATCGGGCTGGAGGTTCGGTAGATCCTCAGGTGCTGCTCCGAAATCTGGCCACACAAAACCAGCTGGATCAAACCCCAGAAGAGCAAGTGCCACAAAGGAGGCCACGAAATAAAAACAAAAGTCAGCATATCAGAACATAAGAAAATGAAAGAAAAGTACAAGTAATAAAGAGCACGTCAGGACAATAAACATCTAGGGACGTGAAACCATTCTGGAGCCAGGTTACAACCCGTAAACCAAACAAGGACCGGGATTGTAACCCTTCGCCGAATAGCTCCTTGTCTACCCAATTATTGTTAGAGATAAGTAAACAAGCATGTACAAGAGTTCCAGGTACAGGAGCTAGACTGACTTAGATAAGGCTGGACTCCATCCATTCACAAGCGGCCAAGCAATTACTACGGCTTACTACTTTAACTAACGGGTTTCACAAGCCTAATTACTAACAACAATGCAATGAATTTCCCAGTCCCAAGTCCTGCAGACCATCTAGTTATCCTTCCGCAGGTTGAGAGTATGGTTGGGTACATCGCCCCGGAGACGATATACCTTAGGTGACTTAGAGGTGCAACACATGACAGTGCGCTGGAAATGTGCTCTAGTCGTCGGCAAGCTACAAGTCCAATTAAGAGCGCCCAGATAACAAGATTGCCTGTGACTGGAAATTCTCCATGAACTATAGTTAGATCTAGTCATTAGCCTAATCCATATTCAGTATGAATCCCTGACCGTGGGAAACCAGGAAGTCACGTCCTAGACATGATGCAAGACAAGACAAGTGGATTGCACAAGCAAGAAGCAGGAACACCCACGGTCAGAGTTGGTTATACAAGTCAAGTTAGCCGTCGCAACAGCATCAAGATAATCATGTCAGGGTACTTGTCAGGAGTGCGCCACGACGGGCCACTATCATGTCAGGTTGGTCATGTCAGGAGTGCACCACTACGGGTCACTGTCGTGTTATGCTGGTTCCTTGTCATACCATGCCATGTACAATAGTCATTCCAAACATATTAAGTAAAATCAAATTCATGACAAAAGATGTAAGGATATAAAATGGGCATAAAATATCTAATAAAATATCAATATACAGGCTAAAGAAGAGCCAAGCTTAAGAAAAATAAACCAAATCTCCATGATTGGACAATTGCGCAAGGGTCCCGGGGTCGGGTTGCGCAGGAGTCAAGTGCGCCAGGGGACCAACTGCGCAGGAGTGAGCTGCGCAGAAGTCGGCTTGCTGAGTTGGTTGGCGCAGGGGTAGATTGCGCATGAGTGAAGTGCGCGGGGATGGATGGCGCATGAGTCAGATTGCGCATGAGTGAAGTGCGCGGGGATGGATGGCGCATGAGTCAGATTGCGCATGAGCGGACTGCACATGCAACTGCGCAGAGCAGACTGCGTAAGAGTCCCTGCGCGCTGGGGTTGAGCGCAGTTCACCATGGGGCAAGCTGCGCGTCGTCGCTGCGCTAAAGACACAGGCCGAGAGGAGGATGCGCAGTCCAGCCCTGCGCTAAAGAGCGCAGGCTGCAGTCTGCTACTCCAGGCCGAGAAGACACCAAGAATTCAATTTTCATATCTTGGTCAAATCAAAACCAAAACTAGATTTTCAAAAGTCTAACTTGAGTAAAATTGAATTCTTTTCCCAAATGGAAGCATCAAAACCCACAAAAATTCAACCAAAATAGATCAAAACCATGTAAATCCGAAAATAAAGAAACTTAGATCTAGAACAATGGAGACTCCAAATCACAAAATTTCAAGTTTAATGTTAATCTCCATGGCCTAATCTAGCTAATGGACAATAAAAGTGGTTCTCATGTGGTGGCAAGGTGCACTTGCCTATGGGGGTTGTGTTGTGTTGAGGGTGGAGCATAGGCTAAGGTGTTCCATGCATATTAAACCAAACTAAACCAATTCTCCTCCACAAAATAAAACCAAGTCATGCCAAAACCCGTTTTACGAGAAATCCAAAATCCGCAAGTCAAGTCAATTACAAGTACAGGCCAAAATCCGAGAAAATAAAATACAGGTCCGAAATACGTATACGCTTGATAAAATACGTATTCCGAATATGGGTGTTACAACTCTACCCACCTTAAAAGAATTCCGTCCTCGGAATTTAAATCAAGATGCTAGAGTGTAAGAGCCAGCTATACTAATCACGAATAAGCTATACTAAGCAAGCAATCAAGCAATCATACATGCAAGCAAGGATGGAAGCATAAGGCATAAGAAAGACATTATACCTTATGAGTCAAACAGGTAGGGATATCGCGATCGGATATCATCGTTACGCTCCCACGTTGACTCACCTAGAGAGTGATGACCCCAAGCAACGAACTAAACTAATAGTCTTGTTCTTGAGTATCTTCTCTCTCCGGTCCAATATAGACACGGGCCTCCCTCATACGAAAGGTTGGTACCAACAACCAATTCCGAATGGTCTAGGATGTGGCTCGGGTCTGGGATGTACCGTCGTAATTGGAATACATGGAATACATCATGCACCTCACTTAGCGACGGCGGAAGAGCAAGACGATAGATACATCTCCTACTCGCTCCAGGATATCGAACGGCCCTATATACCTAGGACTAAGCTTTCCCCGCGCCCAAAGCGAATGACGCCGCGGTTAGGCGAGATCCTAAGGAATATGTCGCCGTAGCAAACTCTAGGGTCGTCGATGAGCATCATCCCAATGCCGCTGGCGATCTTGGGCAACTCGAAGACGATCTCTGATCCTTCTGACCACTTCAACTGTCTGGGCAATCATTTCTGGACCGAGCAGCTGCCTCTCCAACATCATCCCATGCTAGCGGGATCTGCACTTCCTACCGTACAGAGCCTCGAATGGTGCCATCTGGATGCTGGCCTGGAAACTGTTGTTGTACGAGAATTCCACGAGATGCAGTGATCTTCCCACGAACCACCGAAGTCAAGTGTGCAAGACCTCAACATGTCTTCAAGAGTCTGGATTGTGCGCTCTGACTGGCCATCTGTCTGCGGATGATATGCCGAACTGAACTGGAGACGAGTTCCCAAACTCTCTTGCAAGCTACGCCAAAAGTGTGACGTAAACTTGAATCTCGGTCCGAGGTGATACTGACGGGCACACCGTGAAGCCTGACAATCTGCCTGAGGTACATCTCTGCCAACTGAGTCGTAGACTGACCAACTCTGAAGGAAAGAAAGTGAGCCACCTTCGTGAGCCTGTCAACTATAACCCAAATAGCATCTCGACCAGCTGGGGATCTGGGCAATCCAGTCACAAAATCCATGGTCACATGCTCCCACTTCCATTCTGGAATCGGCAAGGGCTGAAGAAGTCCAGCGGGCCTCTGATGTTCAGCTTTAACCTGCTGGCAAACCAAACACGAGAGACAACCGGGCTATCTCCCTCTTTATGCCATTCCACCAGAAGTGCTGACGGATGTCACGGTACATCTTCGTACCACCAGGATGAATAGAATACTGCGAGCTGTGAGCTTCTGCCATGACCTCCTGTCTGATATCTCCACTTGGGTATACAAAAACGAGTACCGTGTCGAAGCGTACCATCCTCATGAATACATAACTCTGGCCTTCTTCCTGCCTCACACTCTGCTCTGAGCCGCTGAAGCTTGGAATCTGTAGACTGCGCCATCCGGATCCTCTCAACTATGCTGGACTGAACCTGTAGACTGGCCATCAATGCCATGCTGGTAGGAAGAACCACTTCAATTTCCATCTTCTGAAGATCTGTCAATAACTCTGGTTGCGCCGTCAGGAAATAACTCCGGCTCTCCGACTCAACGCATCTGCTACAACGTTGGCCTTCCCCGGTGATACTGCAAATTCACATCGTAGTCCACCAATAGCTCAAGCCATCTTCTCTGCCGCATGTTAATCCTTCTGGTGAAAACATACTTCAGGCTCTTGTGATCAGTAATATCTCCACTCTATCTCCTATAAGCAGTGCCTCCACAACTTAAGTGCAAATACTATGCTGCCAGCTCCAAGTCGTGGGTCGGGTAATTTCTCATGATCACGAATTTGACGTGATGCATAAGATATTACCTTCCCATGCTGCATCAAGACACACCCCAATCCTCTGCCTGAAGCGTCGCAATAAACTGTGAATCCTCTGGTTCCATCTGAAAGTGTGAGAATGGGAGCCGTTATCAAACCTCGCTTCAACTTCTCGAATGATTCCTGACACTCTGCTATCCAAACAAACGGCACTTCCTTACGAGTCAACTGGGTCATCGGCGCTGAATTCCTTGCAAAATCTGAAACGAATCGCCGGTAGTAGCCGGCCAATCCAAGGAAGCTGCGAACCTCTGCCACTGAACTAGGTGCTGGCCAAGTCTCGATAGCCACAATCTTCTGGGGATCCACTTCCACTCCTCCTCGAGTAATGATGTACCCAAGTACGAAAATGCGATCGAGCTAGAACTCGCATTTACTGAACTTGGCGTACAACTGGTGCTCCCTAAGCGTCTGAAGGACAACTCTGAGATGCTGCTCATGCTCTGCTTCGCTCTTGCTGTAGACCAGGATATCATCTAGGAACACGATCACGAACTGATCCAAGTAAGGCATGAAAAATGCGATTCATGAGGTCCATGAATACGGCTGGCGCATTGGTCGCTCCAAAGGGCATAACAAGGAACTTCCAATGTCCATACCTCGATCGAAAAGCTGTCTTCGGGATGTCCTGCTCTCTGACTCTGATCTGGTGGTATCCTGACCGCAAGTCTATCTTCGAGAACACTGAAGCCCCTTTAAGTTGATCAAACAAGTCATCTATCCTCGGAAGAGGGTATCTGTTCTTGATTGTCACTGAGTTCAAGGTACGATAATCTACACATAACCTGGATGTACCATCCTTCTTTTTCACTAAGAAGCATCGGGGCTCCCCAAGGTGATCCACTTGCACGAATGAATCCCTTGGTCCTGAGTTCTTCAATCATCTTGTACAAAATCTCCAACTCTGAAGGCGCCATCCTGTAGACTCGCTCTGATACTGGTGCTGTTCCGGGGATCAAGTCTATAGTGAACTCGATCTCCTCTCTGGCGGCATCCCTGGAAGCTCTTCTGGGAAGACATCTGGAAACTCTTCAACTATCCGGGGCAACTGCACTGCTGCTACTGCCATCCGCAATACTGGGAAAGATGGCTCCACTGCGCCTCTGGAAAATGAGAACTCTGGCTCTCCTGGAATGCTGAAAACAACTCTGCCAACATGGCAGTCTATCCTAGCATACTGGTTCCTCAACCAATCCATGCCTAGGACTACATCATAGTCTGCCATAGGGAATTCTATAAATCTAGCGGGGAACTCTCTACCGCTAACTACGATCCCGACACGAGGAAAAATACTCGATCTACTCCCACAAGACCATTACCAGTAAGTATCACTGATAATGACTCGGGCTCCAATCCTATCTGTGTCGCGAATCGTGCAGACATGAATGAATGCGATGCACCAGAATCAAATAATACCAATGCTTGGAGAGGAGTTGACGAGAATAGTACCTGCCACTACCTCACCTGGTGCAACTTCTTCTTCCATAGCCATCATCATGGCCTGACCTCTAGCTGCGGGTCCCCTCTGCTGGAAACCTCTCTGCCTGTTCTGTACTTGGGCTTGGGTGTACTGATGCTGGTTCTGCTGATGAAATGCCTGGGCCTGAGGCAACAATGGCCTCGGGTACTGCTGCTGCTGCACAGGTGCTGGTCCCCTAACCGATGGACTGGTTAGGTTGGAAGAGGAAGAACTACCCCTATTCGGGCAGGCTCCTATCTTGTGATCTGCCGCTCCACAAGCTAGGCACAATCCTTGCGCCCTACGACAATCTGCCACCACATGGCCCAGCTTCCCGTAATGTGAACATCCCATTGCGGAAGTCTGCTTCTGCTTCTGCTGCTGCGGGTACGTCGGGGTCGAATGCTGAACCGACGTCACTGAGGCTGCCCGCCTCGGAGTTCCAATAGTCAAACTTCTAGCTGCTGGGGCTGGAGCTGATGATTGGTGCATCTGACTGTGGGACCGCTTCCTATCTCCGGTCCTATCTACGATCCTCTGGGAGGTGTACTCATGCCTCCTGGCTGCCCTCAATACTGCATCGAACGTCTGGTGCTCGAACTGCTCGATCGCCAACAAGATCTCCAAATGTAGTCCCTGCTGGAACCGCTGGGCCCTATCAAACTCGGTCGCCACCAAGGTGGGGGCAAACCTACTGAGTCTAGAAAACTCAGTCGCATAACATCGACTGTTCTGCCTCCTTGCTTCAGGTTGGTAAATCTGGTCTGCAGGACGTACCGAGCCACAGCATCGAAATACTTTGTCTGGAATCTATCTCAAAATACTGCCCAAGCAATGGGTGCCACTAATCCTATGGCTTGTGCTGCCCACCAACTGCGAGCTAAGTCCAGCAACTGTAGCCGTACCACGGCCACCTTCTCATTCTCAGGTGTTCTAGCTGCTTCCAGAACCACCTCGGTATCCTGAAGCCAAGCGTCCGCGGCAATCGCATCTTCACTGCCGTCGAAGAATGGAGAGTTCAAGCTTGAAGCTGTTGGCCGTGCTGTTCCCTGGATGACCGCCTCTGGTCAAAGCATCTGCACTGTCTGGTGCAAGGCGTCTCCTCTACGATCCTGGGAAGCTATTAAGGTCCTGATGAGACCTACCAAGGTGCCATCATCCGGCTCGGCAGGCTGAACGGGCTAAACTGGGGGCTCTCCTCCAGGAGGTATAACTCTGGAGGCTACTCCGGAGTGCTGGACTTGATCTCCAGGTTGCTGCTGGTCCACGAGAGGTGCTCCTCCTTGCTGATCGGCAGGGTCAGGTACAGTACCGCTGAAGAAGACGACACAGGGAAACAATGAGGAAGGACCAGGACAGATCAATGATACAAGCATGTGATCAAGTCAAGATTCTCAGGGATTCAGAGATATGAACGGAGATCAAGGACGAATAATGATTGAGACACCTATCGGTAAACCCTCATATTTCTTGATTGACAAGACCTGCATGGGCCACCACTTAAACCATGTCACGCCCCAGAACCAGAATACTGGAGCGCGGGGACGAACATAGCCAGCTACGTATATTGAAATGAAGTCCATCTCGCTATACGATCACGGCTGTCTAGATATGAGGGTTTACTACAAGCCAACAGTCTCTTAAGGTCAAGCCTACTGTCTCAATCTCAAGCAAATAATATAATCACAAGATGTTTGACCACCAAATATACAATAAAAGGCGTCCCAAATATTACATATCAGCTGATCATGAAGCTAGTCGTACAAAATGCTAGGACTAGCAAGAGTTAAGTCATACATGATCAACCCTAGGATTTGTTAATCATGTTTACTGCCGTAGGCAGACAGTAAGTAAAAGTGCATCGAGCTAACAGGTGCTCGTCGGCTAAACGCCTCAAAAGAATAAATTTACAATAGAGTGAGCGAAACAAATAGAAAACCCACTCGTAGCCCGGGTTCCTTCTAGTCGCCACCATCGGCTGGAGGTTCGGTAGATCCTCGGGTGCTGCTCCGAAATCTGGCCACACAAAACCAGCTGGGTCAAACCCCAGAAAGAGCAAGTGCCACAAAGGAGGCCACGAAATAGAACAAAAGCCAGCATATCAGAACATAAGAAAATGAAAGAAAAGTACAAGTAAAAGAGCACGTCAGGACAATAAACGACTAGGGACGTGAAACCATTTCTGGGAGCCAGGTTACAACCCGTAAACCAAACAAGGACCGGGGTTGTAACCCTTCGCCTGAATAGCTCCTTATCTCTACCCAATTATTGTTAGAGATAAGTAAAACAAGCATGTACAAGAGTTCCAGGTAAGGAGCTAGACATGACTTAGACAAGGCTGGACTCCATCCATTCACAAGCGGCCAAGCAATTACTACGGCTTACTACTTTAACTAACTAGGGTTGTCACAAGCCTAATTACTAACAAGATGCAATGAGAATTTCCCAGTCCCAAGCCCTGCAGACCATCTAGTTATCCTTCCGCGGGTTGAGAGTATGGTACATCGCCCGGAGACGATATACCCTTAGGTGACTTAGAGGTGCAACACATGACAGTGCTGGAAATGTGCTCTACTCGTCGGCAAGCTACAAGTCCAATTAGAGCACCCAGATAACAAGATTGCCTGTGACTGGAAATTCTCTATAACTATAGTTAGATCTAGTCATTAGCCTAATCCATATTCAGTATGAATCCCTACCGTGGGGAAACCAGGGAGTCACGTCCTAGACATGATGCAAGACAAGACAAGTGGATTGCACAAGCAAGCAAGCAGGAACACCCACGTGTCAGAGTTGGTTATACAAGTCAAGTTAGCCGTCGCAACAGCATCAAGATAAATCATGTCAGGGTACTTGTCAGGAGTGCGCCACGACGGGCCACTATCATGTCAGGTTGGTCATGTCAGGAGTGCACCACTACGGGTCACTGTCGTGTTATGCTGGTTCCTTGTCATACCATGCCATGTACAATAGTCATTCCAAACATATTAAGTAAAATCAAGTTCATGACAAAAGACGTAAGGATATAAAATGGGCATAAAATATCTAATAAAATATCAATATACAGGGCTAAAGAAGAGCCAAGCTTAAGGAAAAATAAACCAAATCTCCATGATTGGACAGATTGTGCAAGGGTCCCTGGGGTCGGGTTGCGCAGGAGTCAAGTGCGCCAGGGGCCAACTGCGCAGGAGTGAGCTGCGCAGAAGTCGGCTTGCGCTGAGTTGGTTGGCGCAGGGGTTAGATTGCGCATGAGTGAAGTGCGCGGGGATGGATGGCGCATGAGTCAGATTGCGCATGAGTGAAGTACGCGAGGATGGATGGCGCATGAGTCAGATTGCGCATGAGCGGACTGCGCATGAGCAGACTGCGCAAGAGCAGACTGCGCAAGAGTCCCTGCGCGCTGGGGTTGAGCGCAGTTCACCATAGGGCAAGCTGCGCGGTCGGTGCTGCACTAAAGAGCACAGGCCGAGAGGAGGGATGCGCAGTCCAGCCCTGCGCTAAAGAGCGCAGGCTGCAGTCTGCTACTCCAGGCCGAGAAGAACACCAAGAACACCAAGAATTCAAATTTTCATATCTTGGTCAAATCAAAACCAAAACTAGATTTTCAAAGGTCTAACTTGAGTAAAATTGAATTCTCTTCCAAATGGAAGCATCAAAACCCACAAAAATCCAACCAAAATAGATCAAAACCATGTAATCCGAAAGTAAAGAAACTTAGATCTAGAACAATGGAGACTCCAAATCACAAAATATCAAGTTCTAATGTTAATCTCCATGGCCTAATCTAGCTAATGGACAAATAAAAAGTGGTTCTTATGTGGTGGCAAGGTGCACTTGCCTATGGGGGTTGGTGTTGTGTTGAGGGTGGAGCATAGGCTAAGGTGTTCCATGCATATTAAACCAAACTAAACCAATTCTCCTCCACAAAATAAAACCAAGTCATGCCAAAACCCGTTTTACGAGAAATCCAAAATCCGCAAGTCAGTCAATTACAAGTACAGGCCAAAATTCGAGAAAATAAAATACAGGTCCGAAATACGTATACGCTTGATAAAATACGTATTCCGAATATGGGTGTTACAACTCTACCCACCTTAAAAGAATTTCGTCCTCGGAATTTAAATCAAGATGCTAGAGGTGTAAGAGCCAGCTATACTAATCACAAATAAGCTATACTAAGCAAGCAATCAAGCAATCATACATGCAAGCAAGGGATGGAAGCATAAGGCATAAGGAAGACATTATACCTTATGAGTCAAACAGGTAGGGATATCGCGATCGGATATCATCGTCACGCTCCCACGTTGACTCACCTAGAGAGTGATGACCCCAAGCAACACGGACTAAACTAATAGTCTTGTTCTTTAGTATCTTCTCTCTCTGGTCCAATATAGACACGGGCCTCTCCTCATACGAAAGGTTGGTACCAACAACCAATTCCGAATGGTCTAGGATGTGGATCGGGTCTGGAATGTACCGTCGTAATTGGGACACATGGAATACATCATGCACCTCACTTAGCGACGGCGGAAGAGCA
The DNA here is from genome assembly GCA_029216955.1 of Iris pallida. Taxonomy (NCBI): domain Eukaryota; kingdom Viridiplantae; phylum Streptophyta; class Magnoliopsida; order Asparagales; family Iridaceae; genus Iris; species Iris pallida. The sequence goes on from JANAVB010009999.1 coordinate 10,117,470, forward strand.
AGACGATAGGATACATCTCCTACTCGCTCCAGGATATCGAACGGCCCTATATACCTAGGACTAAGCTTTCCCCGCATGCCAAAGCGAATGACGCCGCGGTTAGACGAGATCCTAAGGAATACATGGTCGTCGATAGCAAACTCTAGGGGTCGTCGATGAGCATCGGCCCAATGCGCTGGCGATCTTGGGCAACTCGAAGACGATCTCTGATCCTTCTGACCACTTCAACTGTCTGGGCAATCATTTCTGGACCGAGCAGCTGCCTCTCTCCAACATCATCCTATGCTAGCGGGGATCTGCACTTCCTACCGTACAGAGCCTCGAATGGTGCCATCTGGATGCTGGCCTGGAAACTGTTGTTGTACGAGAATTCCACGAGATGCAGGTGATCTTACCACGAACCACCGAAGTCAAGTGTGCAAGACCTCAACATGTCTTCAAGAGTCTGGATTGTGCGCTCTGACTGGCCATCTGTCTGCGGAATGATATGCCAAACTGAACTGGAGACGAGTTCCCAAACTCTCTTGCAAGCTACGCCAAAAGTGTGACGTAAAATCTTGAATCTCGATCCGAGGTGATACTGACGGGCACACCGTGAAGCCTGACAATCTGCCTGAGGTACATCTCTGCCAACTGAGCCGTAGACTGACCAACTCTGAAGGAAAGAAAGTGAGCCACCTTCGTGAGCCTGTCAACTATAACCCAAATAGCATCTCGACCAGCTGGGGATCTGGGCAATCCAGTCACAAAATCCATGGTCACATGCTCCCACTTCCATTCTGTAATCGGCAAGGGCTGAAGAAGTCCAGCGGGCCTCTGATGTTCAGCTTTAACCTGCTGGCAAACCAAACACCGAGAGACAAACCGGACTATCTCCCTCTTCATGACATTCCACCAGAAGTGCTGACGGATGTCACGGTACATCTTCGTACCACCAGGATGAATAGAATACTGCGAAGCTGTGAGCTTCTGCCATGACCTCCTGTCTGATATCTCTACTGGGTACACAAAGACGAGTGCCGTGTCGAAGCGTACCATCCTCATGAATACATAACTCTGGCCATCTTCCTGCCTCACACTCTGCTCTGAGCCGCTGAAGCTTGGAATCTGTAGACTGGCGCCATTCGGATCCTCTCAACTATGCTGGACTGAACCTGTAGACTGGCCATCAATGCCACGCTGGTAGGAAGAACCACTTCAATTCCATCTTCTGAAGATCTGTCAATAACTCTGGTTGCGCCGTCAGGAAATAAACTCCGGCTCTCCGACTCAACGCATCTGCTACAACGTTGGCCTTCCCCGGGTGATACTGCAAATTCACATCGTAGTCCACCAATAGCTCAAGCCATCTTCTCTGCCGTATGTTAAGATCCTTCTGGGTGAAAACATACTTCAGGCTCTTGTGATCAGTAAATATCTCCACTCTATCTCCATATAAGTTGTGCCTCCACAACTTAAGTGCAAACACTACTGCTAGCCAGCTCCAAGTCGTGGGTCGGGTAATTCTTTTCATGATCACGAAGTTGACGTGATGCATAAGATATTACCTTCCCATGCTGCATCAAGACACACCCCAATCCTCTGCCTGAAGCGTCGCAATAAACTGTGAATCCTCCGGTCCCATCTGGAAGTGTGAGAATGGGAGCCGTTATCAAACCTCGCTTCAACTTCTCGAATGATTCCTGATACTCTGCTGTCCAAATAAACGGCACATCCTTACGAGTCAACTGGGTCATCGGTGCTGAAATCCTTACAAAATCTGAAACGAATCGCCGGTAGTAGCCGGCCAATCCAAGGAAGCTGCGAACCTCTAGCCACTGAACTAGGTGCTGGCCAAGTCTCGATAGCCACAATTTTCTGGGGATCCACTTCCACTCCTCCTCGAGTAATGATGTGACCCAAGTACGAAATACGATCGAGCCAGAACTCGCATTTACTGAACTTGGCGTACAACTGGTGCTCCCTAAGCGTCTGAAGGACAACTCTGAGATGCTGCTCATGCTCTGCTTTGCTCTTGCTGTAGACCAGGATATCATCTAGGAACACGATCACAAACTGATCCAAGTAAGGCATGAAAATGCGATTCATGAGGTCCATGAATACGGCTGGCGCATTGGTCGCTCCAAAGGGCATAACAAGGAACTTCCAATGTCCATACCTCGATCGAAAAGCTGTCTTCGGGATGTCCTGCTCTCTGACTCTGATCTGGTGGTATCCTGACCGTAAGTCTATCTTCTAGAACACTGAAGCCCCTTTAAGTTGATCAAACAAGTCATCTATCCTCGGAAGAGGGTATCTGTTCTTGATTGTCACTGAGTTCAAGGTACGATAATCTACACATAACCTGGACGTACCATCCTTCTTTTTCACAAGAAGCATCGGGGCTCCCCAAGGTGATCCACTTGCACGAATGAATCCCTTGGTCCTGAGTTCTTCAATCATCTTGTACAAAATCTCAAACTCTGAAGGTGCCATCCTGTAGACTCGCTCTGATACTGGTGCTGTTCCGGGGATCAAGTCTATAGTGAACTCGATCTCCCTCTCTGGCGGTATCCCTGGAAGCTCTTCTGGGAAGACATCTGGAAACTCTTCAACTATCCGGGGCAACTGTACTGCTGCTACTGCCATCCGCAATACTGGGAAGATGGCTCCACTGTGCCTCTGGAAAATGAGAACTCTGGCTCTCCTGGAATGCTGAAAACAACTCTGCCAACATGGCAGTCTATCCTAGCATACTGGTTCCTCAACCAATCCATTCCTAGGACTACATCATAGTCTGCCATAGGGAATTCTATAAATCTAGCGGGGAACTCTCTACCGCTAACTACGATCCGACACGAGAAAACACCCGATCTACTCCCACAAGACCATTACCAGTAAGTATCACTGATAATGACTCGGGCTCCAATCCTATCTGTGTCGCGAATCGTGCAGACATGAATGAATGCGATGCACCAGAATCAAATAATACCAATGCTGGAGAGGAGTTGACGAGAAAAGTACCTGCCACTACCTCACCTGGTGCAACTTCTTCTTCCATAGCCATCATCATGGCCTGACCTCTAGCTGCGGGTCCCCTCTGCTGGAAACCTCTCTGCCTGTTCTGTACTTGGGCTTGGGTGTACTGCTGATGAAATGCCTGGGCCTGAGGCAACAATGGCCTCGGGTACTGCTGCTGCTGCACAGGTGCTGGTCCCCTAACCGATGGACTGGTTAGGTTGGAAGAGGAAGAACTACCCCTATTCGGGCAGGCTCCTATCTTGTGATCTGCCGCTCCACAAGCTAGGCACAATCCTTGCGCCTACGACAATCTGCCACCCACATGGCCCGGCTTCCCGTAATGTGAACATCCCATTGCGGAAGTCTGCTTCTGCTTCTGCTCCTGCGGGTACGTCGGGGTCGAATGCTAAACAGACGTCACTGAGGCCGCCCGCCTCGGAGTTCCAATAGTCAAACTTCTAGCTGCTGGGGCTGGAGCTGATGATTGGTGCATCTGACTGTGGGACCGCTTCCTATCTCCGGTCCTATCTACGATCCTCTGGGAGGTGTACTCATGCCTCCTAGCTGCCCTCAATACTGCATCGAACGTCTGGTGCTCGAACTGCTCGACCGCCAACAAGATCTCCAAATGCAGTCCCTGCTGGAACCGCTGGGCCCTATCAAACTCGGTCGCCACCAAGGTGGGGGCAAACCTACTGAGTCTAGAAAACTCAGTCGCATAACCATCGACTGTTCTGCCTCCTTGCTTCAGGTTGGTAAATCTGGTCTGCAGGTCGTACCGAGCCACAGCATCGAAATACTTTGTCTGGAATCTCTCTCTAAATACTGCCCAAGCAATGGGTGCCACTAATCCCATGGCTTGCGCTGCCCACCAACTGCGAGCTAAGTCCAGCAACTGTAGCCGTACCACGGCCACCTTCTCATTCTCAGGTGTTCTAGCTGCTTCCAGAACCACCTCGGTATCCTGAAGCCAAGTGTCCGCGGCAATCGCATCTTCACTGACGTCGAAGAATGGAGGGTTCAAGCGCTTGAAGCTGTTGGCCGCGCTGTTCCCTGGATGACCGCCTCTGGTCAAAGCATCTGCCACTATCTGGTGCAAGGCGTCTCCTCTACGATCCTGGGAAGCTATCAAGGTCCTGATGAGACCTACCAAGGTGCCATCATCCGGCTCGGCAGGCTGAACGGGCTAAACTGGGGGCTCTCCTCCAGGAGGTATAACTCTGGAGGCTACTCCGGAGTGCTGGGCTTGATCTCCAGGTTGCTGCTGGTCCACGGGAGGTGCTCCTCCTTGCTGATCGGCAGGGTCAGGTACAGTGCCGCTGAAGAAGATGACACAGGGAAACAATGAGGAAGGACCAGGACAGATCAATGATACAAGCATGTGATCAAGTCAAGATTCTCAGGGATTCAGAGGATATGAACGGAGATCAAGGACGAATAATGATTGAGACACCTATCGGTAAACCCTCATATTTCTTGATTGACAAGACCTGCATGGGCCACCACTTAAACCATGTCACGCCCCAGAACCAGAATACTGGAGAGCGGGGGCGAACATAGCCAGCTACGTATATTGAAATGAAGTCCATCTCGCTATACGGTCACGGCTGTCTAGATATGAGGGTTTACTACAAGCCAACAGTCTCTTAAGGTCAAGCCTACTGTCTCAATCTCAAACAAATAATATAATCACAAGATGTTTGACCACCAAATATACAATAAAAGGCGTCCCAAATATTACATATCAGCTGATCATGAAGCTAGTCGTACAAAATGCTAGGACTAGCAAGAGTTAAGTCATACATGATCAACCCTAGGATTTGTTAATCATATTTACAGCCCGTAGGCAGACAGTAAGTAAAAGTGCATCGAGCTAACAGGTGCTCGTCGGCTAAACGTCTCAAAAGAATAAATTTACAATAGAGTGAGCGAAACAAAATAGAAAACCCACTCGTAGCCTGGGTTCCTTCTAGTCGCCACCATCGGGCTGGAGGTTCAGTAGATCCTCGGGTGCTGCTCCGAAATCTGGCCACACAAAACCAGCTGGGTCAAACCCCAGAAAGAGCAAGTGCCACAAAGGAGGCCACGAAATAAGAACAAAAGCCAGCATATCAGAACATAAGAAAATGAAAGAAAAGTACAAGTAATAAAGAGCACGTCAGGACAATAAACGACTAGGGACGTGAAACCATTATGGGAGCCAGGTTACAACCCGTAAACCAAACAAGGACCGGGGTTGTAACCCTTCGCCTGAATAGCTCATTGTCTCTACCCAATTATTGTTAGAGATAAGTAAAACAAGCATGTACAAGAGTTCCAGGTACAGGAGCTAGACATGACTTAGACAAGGCTGGACTCCATCCATTCACAAGCGGCCAAGCAATTACTACGGCTTACTACTTTAACTAACTAGGGTTGTCACAAGCCTAATTACTAACAAGATGCAATGAGAATTTCCCAGTCCCAAGCCCTGCAGACCATCTAGTTATCCTTCCGCGGGTTGAGAGTATGGTTGGGTACATCGCCCCGGAGACGATATACCCTTAGGTGACTTAGAGGTGCAACACATGACAGTGCGCTGGAAATGTGCTCTACTCGTCGGCAAGCTACAAGTCCAATTAAGAGCGCCCAGATAACAAGATTGCCTGTGACTGGAAATTCTCCATGAACTATAGTTAGATCTAGTCATTAGCCTAATCCATATACAGTATGAATCCCTGAACGTGGAGAAACCAGGGAGTCACGTCCTAGACATGATGCAAGAAAAGACAAGTGGATTGCACAAGCAAGCAAGCAGGAACACCCACGGTGTCAGAGTTGGTTATACAAGTCAAGTTAGCCGTCGCAACAGTATCAAGATAAATCATGTCAGGGTACTTGTCAGGAGTGCGCCACGACGGGCCACTATCATGTCAGGTTGGTCATGTCAGGAGTGCACCACTATGGGTCACTGTCGTGTTATGCTGGTTCCTTTTCATACCATGCCATGTACAATAGTCATTCCAAACATATTAAGTAAATCAAGTTCATGACAAAAGACGTAAGGATATAAAATGGGCATAAAATATCTAATAAAATATCAATATACAGGGCTAAAGAAGAGCCAAGCTTAAGGAAAAATAAAACCAAATCTCTATGATTGGACAGATTGTGCAAGGGTCCCTGGGGTCGGGTTGCGCAGGAGTCAAGTGCGCCAGGGGCCAACTGCGCAGGAGTGAGCTGCGCAGAAGTCGGCTTGCGCTGAGTTGGTTGGCGCAGGGGTCAGATTGCGCATGAGTGAAGTGCGCGGGGATAGATGGCGCATGAGTCAGACTGCGCATGAGTGAAGTGCGCGGGGATGGATGGCGCATGAGTCAGATTGCGCATGAGCGGACTGCGCATGAGCAGACTGCGCAAGAGCAGACTGCGCAAGAGCAGACTGCGCAAGAGTCCCTGCGCGCTGGGGTTGAGCGCAGTTCACCATAGGGCAAGCTGCGCAGTCGGCGCTGCGCTAAAGAGCACAGGCCGAGAGGAGGATGCGCAGTCCAGCCCTGCGCTAAAGAGCGCAGGCTGCAGTCTGCTACTCCAGGCCGATAAGAACACCAAGAATTCAAATTTTCATATCTTGGTCAAATCAAAACCAAAATTAGATTTTCAAAGGTCTAACTTGAGTAAAATTGAATTCTCTTCCACATGGAAGCATCAAAACCCACAAAAATCCAACCAAAATAGATCAAAACCATGTAAATCCGAAAATAACGAAACTTAGATCTAGAACAATGGAGACTCCAAATCACAAAATGTCAAGTTCTAATGTTAATCTCCATGGCCTAATCTAGCTAATGGACAAATAAAAAGTGGTTCTCATGTGGTGGCAAGGTGCACTTGCCTATGGGGGTTGGTGTTGTGTTGAGGGTGGAGCATAGGCTAAGGTGTTCCATGCATATTAAACTAAACTAAACCAAACCAAACTAAACCAATTCTCCTCCACAAAATAAAACCAAGTCATGCCAAAACCCGTTTTACGAGAAATACAAAATCCGCAAGTCAAGTCAATTACAAGTACAGGCCAAAATCCGAGAAAATAAAATACAGGTCCGAAATACGTATACGCTTGATAAAATACGTATTCCGAATATGGGTGTTACAACTCTACCCACCTTAAAAGAATTCCGTCCTCGGAATTTAAATCAAGATGCTAGAGGTGTAAGAGCCAGCTATACTAATCACGAATAAGCTATACTAAGCAAGCAATCAAGCAATCATACATGCAAGCAAGGGATGGAAGCATAAGGCATAAGGAAGACATTATACCTTATGAGTCAAACAGGTAGGGATATCGCGATCGGATATCATCCTCACGCACCTACGTTGACTCACCTAGAGAGTGATGACCCCAAGCAACACGGACTAAACTAATAGTCTTGTTCTTGAGTATCTTCTCTCTCCGGTCCAATATAGACACGGGCCTCTCCTCATACGAAAGGTTGGTACCAACAACCAATTCCGAATGGTCTAGGATGGGGCTCGAGTCTGGGATATACCGTCGTAATTGGGACACATGGAATACATCATGCACCTCACTTAGCGACGGCGGAAGAGCAAGACGATAGGATACATCTCCTACTCGCTCCAGGATATCGAACGGCCCTATATACCTAGGACTAAGCTTTCCCCGCACGCCAAAGCGAATGACGCCGCGGTTAGGCGAGATCCTAAGGAATACATGGTCGCCGATAGCAAACTCTAGGGGTCGTCGATGAGCATCGGCCCAATGCCGCTGGCGATCTTGGGCAACTCGAAGAAGATCTCTGATCCTTCTGACCACTTCAACTGTCTGGGCAATCATTTCTGGACCGAGCAACTGCCTCTCTCCAACATCATCCCATGCTAGCGGGGATCTGTACTTCTTACCGTACAGAGCCTCGAATGGTGCCATCTGGATGCTGGCCTGGAAACTGTTGTTGTACGAGAATTCCATGAGATGCAGGTGATCTTCCCACGAACCACCGAAGTCAAGTGTGCAAGACCTCAACATGTCTTCAAGAGTCTGGATTGTGCGCTCTGACTGGCCATCTGTCTGCGGATGATATGCCAAACTGAACTGGAGACGAGTTCCCAAACTCTCTTGCAAGCTACGCCAAAAGTGTGACATAAACCTTGAATCTCGGTCCGAGGTGATACTGACAGGCACACCGTGAAGCCTGACAATCTGCCTGAGGTACATCTCTGCCAACTGAGCCGTAGACTGACCAACTCTGAAGGAAAGAAAGTGAGCCACCTTCGTGAGCCTGTCAACTATAACCCAAATAGCATCTCGACCAGCTGGGGATCTGGGTAATCCAGTCACAAAATCCATGGTCACATGCTCCCACTTCCATTCTGGAATCGGCAAGGGCTGAAGAAGTCCAGCGGGCCTCTGATGTTCAGCTTTAACCTGCTGGCAAACCAAACACCGAGAGACAAACCGGGGTATCTCCCTCTTCATGCCATTCCAGCAGAAGTGCTGACGGATGTCACGGTACATCTTCGTACCACCAGGATGAATAGAATACTGCGAGCTGTGAGCTTCTGCCTTGACCTCCTGTCTGGTATCTCCACTGGGTACACAAAGACGAGTGCCGTGTCGAAGCGTACCATCCTCATGAATACATAACTCTGGCCTTCTTTCTGTCTCACACTCTGCTCTGAGCCGCTGAAGCTTGGAATCTGTAGACTGCGCCATCCGGATCCTCTCAACTATGCTGGACTGAACCTGTAGACTGGCCATCAATGCCACGCTGGTAGGAAGAACCACTTCAATTCCCATCTTCTGAAGATCTGTCAATAACTCTGGTTGTGCCGTCAGGAAATAAACTCCGGCTCTCCGACTCAACGCATCTGCTACAACGTTGGCCTTCCCCGGGTGATACTGCAAATTCACATCGTAGTCCACCAATAGCTCAAGCCATCTTCTCTGCCGCATGTTAAGATCCTTCTGGGTGAAAACATACTTCAGGCTCTTGTGATCAGTAAATATCTCCACTCTATCTCCATATAAGTAGTGCCTCCACAACTTAAGTGCAAACACTACTGCTGCCAGCTCCAAGTCGTGGGTCGGGTAATTCTTCTCATGATCACGAAGTTGACGTGATGCATAAGATATTACCTTCCCATGCTGCATCAAGACACACCCCAATCCTCTGCCTGAAGCGTCGCAATAAACTGTGAATCCTCCGGTCCCATCTGGAAGTGTGAGAATGGGAGCCATTATCAAACCTCGCTTCAACTTCTCGAATGATTCCTGACACTCTGCTGTCCAAACAAACGGCACATCCTTACGAGTCAACTGGGTCATCGGCGCTGAAATCCTTGCAAAATCTGAAATGAATCGTCGGTAGTAGCCGGCCAATCCAAGGAAGCTGCGAACCTCTGCCACTGAACTAGGTGCTGGCCAAGTCTCGATAGCCACAATCTTCTGGAGATCTACTTCCACTCCTCCTCGAGTAATAATGTAACCCAAGTACGAAATGCGATCGAGCCAGAACTCGTATTTACGGAACTTGGCGTACAACTGGTGCTCCCTAAGCGTCTGAAGGACAACTCTGAGATGCTGCTCATGCTCTGCTTTGCTCTTGCTGTAGACCAGGATATCATCTAGGAACACGATCACGAACTGATCCAAGTAAGGCATGAAAATGCGATTCATGAGGTCCATGAATACGGCTGGCGCATTGGTCGCTCCAAAGGGCATAACAAGGAACTCCCAATGTCCATACCTCGATCGAAAAGCTGTCTTTGGGATGTCCTGCTCTCTGACTCTGATCTGGTGGTATCCTGACCGCAAGTCTATCTTCGAGAACACTGAAGCCCCTTTAAGTTGATCAAACAAGTCATCTATCCTCGGAAGAGGGTATCTGTTCTTGATTGTCACTGAGTTCAAGGTACGATAATCTATACATAACCGGGACGTACCATCCTTCTTTTTCACAAGAGGCATCGGGGCTCCTCAAGGTGATCCACTTGCACGAATGAATCCCTTGGTCCTGAGTTCTTCAATCATCTTGTACAAAATCTCCAACTCTGAAGGCGCCATCCTGTAGACTCGCTCTGATACTGGTGCTGTTCCGGGGATCAAGTCTATAGTGAACTCGATCTCCCTCTCTGGCGGCATCCCTGGAAGCTCTTCTGGGAAGACATCTGGAAACTCTTCAACTATCCGGGGCAACTGCACTGCTGCTACTGCCATCCGCAATACTGGAGAAGATGGCTCCACTGCACCTCTGGAAAATGAGAACTCTGGCTCTCCTGGAATGCTTAAAACAAATCTGCCAACATGGCAGTCTATCCTAGCATACTGGTTCCTCAACCAATCCATGCCTAGGACTACATCATAGTCTGCCATAGGGAATTCTATAAATCAAGCGGGGAACTCTCTACCGCTAACTACGATCCGACACGAGGAAAACACTCGATCTACTCCCACAAGACCATTACCAGTAAGTATATTGAGCCTCGCTGATAATGACTCGGGCTCCAATCCTATCCGTGTCGCGAATCGTGCAGACATGAATGAATGCGATGCACCAGAATCAAATAATACCAATGCTGGAGAGGAGTTGACGAGAATAGTACCTGCCACTACCTCACCTGGTGCAACTTCTTCTTTCATAGCCATCATCATGGCCTGACCTCTAGCTGCGGGTCCCCTCTGCTGGAAACCTCTCTGCCTGTTCTGTACTTGGGCTTGGGTGTACTGCTGGTTCTGCTGATGAAATGCCTGGGCCTGAGGCAACAATGGCCTCGGGTACTGCTGCTGCTGCACAGGTGCTGGTCCCCTAACCGATGGACTAGTTAGGTTGGAAGAGGAAGAACTACCCCTATTCGGGCAGGCTCCTATCTTGTGATCTGCCGCTCCACAAGTTAGGCACAATCCTTGCGCCCTACGACAATCTGCCACCACATGGCCCGGCTTCCCGTAATGTGAACATCCCATTGCGAAAGTCTGCTTCTGCTTCTGCTGCTGCGGGTACGTCGGGGTCGAATGCTGAACCGACGTCACTGAGGCCGCCCGCCTCAGAGTTCTAATAGTCAAACTTCTAGCTGCTGGGGCTGGAGCTGATGATTGGTGCATCTGACTGTGGGACCGCTTCCTATCTCCGGTCCTATCCACGATCCTCTGGGAGGTGTACTCATGCCTCCTAGCTGCCCTCAATACTGCATCGAACGTCTGGTGCTCGAACTGCTCGACCGCCAACAATATCTCCAAATGCAGTCCCTGCTGGAACCGCTAGGCCCTATCAAACTCGGTCGCCACCAAGGTGGGGGCAAACCTACTGAGTCTAGAAAACTCAGTCGCATAACCATCGACTGTTCTGCCTCCTTGCTTCAGGTTGGTAAATCTGGTCTGCAGGTCGTATCGAGCCACAGCATCGAAATACTTTGTCTGGAATCTCTCTCTAAATACTGCCCAAGCAATAGGTGCCACTAATCCCATGGCTTGCGTTGCCCACCAACTGCGAGCTAAGTCCAGCAACTGTAGCCATACCACGGCCACCTTCTCATTCTCAGGTGTTCTAGCTGCTTCCAGAACTACCTCGGTATCCTAAGCCAAGCGTCTGCGGCAATCGCATCTTCACTACCGTCGAAGAATGGAGGGTTCAAGCGCTTGAAGCTGTTGGCCGCGCTGTTCCCTGGATGACCGCCTCTGGTCAAAGCATCTGCCACTGTCTGGTGTAAGGCGTCTCCTCTACGATCCTGGGAAGCTATCAAGGTCCTGATGAGACCTACCAAGTTGCCATCATCCGGCTCGGCAGGCTGAACGGGCTGAACTGGGGGCTCTCCTCCAGGAGGTATAACTCTGGAGGCTACTCCGGAGTGCTGGGCTTGATCTCCAGGTTGCTGCTGGTCCACGGGAGGTGCTCCTCCTTGCTGATCCGCAGGGTCAGGTACAGTGCCGCTGAAGAAGACGACACAGGGAAACAATGAGGAAGGACCAGGACAGATCAATGATACAAGCATGTGATCAAGTCAAGATTCTCAGGGATTCAGAGAATATGAACGGAGATCAAGGACGAATAATGATTGAGACACCTATCGGTAAACCCTCACATTTCTTGATTGACAAGACCTGCATGGGCCACCACTTAAACCATGTCACGCCCCAGAACCAGAATACTGGAGAGCGGGGGCGAACATAGCCAGCTACGTATATTGAAATGAAGTCCATCTCGCTATACGGTCACGGCTGTCTAGATATGAGGGTTTACTACAAGCCAACAGTCTCTTAAGGTCAAGCCTACTGTCTCAATCTCAAGCAAATAATATAATCATAAGATGTTTGACCACCAAATATACAATAAAAGGCGTCCCAAATATTACATATCAGCTGATCATGAAGCTAGTCATACAAAATGCTGGGACTAGCAAGAGTTAAGTCATACATGATCAACCCTAGGATTTGTTATTCATGTTTACAGCCCGTAGGCAGACAGTAAGTAAAAGTGCATCGAGCTAACAGGTGCTCGTCGGCTAAACGCCTCAAAAGAATAAATTTACAATAGAGTGAGCGAAACAAAATAGAAAACCCACTCGTGGCCCGGGTTCCTTCTAGTCGCCACCATCGGGCTGGAGGTTCGGTAGATCCTCGGGTGCTGCTCCGAAATCTGGTCACACAAAACCAGTTGGGTCAAACCCCAGAAAGAGCAAGTGCCACAAAGGAGGCCACGAAATAAGAACAAAAGCCAGCATATTAGAACATAAGAAAATGAAAGAAAAGTACAAGCAATAAAGAGTACGTCAGGACAATAAATGACTAGGGACGTGAAACCATTCTGGGAGCCAGGTGACAACCCGTAAACCAAACAAGGACCGGGGTTGTAACCCTTCGCCTGAATAGCTCCTTGTCTCTACCCAATTATTGTTAGAAATAAGTAAAACAAGCATGTACAAGAGTTCCAGGTACAGGAGCTAGACATGACTTAGACAAGGCTGGACTCCATCCATTCACAAGCGGCCAAGCAATTACTACGACTTACTACTTTAACTAACTAGGGTTGTCACAAGCCTAATTCCTAACAAGAAGCAATGAGAATTTCCCAGTCCCAAGTCCTGCAGACCATCTAGTTATCCTTCCGCGGGTTGAGAGTATGGTTGGGTACATCGCCCCGGAGATGATATACCCTTAGGTGACTTAGAGGTGCAACACATGAGAGTGCGCTGGAAATGTGCTCTACTCGTCGGCAAGCTACAAGTCCAATTAAGAGCGCCCAGATAACAAGATTGCCTGTGACTGAAAATTCTCCATGAACTATAGTTAGATCTAGTCATTAGCCTAATCCATATTCAGTATGAATCCCTGACCGTGGGGAAACCAGAGAGTCACGTCCTAGACATGATGCAAGACAAGACAAGTGGATTGCACAAGCAAGCAAGTAGGAACACCCACGGTGTCAAAGTTGGTTATACAAGTCAAGTTAGCCGTCGCAACAGCATCAAGATAAATCATGTCAGGGTACTTGTCAGGAGTGCGCCACGACGGGCCACTATCATGTCAGGTTGGTCATGTCAGGAGTGCACCACTACGGGTCACTGTCGTGTTATGCTGGTTCCTTGTCATACCATGCCATGTACAATAGTCATTCCAAACATATTAAGTAAAATCAAGTTCATGACAAAAGACGTAAGGATATAAAATAGGCATAAAATATCTAATAAAATATCAATATATAGGGCTAAAGAAGAGCCAAGCTTAAGGAAAAATAAAACCAAATCTCCATGATTGGACAGATTGCGCAAGGGTCCCTGGGGTCGGGTTGCGCAGGAGTCAAGTGCGCCAGGGGCCAACTGCGTAGGAGTGAGCTGCGCAGAAGTTGGCTTGCGCTGAGTTGGTTGGCGCAGGGGTCAGATTGCGCATGAGAGAAGTGCGGGGGGATGGATGGCGCATGAGTCAGATTGCGCATGAGTGAAGTGCGCGGGGATGGATGGCGCATGAGTCAGATTGCGCATGAGCGGACTGCGCATGAGCAGACTGCGTAATAGCAGACTGCACAAGAGTCTCTGCGTGCTGGGGTTGAGCGCAGTTCACCATGGGGCAAGCTGCGCGGTCGGCGCTGCGCTAAAGAGCACAGGCCGAGAGGAGGATGCGCAGTCCAGCCCTGCGCTAAAGAGCGCAGGCTGCAGTCTGCTACTCGAGGCCGAGAAGAACACCAAGAATACCAATAATTCAAATTTTCATATCTTGGTCAAATCAAAACCAAAACTAGATTTTCAAAGGTCTAACTTGAGTAAAATTGAATTCTCTTCCACATGGAAGCATCAAACCCACAAAAATCCGACCAAAATAGATCAAAACCATGTAAATTCAAAAATAAAGAAACTTAGATCTAGAACAATGGAGACTCCAAATCACAAAATGTCAAGTTCTAATGTTAATCTCCATGGCCTAATCTAGCTAATGGACAAATAAAAAGTGGTTCTCATATGGTGGCAAGGTGCACTTGCCTATGGGGGTTGGTGTTGTGTTGAGGGTGGAGCATAGGCTAAGGTGTTCCATGCATATTAAACCAAACTAAACCAAACCAAACTAAACCAATTCTCCTCCACAAAATAAAACCAAGTCATGCCAAAACCCGTTTTACGAGAAATCCAAAATCCGCAAGTCAAGTCAATTACAAGTACAGGCCAAAATCCGAGAAAATAAAATACAGGTCCGAAATACGTATACGCTTGATAAAATACGTATTCCGAATATGGGTGTCACAACTCTACCCACCTTAAAAGAATTTCGTCCTCGGAATTTAAATCAAGATGCTAGAGGTGTAAGAGCCAGCTATACTAATCACGAATAAGCTATACTAAGCAAGCAATCAAGCAATCATACATGCAAGCAAGGGATGGAAGCATAAGGCATAAGGAAGACATTATACCTTATGAGTCAAACATGTAGGGATATCGCGATCAGATATCATCCTCACGCTCCCACGTTGACTCACCTAGAGAGTGATGACCCCAAGCAACACGGAATAAACTAATAGTCTTGTTCTTGAGTATCTTCTCTCTCCGGTCCAATATAGACACGGGCCTCTCCTCATACGAAAGGTTGGTACCAACAACCAATTCCGAATGGTCTAGGATGTGGCTCGGGTCTGGAATGTACCGTCGTAATTGGGACACATGGAATACATCATGCACCTCACTTAGCGACGGCGGAAGAGCAAGACGATAGGATACATCTCCTACTCGCTCTAGGATATCGAACGACCCTATATACCTAGGACTAAGCTTTCTCCGCACGACAAAGCGAATGATGCCGTGGTTAGGCGAGATCCTAAGGAATACATGGTCGCCGATAGCAAACTCTAGGGGTCGTCGATGAGCATCGGCCCAATGCCGCTGGCGATCTTGGGCAACTCGTAGACGATCTCTGAGCCTTCTGACCACTTCAACTGTCTGGGCAATCATTTCTGGACCGAGCAGCTGCCTCTCTCCAACATCATCCTATGCTAGCGGGGATCTACAATTCCTACCGTACAGAGCCTCGAATGGTGCCATCTGGATGCTGGCCTGGAAACTATTGTTGTACGAGAATTCCACGAGATGCAGGTGATCTTCCCATAAACCACCGAAGTCAAGTGTGCAAGACCTCAACATGTCTTCAAGAGTCTGGATTGTGCGCTCTGACTGGCCATCTGTCTGCGGATGATATGCCAAACTGAACTGGAGACGAGTTCCCAAACTCTCTTGCAAGCTACGCCAAAAGTGTGACGTAAACCTTGAATCTCGGTCCGAGGTGATACTGACGGGCACACCGTAAAGCCTGACAATCTGCCTGAGGTACATCTCTGCCAACTGAGCCGTAGACTGACCAACTCTGAAGGAAAGAAAGTGAACCACCTTCGTGAGCCTGTCAACTATAACCCAAATAGCATCTCGACCAGCTGGAGATCTGGGCAATCCAGTCACAAAATCCATGGTCACATGCTCCCACTTCCATTCTGGAATCGGCAAGGGCTGAAGAAGTCCAGCGGGCCTCTGATGTTCAGCTTTAACCTGCTGGCAAACCAAACACCGAGAGACAAACCAGGCTATCTCCCTCTTCATGCCATTCCACCAGAAGTGCTGACGGATGTCACGGTACATCTTCGTACCACCAGGATGAATAGAATACTGCGAGCTGTGAGCTTTTGCCATGACCTCCTGTCTGATATCTCCACTGGGTACACAAAGACGAGTGCCGTGTCGAAGCGTACCATCCTCATGAATACATAACTCTGGCCTTCTTTCTGCCTCACACTCTGCTCTGAGCCGCTGAAGCTTAGAATCTGTAGACTGCGCCATCCGGATCCTCTCAACTATGCTGGACTGAACCTGTAGACTGGCCATCAATGCCACGCTGGTAGGAAGAACCACTTCAATTCCCATCTTCTGAAGATCTGTCAATAACTCTGGTTGCGCCGTCAGAAAATAAACTCCGGCTCTCCGACTCAACGCATCTGCTACAACGTTGGCCTTCTCCGGGTGATACTGCAAATTCACATCGTAGTCCACCAATAGCTCAAGCCATCTTTTCTGCCGCATGTTAAGATCCTTCTGGGTGAAAACATACTTCAGGCTCTTGTGATCAGTAAATATCTCCACTCTATCTCCATATAAGTAGTGCCTCCACAACTGAAGTGCAAACACTACTGCTGCCAGCTCCAAGTCGTAGGTCAGGTAATTCTTCTCATGATCACGAAGTTGACATGATGCATAAGATATTACCTTCCCATGCTGCATCAAGACACACCCCAATCCTCTGCCTGAAGCGTCGCAATAAACTGTGAATCCTCCGGTCCCATCTGGAAGTGTGAGAATGGGAGCCATTATCAAACCTCGCTTCAACTTCTCGAATGATTCCTGACACTCTGCTGTCCAAACAAACGGCACATCCTTACGAGTCAACTGGGTCATCGGTGCTGAAATCCTTGCAAAATCTGAAACGAAACGCCGGTAGTAGCCGGCCAATCCAAGGAAGCTGCGAACCTCTGCCACTGAACTAGGTTCTGGCCAAGTCTCGATAGCCACAATCTTCTGGGGATCCACTTCCACTCCTCCTCGAGTAATGATGTGACCCAAATACGAAATGCGATCGAGCCAAAACTCGTATTTACTGAACTTGGCGTACAACTGGTGCTCCCTAAGCGTCTGAAGGACAACTCTGAGATGCTGCTCATGCTCTGCTTCGCTCTTGCTGTAGACCAGGATATCATCTAGGAACACGATCACGAACTGATCTAAGTAAGGCATGAAAATGCGATTCATGAGGTCCATGAATACGGCTGGCGCATTGATCGCTCCAAAGGGCATAACAAGGAACTCCCAATGTCCATACCTCGATCGAAAAGCTGTCTTCGGGATGTCCTGCTCTCTGACTCTGATCTGGTGGTATCCTGACCGCAAGTCTATCTTCGAGAATACTGAAGCTCCTTTAAGTTGATCAAACAAGTCATCTATCCTCGGAAGAGGGTATATGTTCTTGATTGTCACTGAGTTCAAGGTACGATAATCAACACATAACCTGGATGTACCATCCTTCTTTTTCACAAGAAGCATCGGGGCTCCCCAAGGTGATCCACTTGCACGAATGAATCCCTTGGTCCTGAGTTCTTCAATCATCTTGTACAAAATCTCCAACTCTGAAGGCGCCATCCTGTAGACTCGCTCTGATACTGGTGCTGTTCCGGGGATCAAGTCTATAGTGAACTCGATCTCCCTCTCTGGCGGCATCCCTGGAAGCTCTTCTGGGAAGACATCTGGAAACTCTTCAACTATCCGGGGCAACTGCACTGCTGCTACTGCCATCCGCAATACTGGGAAGATGGCTCCACTGCGCCTCTGGAAAATGAGAACTCTGGCTCTCCTGGAATGCTGAAAACAACTCTGCCAACATGGCAGTCTATCCTAGCATACTGGTTCCTCAACCAATCCATGCCTAGGACTACATCATAGTCTGCCATAGGGAATTCTATAAATCTAGCGGGGAACTCTCTACCGCTAACTACGATCCGACACGAGAAAAACACTCGATCTACTCCCACAAGACCATTACCAGTAAGTATCACTGAAAATGACTCGAGCTCCAATCCTATCCGTGTCGCGAATCGTGCAGACATGAATGAATGCGATACACCAGAATCAAATAATACCAATACTGGAGAGGAGTTGACGAGAATAGTACCTGCCACTACCTCACCTGGTGCAACTTCTTCTTCCATAGCCATCATCATGGCCTGACCTCTAGCTGCAGGGCCCCTCTGCTGGAAACCTCTCTGTCTGTTCTGCACTTGGGCTTGGGTGTACTGCTGCTGGTTCTGCTGATGAAATGCCTGGGCCTGAGGCAACAATGGCCTCGGGTACTGCTGCTGCTGCACAGGTGCTGGTCCCCTAACCGATGGACTGGTTAGGTTGGAAGAGGAAGAACTACCCCTATTCGGACAGGATCCTATCTTGTGATCTGTCGCTCCACCAGCTAGGCACAATCCTTGCGCCCTACGACAATCTGCCACCACATGGCCCGGCTTTCCGTAATGTGAACATCCCATTGCGGAAGTCTGCTTCTGCTTCTGCTGCTGCTGCGGGTACGTTGGGGTCGAATGCTGAACCGACGTCACTGTGGCCGCCCGCCTCGGAGTTCCAATAGTCAAACTTCTAGCTGCTGGGGCTGGAGCTGATGATTGGTGCATCTGACTGTGGGACCGCTTCCTATCTCCGGTCCTATCCACGATCCTCTGGGAGGTGTACTCATGCCTCCTAGCTGCCCTCAATACTGCATCGAACGTCTGGTGCTCGAACTGCTCAACCGCCAACAAGATCTCCAAATACAGTCCCTGCTGGAACCGCTGGGCCCTATCAAACTCGGTCGCCACCAAGGTGGGGGCAAACCTACTGAGTCTAGAAAACTCAGTCGCATAACCATCGACTGTTCTGCCTCCTTGCTTCAGGTTGGTAAATCTGGTCTGCAGGTCGTACCGAGACACAGTATCGAAATACTTTGTCTGGAATCTCTCTCTAAATACTGCCCAAGCAATGGGTGCCACTAATCCCATGGCTTGCGCTGCCCACCAACTGCGAGCTAAGTCCAGCAACTGTAGGCGTACCACGGCCACCTTCTCATTCTCAGGTGTTCTAGCTGCTTTCAGAACCACCTCGGTATCCTGAAGCCAAGCGTCCGCGGCAATCGCATCTTCACTGCCGTCGAAGAATGGAGGGTTCAAGCGCTTGAAGCTGTTGGCCGCGCTGTTCCCTGGATGACCGCCTCTGGTCAAAGCATCTGCCACTGTCTGGTGCAAGGCGTCTCCTCTACGATCCTAGAAAGCTATCAAGGTCCTGATGTGACCTACCAAGGTGCCATCATCCGGCTCGGCAGGCTGAACGGGCTGAACTGGGGGCTCTCCTCCAGGAGGTATAACTCTGGAGGCTACTCCGGAGTGCTGGGCTTGATCTCCAGGTTACTGATGGTCCACGGGAGGTGCTCCTCCTTGCTGATCCGCAGGGTCAGATACAGTGCCGCTGAAGAAGACGACACAGGAAACAATGAGGAAGGACCAGGACAGATCAATGATACAAGCATGTGATCAAGTCAAGATTCTCAGGGATTCAGAGGATATGAACGGAGATCAAGGACGAATAATGATTGAGACACCTATCGGTAAACCCTCACATTTCTTGATTGACAAGACCTGTATGGGCCACCACTTAAACCATGTCACGCCCCAGAACCAGAATACTGGAGAGCGGGGGCGAACATAGCCAGCTACGTATATTGAAATGAAGTCCATCTCGCTATACGGTCACGGCTGTCTAGATATGAGAGTTTACTACAAGCCAACAGTCTCTTAAGGTCAAGCCTACTGTCTCAATCTCAAGCAAATAATATAATCACAAGATGTTTGACCACCAAATATACAATAAAAGGCGTCCCAAATATTACATATCAGCTGATCATGAAGCTAGTCGTACAAAATGCTAGGACTAGCAAGAGTTAAGTCATACATGATCAACCCTAGGATTTGTTAATCATATTTACAGCCCGTAGGCAGACAGTAAGTAAAAGTGCATCGAGCTAACAGGTGCTCGTCGGCTAAACGCCTCAAAAGAATAAATTTACAATAGAGTGAGCGAAACAAAATAGAAAACCCACTCGTAGCCCGAGTTCCTTCTAGTCGCCAACATCGGGCTGGAGGTTCAGTAGATCCTCGGGTGATGCTTCGAAATCTGGCCACACAAAACCAGCTGGGTCAAACCCCAGAAAGAGCAAGTGCCACAAAGGAGGCCACGAAATAAGAACAAAAGCCAGCATATCAGAACATAAGAAAATGAAAGAAAAGTACAAGTAATAAAGAGCACGTCAGGACAATAAACGACTCGGGACGTGAAACCATTTTGGAAGCCAGGTTACAACCCGTAAACCAAACAAGGACCGGGGTTGTAACCCTTCGCCTGAATAGCTCCTTGTCTCTACCCAATTATTGTTAGAGATAAGTAAAACAAGCATGTACAAGAGTTCCAGGTACATGAGCTAGACATGACTTAGACAAGGCTAGACTCCATCCATTCACAAGCGGCCAAGCAATTACTACGACTTACTACTTTAACTAACTAGGGTTGTCACAAGCCTAATTACTAACAAGATACAATGAGAATTTTCCAGTCCCAAGCCCTGCAGACCATCTAGTTATCCTTCCGCGGGTTGAGAGTATGGTTGGGTACATCGCCCCGGAGACGATATACCCTTAGGTGACTTAGAGGTGCAACACATGACAGTGCGCTGGAAATGTGCTCTACTCGTCGGCAAGCTACAAGTCCAATTAAGAGCGCCCAGATAACAAGATTGCCTGTGACTGGAAATTCTCCATGAACTATAGTTAGATCTAGTCATTAGCCTAATCCATATTCAGTATGAATCCCTGAACGTGGAGAAACCAGGGAGTCACGTCCTAGACATGATACAAGAAAAGACAAGTGGATTGCACAAGCAAGCAAGCAGGAACACCCACGGTGTCAGAGTTGGTTATACAAGTCAAGTTAGCCGTCGCAACAGCATCAAGATAAATCATGTCAGGATACTTGTCAGGAGTGCGCCACGACGGGCCACTATCATGTCAGGTTGGTCATGTCAGGAGTGTACCACTACGGGTCACTGTCGTGTTATGCTGGTTCCTTGTCATACCATGCCATGTACAATAGTCATTCCAAACATATTAAGTAAAATCAAGTTCATGACAAAAGACGTAAGGATATAAAATGGGCATAAAATATCTAATAAAATATCAATATACAGGGCTAAAGAAGAGCCAAGCTTAAGGAAAAATAAAACCAAATCTCCATGATTGGACAGATTGCGCAAGGGTCCCTGGGGTCGGGTTGCGCAGGAGTCAAGTGCGCCAGGGGCCAACTGCGTAGGAGTGAGCTGCACAGAAATCGGCTTGCGCTGAGTTGGTTGGCGCAGGGGTCAGATTGAGCATGTGTGAAGTGCGCGGGGAAGGATGGCGCATGAGTCAGATTGCGAATGAGTGAAGTGCGCGGGGATGGATGGCGCATGAGTCAGATTGCGCATGAACGGACTGCG
Organism: Iris pallida; assembly: GCA_029216955.1. Taxonomy (NCBI): domain Eukaryota; kingdom Viridiplantae; phylum Streptophyta; class Magnoliopsida; order Asparagales; family Iridaceae; genus Iris; species Iris pallida. The sequence goes on from JANAVB010009999.1 coordinate 10,139,035, forward strand.
CATGAGCAGACTGCACAAGAGCAGACTGCGCAAGAGTCTCTGCCCGCTAGGGTTGAGCGCAGCTCACCATGGGGCAAGCTGCGCGGTCGGCGCTGCGCTAAAGAGCACAGGCCGAGAGGAGGATGCGCAGTCCAGCCCTGCGCTAAAGAGCGCTGGCTGCAGTCTGCTACTCCAGGCCGAAAAGAACACCAAGAATTCAAATTTTCATATCTTGGTCAAATCAAAACCAAAACTAGATTTTCAAAGGTCTAACTTGAGTAAAATTGAATTCTCTTCCACATGGAAGCATCAAAACACACAAAAATCCAACCAAAATAGATCAAAATTATGTAAATCCGAAAATAAAGAAACTTAGATCTAGAACAATGGAGACTCCAAATCACAAATTGTCAAGTTCTAATGTTAATCTCTATGGCCTAATCTAGCTAATGGACAAAAAAAAGTGGTTCTCATGTGGTGGCAAGGTGCACTTGCCTATGGGGGTTGGTGTTGTGTTGAGGGTGGAGCATAGGCTAAGGTGTTCCATACATATTAAACCAAACTAAACCAAACCAAACTAAACCAATTCTCCTCCACAAAATAAAACCAAGTCATGCCAAAACCCGTTTTACGAGAAATCCAAAATCCGCAAGTCAAGTCAATTACAAGTACAGGCCAAAATCCGAGAAAATAAAATACAGGTCCGAAATACGTATACGCTTGATAAAATACGTATTCCGAATATGGGTGTTACAACTCTACCCACCTTAAAAGAATTTCGTCCTCGGAATTTAAATCAAGATGCTAGAGGTGTAAGAGCCAGCTATACTAATCACGAATAAGCTATACTAAGCAAGCAATCAAGCAATCATACATGCAAGCAAGGGATGGAAGCATAAGGCATAAGGAAGACATTATACCTTATGAGTCAAACATGTAGGGATATCGCGATCGGATATCATCCTCACGCTCCCACGTTGACTCACCTAGAGAGTGATGATCCCAAGCAACACGGACTAAACTAATAGTCTTGTTCTTGAGTATCTTCTCTCTCCGGTCCAATATAGACACGGGCCTCTCCTCATACGAAAGGTTGGTACCAACAACCAATTCCGAATGGTCTAGGATGTGGCTCGGGTCTGGGATGTACCGTCGTAATTGGGATACATGAAATACATCATGCACCTCACTTAGCGACGGCGGAAGAGCAAGACGATAGGATACATCTCCTACCCGCTCCAGGATATCGAATGGCCCTATATACCTAGGACTAAGCTTTCTCCGTACGCCAAAGCGAATGACGCCGCGGTTAGGCGAGATCCTAAGGAATACATGGTCGCCGATAGCAAACTCTAGGGGTCGTCGATGAGCATCGGCCCAATGCCGCTGGCGATCTTGGGCAACTCGAAGACGATCTCTGATCCTTTTGACCACTTCAACTGTCTGGGCAATCATTTCTGGACTGAGAAGCTGCCTCTCTCCAACATCATCCCATGCTAGCGGGGATCTACACTTCCTACCGTACAGAGCCTCGAATGGTGCCATCTGGATGCTGGCCTGGAAACTGTTGTTGTACGAGAATTCCACGAGATGCAGGTGATCTTCCCACGAACCACCGAAGTCAAGTGTGCAAGACCTTAACATATCTTCAAGAGTCTGGATTGTGCGCTCTGACTGGCCATCTGTCTGCGGATGATATGCCGAACTGAACTGGAGACGAGTTCCCAAACTCTCTTACAAGCTACGCCAAAAGTGTGACGTAAACCTTGAATCTCGGTCCGAGGTGATACTGACGGGCACACCGTGAAGTCTGACAATCTGCCTGAGGTACATCTCTGCCAACTGAGCCGTAGACTGACCAACTCTGAAGGAAAGAAAGTGAGCCACCTTCGTGAGCCTGTCAACTATAACCAAAATAGCATCTCGACCAGCTGGGGATCTGGGCAATCCAGTCACAAAATCCATGGTCACATGCTCCCACTTCCATTCTGGAATCGGCAAGGGCTGAAGAAGTCCAGCGGGCCTCTGATGTTCAGCTTTAACCTGCTGGCAAACCAAACACCGAGAGACAAACTGGGCTATCTCCCTCTTCATGCCATTCCACCAGAAGTGCTGACGGATGTCACGGTACATCTTTGTACCACCAGGATGAATAGAATACTGCGAGCTGTGAGCTTCTGCCATGACCTCCTGTCTGATATCTCTACTGGGTACACAAAGACGAGTGCCGTGTCGAAGCGTACCATCCTCATGAATACATAACTCTGGCCTTCTTCCTACCTCACACTCTGCTCTGAGCCGCTGAAGCTTGGAATCTGTAGACTGCGCCATCCGGATCCTCTCAACTATGCTGGACTGAACATGTAGACTGGCCATCAATGCCACGCTGGTAGAAAGAACCACTTCAATTCCCATCTTCTGAAGATCTGTCAATAACTCTGGTTGCGCCGTCAGAAAATAAACTCCGGCTCTCCGACTCAACGCATCTGCTACAACGTTGGCCTTCCCCGGGTGATACTGCAAATTCATATCGTAGTCCACCAATAGCTCAAGCCATCTTCTCTGCCACATGTTAAGATCCTTCTGGGTGAAAACATACTTCAGGCTCTTGTGATCAGTAAATATCTCCACTCTATCTCCATATAAGTAGTGCCTCCACAACTTAAGTACAAACACTACTGCTGCCAGCTCCAAGTCGTGGGTCGGGTAATTCTTCTCATGATCACGAAGTTGACGTGATGCATAAGATATTACCTTCCCATGCTGCATCAAGACACACCCCAATCCTCTGCCTGAAGCGTCGCAATAAACTGTGAATCCTCCGATCCCATCTGGAAGTGTGAGAATGGGAGCCGTTATCAAACCTCGCTTCAACTGCTCGAATGATTCCTGACACTCTGCTGTCCAAACAAATGGCACATCCTTACGAGTCAACTGGGTCATCGGCGCTGAAATCCTTGCAAAATCTGAAACGAATCGCCGGTAGTAGCCGGCCAATCCAAGGAAGCTGCGAACCTCTGCCACTGAAATAGGTGCTGGCCAAGTCTCGATAGCCACAATCTTCTGGGGATCCACTTCCACTCCTCCTCGAGTAATGATGTGACCCAAGTACGAAATGCGATCGAGCCAGAACTCGCATTTACTGAACTTGGCGTACAACTGGTGCTCCCTAAGCGTCTGAAGGACAACTCTGAGATGCTGCTCATGCTCTGCTTCGCTCTTGCTGTAGACCAGGATATCATCTATGAACACGATCACGAACTGATCCAAGTAAGGCATGAAAATGCGATACATGAGGTCCATGAATATGGCTGGCGTATTGGTCGCTCTAAAGGGCATAACAAGGAACTCCCAATGTCCATACCTCGATCGAAAAGCTGTCTTCGGGATGTCCTACTCTCTGACTCTGATCTGGTGGTATCCTGACCGCAAGTCTATCTTCGAGAACACTGATGCCCTTTAAGTTGATCAAACAAGTCATCTATCCTCGGAAGAGGGTATCTGTTCTTGATGGTCATTGAGTTCAAGGTACGATAATCTACACATAACCTGGACGTACCATCCTTCTTTTTTACAAGAAGCATCGAGGCTCCCCAAGGTGATCCACTTGCACGAATGAATCCCTTGGTCCTGAGTTCTTCAATCATCTTGTACAAAATCTCCAACTCTGAAGGCGTCATCCTGTAGACTCGCTCTGATACTGGTGCTATTCCGGGGATCAAGTCTATAGTGAACTCGATCTCCCTCTCTGGCGGCATCCCTGGAAGCTCTTCTGGGAAGACATCTGGAAACTCTTCAACTATCCGGGGCAACTGTACTGCTGCTACTGCCATCCGCAATACTGGGGAAGATGGCTCCACTGCGCCTCTAGAAAATGAGAACTCTGGCTCTCCTGGAATGCTGAAAACAACTCTGCCAACATGGCAGTCTATCTTAGCATACTGGTTCGTCAACCAATCCATGCCTAGGACTACATCATAGTCTGCCATAGGGAATTCTATAAATCTAGCGGGGAACTCTCTACCGCTAACTACGATCCGACACGAGGAAAACACTCGATCTACTCCCACAAGACCATTACCAGTAAGTATCACTGATAATGACTCGGACTCCAATCCTATCCGTGTCGCAAATCGGGCAGACATGAATGAATGCGATGCACCAGAATCAAATAATACCAATGCTGGAGAGGAGTTGACGAGAATAGTACCTGCCACTATCTCACCTGGTGCAACTTCTTCTTCCACAGCCATCATCATGGCCTGACCTGTAGCTGCGGGTCCCCTCTGCTAGAAACCTCTCTGCCTGTTCTGCACTTGGGCTTGGGTGTACTGCTGCTGGTTCTGCTGATGAAATGCCTGGGCCTGAGGCAACAATGGCCTCGGGTACTGCTGCTGCTGCACATGTGCTGGTCCCCTAACTGATAGACTGGTTAGGTTGGAAGAGGAAGAACTACCCCTATTCGGGCAGGCTCCTATCTTGTGATCTGCTGCTCCACAAGCTAGGCACAATCCTTGCGCCCTACGACAATCTGCCACCACAAGGCCCGGCTTCCCGCAATGTGAACATCCTATTGCGGAAGTCTGCTTCTGCTTCTGCTGTTGCGGGTACGTCGGGGTCGAATGCTGAACCGACGTCACTGTGGCCGCGCGCCTCGGAGTTCCAATAGTCAAACTTCTAGCTGCTGGGGCTGGAGCTGATGATTGGTGCATCTGACTGTGGGACCGCTTCCTATCTCCGGTCCTATCCACGATCCTCTGGGAGGTGTACTCATGCCTCCTAGCTGCCCTCAATACTGCATCGAACGTCTGGTGCTCGAACTGCTCGACCGCCAACAAGATCTCCAAATGCAGTCCCTGCTGGAACCGCTGGGCCCTATCAAACTCGGTCGCCACCAAGGTGGGGGCAAACCTACTGAGTCTAGAAAACTCAGTCGCATAACCATCGACTGTTCTGCCTTCTTGCTTCAGGTTGGTAAATCTGGTCTGCAGGTCGTACCGAACCACAGCATCGAAATACTTTGTCTGGAATCTCTCTCTAAATACTGCCCAAGCAATGGGTGCCACTAATCCCATGGCTTGCACTGCCCACCAACTGCGAGCTAAGTCCAGCAACTGTAGCCGTACCACGGCCACCTTCCCATTCTCAGGTGTTCTAGCTGCTTCCAGAACCACCTCGGTATCCTGAAGCTAACCGTCCGCGGCAATCGCATCTTCACTGCCGTCGAAGAATGGAGGGTTCAAGTGCTTGAAGCTGTTGGCCCCGCTGTTCTCTAGATGGCCGCCTCTGGTCAAAGCATCTGCCACTGTCTGGTGCAAGGCATCTCCTCTACGATCCTGGGAAGCTATCAAGGTCCTGATGAGACCTACCAAGGTGCCATCATCCGGCTCGGCAGGCTGAACGGGCTGAACTGGAGGCTCTCCTCCAGGAGGTATAACTCTGGAGGCTACTCCGGAGTGCTGGGCTTGATCTCCAGGTTGCTGCTGGTCCACGGGAGGTGCTCCTCCTTGCTGATCGACAGGGTCAGGTACAGTGCCGCTGAAGAAGATGACACAGGGAAATAATGAGGAAGGACCAGGACAGATCAATGATACAAGCATGTGATCAAGTCAAGATTCTCAGGGATTCAGAGGATATGAACGGAGATCAAAGACGAATAATGATTAAGACACCTATCGGTAAACCCTCACATTTCTTGATTGACTAGACCTGCATGGGCCACCACTTAAACCATGTCATGCCCCAGAACCAGAATACTGGAGAGCGGAGGCGAACATAGCCAGCTACGTATATTGAAATGAAGTCCATCTCGCTATACGGTCACGGCTGTCTAGATATGAGGGTTTACTACAAGCCAATAGTCTCTTAAGGTCAAGCCTACTGTCTCAATCTCAAGCAAATAATATAATCACAAGATGTTTGACCACCAAATATACAATAAAAGGCGTCCCAAATATTACATATCAGTTGATCATGAAGCTAGTCGTACAAAATGCTAGGACTAGCAAGAGTTAAGTCATACATGATCAACCCTAGGATTTGTTAATCATGTTTACTGCCCGTAGGCAGACAGTAAGTAAAAGTGCATCGAGCTAACAGGTGCTCGTCGGCTAAACGCCTCAAAAGAATAAATTTACAATAGAGTGAGCGAAACAAAATAGAAAACCCACTCGTAGCCCGGGTTCCTTCTAGTCGCCACCATCGGGCTGGAGGTTCGGTAGATCCTCGGGTGCTGCTCCGAAATCTGGCCACACAAAACCAGCTGGGTCAAACCCCAGAAAGAGCTAGTGCCACAAAGGAGGCCACGAAATAAAGACAAAAGCCAGCATATCAGAACATATGAAAATAAAAGAAAAGTACAAGTAATAAAGAGCACGTCAGGACAATAAACGACTAGGGACATGAAACCATTCTGGGAGCCAGGTTACAACCCGTAAACCAAACAAGGACCGGGGTTGTAACCCTTCGCCTGAATAGCTCCTTGTCTCTACCCAATTATTGTTAGAGATAAGTAAAACAAGCATGTACAAGAGTTCCAGGTACATGAGCTAGACATGACTTAGACAAGGCTGGACTCCATCCATTCACAAGCGGCCAAGCAATTACTACGGCTTACTACTTTAACTAACTAGGGTTGTCACAAGCCTAATTACTAACAAGATGTAATGAGAATTTTTCAGTCCCAAGCCCTGCAGACCATCTAGTTATCCTTCCGCGGGTTGAGAGTATGGTTGGGTACATCGCCCCGGAGACGATATACCCTTAGGTGACTTAGAGGTGCAACACATGACAGTGCGCTGGAAATGTCTTCTACTCGTCGGCAAGCTACAAGTCCAATTAAGAGCGCCCAGATAACAAGATTGCCTGTGACTGGAAATTCTCCATGAACTATAGTTAGATCTAGTCATTAGCCTAATCCATATTCAGTATGAATCCCTGACCGTGGGGAAACCAGGGAGTCACGTCCTAGACATGATGCAAGACAAGACAAGTGGATTGCACAAGCAAGCAAGTAGGAACACCCAGGGTGTCAGAGTTGGTTATACAAGTCAAGTTAGCCGTCGCAACAGCATCAAGATAAATTATGTCAGGGTACTTGTCAGGAGTACGCCACGACGGGCCAATATCATGTCAGGTTGGTCATGTCAGGAGTGCACCACTACGGGTCACTGTCGTGTTATGCTGGTTCCTTGTCATACCATGCCATGTACAATAGTCATTCCAAACATATTAAGTAAAATCAAGTTCATGACAAAAGACGTAAGGATATAAAATGGGCATAAAATATCTAATAAAATATCAATATACAGGGCTAAAGAAGAGCCAAGCTTAAGAAAAAATAAAACTAAATCTCCATGATTGGACAGATTGCGCAAGGGTCCCTGGGGTCGGGTTGCGCAGGAGTCAAGTGCGCCAGGGGCCAACTGCACAGGAGTGAGCTGCGCAAAAGTCGGCTTGCGCTGAGTTGGTTGGCGCAGGGGGCAGATTGCGCATGAGTGAAGTACGCGTGGATGGATGGCACATGAGTCAGATTGCGCATGAGTAAAGTGCGCGGGGATGGATGGTGCATGAGTCAGATTGCGCATGAGCGGACTGCACATGAGCAGACTGCGCAAGAGGAGACTGCGCAAGAGTCCCTGCGCGCTGGGGTTGAGCGCAGTTCACCATGGGGCAAGCTGCGCGGTCGGCGCTGCGCTAAAGAGCACAGGCCGAGAGGAGGATGCGCAGTCCAGCCCTGCGCTAAAGAGCGCAGGCAATCAAACAATCATACATGCAAGCAAGGGATGGAAGCATAAGGCATAAGAAAGATATTATACCTTATGAGTCAAACAGGTAGGGATATCGCGATCGGATATCACCCTCACGCTCCCACATTGACTCACCTAGAGAGTGATGACCCCAAGCAACACGGACTAAACTAATAGTCTTGTTCTTGAGTATCTTCTCTCTCCGGTCCAATATAGACACGGGCCTCTCCTCATACGAAAGGTTGGTACCAACAACTAATTCCGAATGGTCTAGGATGTGGCTTGGGTCTGGGATGTACCGTCGTAATTGGGACACATGGAATACATCATGCATCTCACTTAGCCACGGCGGAAGAGCAAGACGATAGGATACATCTCCTACTCGCTCCAGGATATCGAACGGCCCTATATACCTAGGACTAAGCTTTCCCCGCATGCCAAAGCGAATGACACCGCGGTTAGGCGAGATCCTAAGGAATACATGGTCGCTGATAGCAAACTCTAAGGGTCGTCGATGAGCATCGGCCCAATGCGCTGGCGATCTTGGACAACTCGAAGACGATCTCTGATCCTTCTGACCACTTCAACTGTCTGGGCAATCATTTCTGGACCGAGCAGCTGCCTCTCTCCAACATCATCCCATGCTAGCGGGGATCTGCACTTCCTACCGTACAGAGCCTCGAATGGTGCCATCTGGATGCTGGCCTGGAAACTATTGTTGTATGAGAATTCCATGAGATGCAGGTGATCTTCCCACGAACCACCGAAGTCAAGTGTGCAAGACCTCAATATGTCTTCAAGAGTCTGGATTGTGCGCTCTGACTGGCCATCTGTCTGCGGATGATATGTCGAACTGAACTGGAGACGAGTTCCCAAACTCTCTTGTAAGCTACGTCAAAAGTATGACGTAAACCTTGAATCTCGGTCCGAGGTGATACTGACGGGCACACCGTGAAGCCTGACAATCTGCCTGAGGTACATCTCTGCCAACTGAGTCGTAGACTGACCAACTCTGAAGGAAAGAAAGTGAGCCACCTTCGTGAGCCTGTCAACTATAACCCAAATAGCATCTCGACCAGCTGGGGACCTGGGCAATCCAGTCACAAAATCCATGGTCACATGCTTCCACTTCCATTCTGGAATCGGCAAGGGCTGAAGAAGTCCAGCGGGCCTCTGATGTTCAGCTTTAACCTGCTGGCAAACCAAACACCGAGAGACAAACCGGGCTATCTTCCTCTTCATGCCATTCTACCAGAAGTGCTGACGGATGTCACGGTACATCTTCGTACCACCAGGATGAATAGAATACTGCGAGCTGTGAGCTTCTGCCATGACCTCCTGTCTGATATCTCCACTGAGTACACAAAGACGAGTGCCGTGTCGAAGCGTACCATCCTCATGAATACATAACTCTGGCCTTCTTCCTGCCTCACACTCTGCTCTGAGCCGCTGAAGCTTGGAATCTGTAGACTGCGCCATCCGGATCCTCTCAACTATGCTGGACTAAACCTGTAGACTGGCTATCAATGCCACGCTGGTAGGAAGAACCACTTCAATTCCCATCTTCTGAAGATCTGTCAATAACTCTGGTTGCGCCGTCAGGAAATAAACTCCGGCTCTCCGACTCAACGCATCTGCTACAACGTTGGCCTTCCCCGGGTGATACTGCAAATTCACATCGTAGTCCACCAATAGCTCAAGCCATCTTCTCTGCCGCATGTTAAGATCCTTCTGGGTAAAAACATACTTCAGGCTCTTGTGATCAGTAAATATCTCCACTCTATCTCCATATAAGTAGTACCTCCACAACTTAAGTGCAAACACTACTTCTGCCAGCTCCAAGTCGTAGGTCGGGTAATTCTTCTCATGATCATGAAGTTGACGTGATGCATAAGATATTACCTTCCCATGCTTCATCAAGACACACCCCAATCCTCTGCCTGAAGCGTCGCAATAAACTGTGAATCCTCCGGTCCCATCTGGAAGTGGGAGAATGGGAGCCGTTATCAAACCTCGCTTCAACTTCTCGAATGATTCCTAACACTCTGCTGTCCAAACAAATGGCACATCCTTACGAGTCAACTGGGTCATCGGCGCTGAAATCCTTGCAAAATCTGAAATGAATCGCCGGTAGTAGCCGGCCAATCTAAGGAAGCTGCGAACCTCTGCCACTGAACTAGGTGCTGGCCAAGTCTCGATAGCCACAATCTTCTGGGGATCCACTTCTACTCCTCCTCGAGTAATGATGTGACCCAAGTACGAAATACGATCGAGCCAGAACTCGCATTTACTGAACTTGGCGTACAACTGGTGCTCCCTAAGCGTCTGAAGGACAACTCTGAGATGCTGCTCATGCTCTGCTTCGCTCTTGCTGTAGACCAGGATATCTTCTAGGAACACGATTACGAACTGATCCAAGTAAGGCATAAAAATGCGATTCATGAGGTCCAAGAATACGGCTGGCGCATTGGTCGCTCCAAAGGGCATAACAAGGAACTCCCAATGTCCATACCTCGATCGAAAAGCTGTCTTCGGGATGTCCTGCTCTCTAACTCTGATCTGGTGGTATCCTGACCGCAAGTCTATATTCGAGAACACTGAAGCCCCTTTAAGTTGATCAAACAAGTCATCTATCCTCGGAAGAGGGTATCTGTTCTTGATTGTCACTGAGTTCAAGGTACGATAATCTACATATAACCTGGACGTACCATCCTTCTTTATCACAAGAAGCATCGGGGCTCCCCAAGGTGATCCACTTGCATGAATGAATCCCTTGGTCCTGAGTTCTTCAATCATCTTGTACCAAATCTCCAACTCTGAAGGCGCCATCCTGTAGACTCGCTCTGATACTGGTGCTATTCCGGGATCAAGTCTATAGTGAACTCGATCTCCCTCTCTGGCGGCATCCCTGGAAGCTCTTCTGGGAAGACATCTGGATACTCTTCAACTATCCGGGGCAACTGCACTGCTGCTACTGCCATCCGCAATATTGGGGAAGATGGCTCTACTGCGCCTCTGGAAAATAAGAACTCTGGCTCTCCTGGAATGCTGAAAACAACTCTGCCAACATGGCAGTCTATCCTAGCATACTGGTTCCTCAACCAATCCATGCCTAGGACTACATCATAGTCTGCCATAGGGAATTCTATAAATCTAGCGGGGAACTCTCTACCGCTAACTACGATCCGACACGAGGAAAATACTCGATCTACTCCCACAAGACCATTACCAGTAAGTATATTGAGCCTCACTGATAATGACTCGGGCTCCAATCCTATCCGTGTCACGAATCGTGCAGACATGAATGAATGCGATGTACCAGAATCAAATAATACCAATGCTGGAGAGGAGTTGACGAGAATAGTACCTGCCACTACCTCACCTGGTGCAACTTCTTCTTCCATAGCCATCATCATGGCCTGACCTCTAGCTGCGGGTCCCCTCTACTGGAAATCTCTCTGCCTGTTCTGCACTTGGGCTTGGGTGTACTGCTGCTGGTTCTGCTGATGAAATGCCTGGGCCTGAGGCAACAATAGCCTCGGGTACTGCTGCTGCTGCACAGGTGCTGGTCCCCTAACCGATGGACTGGTTAGGTTGGAAGAGGAAGAACTACCCCTATTCGGGCAGGCTCCTATCTTGTGATCTGTCGCTCCACAAGCTAGGCACAATCCTTGTGCCCTACGATAATCTGCCACCACATGGCCCGGCTTCCCGCAATGTGAACATCCCATTACGGAAGTCTGCTTCTGCTTCTGCTGCTGCGGGTACGTCAGGGTCGAATGCTGAACCGACGTCACTGAGGCCGCCCGCCTCGGAGTTCCAATAGTCAAACTTCTAGCTGCTTGGGCTGGAGCTGATGATTGGTGCATCTGACTGTGGGACCGCTTCCTATCTCCGGTCCTATCCACGATCCTCTGGGAGGTGTACTCATGCCTCCTTGCTGCCCTCAATACTGCATCGAACGTCTGGTGCTCGAACTGCTTGACCGCCAACAAGATCTCTAAATGCAGTCCCTGGTGGAACCGCTGGGCCCTATCAAACTCGGTCGCCACCAAGGTGGGGGCAAACCTACTGAGTCTAGAAAACTCAGTCGCATAACCATCGACTATTCTGCCTCCTTACTTCAGGTTGGTAAATCTGGTCTGCAGGTCGTACCGAGCCACAGCATCGAAATACTTTGTCTGGAATCTCTCTCTAAATACTGCCCAAACAATGGGTGCCACTAATCCCATGGCTTGCGCTGCTCACCAACTGCGAGCTAAGTCCAGCAACTGTAGGCGTACCACGGCCATCTTTTCATTCTCAGGTGTTCTAGCTGCTTCCAGAACCACCTCGGTATCCTGAAGCCAAGCGTCCGCAGCAATCGCATCTTCACTGCCGTCGAAGAATGGAGGGTTCAAGCGCTTGAAGCTGTTGGCCGCGCTGTTCCCTGGAAGACTGCCTCTGGTCAAAGCATCTGCCACTGTCTGGTGCAAGGCGTCTTCTCTACGATCCTGGGAAGCAATCAAGGTCCTGATGAGACCTACCAAGGTGCCATCATCCGGCTCGGCAGGCTGAACGGGCTGAACTGGGGGCTCTCCTCCAGGAGGTATAACTCTGGAGGCTACTCCGGAGTGCTGGGCTTGATCTCCAGGTTGTTGCTGGTCCACGGGAGGTGCTCCTCCTTGCTGATCGGCAGGGTCAGGTACAGTGCCGCTGAAGAAAATAACACAGGGAAACAATGAGGAAGGACCAGGACAGATCAATGATACAAGCATGTGATCAAGTCAAGATTCTCAGGGATTCAGAGGATATGAACGGAGATCAAGGACGAATAATGATTGAGACACCTATCGGTAAACCCTCATATTTCTTGATTGACAAGACCTGCATGGGCCACCACTTAAACCATGTCACGCCCCAGAACCAGAATACTGGAGAGCGGGGGCGAACATAGCCAGCTAAGTATATTAAAATGAAGTCCATCTCGCTATACGGTCACGGCTGTCTAGATATGAGAGTTTACTACAAGCCAACAGTCTCTTAAGGTCAAGCCTACTATCTCAATCTTAAGCAAATAATATAATCACAAGATGTTTGACCACCAAATATACAATAAAAGGCGTCCCAAATATTACATATCAGCTGATCATGAAGCTAGTCATACAAAATGCTAGGACTAGCAAGAGTTAAGTCATACATGATCAACCCTAGGATTTGTTAATCATGTTTACAGCCCGTAGGCAGACAGTAAGTAAAAGTGCATCGAGCTAACAGGTGCTCGTCGGCTAAAGGCCTCAAAAGAATAAATTTACAATAGAGTGAGCGAAACAAAATAGAAAACCCACTCGTAGCCCGGGTTCCTTCTAGTCGCCTCCATCGGGCTGGAGGTTCGGTAGATCCTCAGGTGCTGCTCCGAAATCTGGCCACACAAAACCAGCTGGGTCAAACCCCAGAAAGAGCAAGTGCCACAAAGGAGGCCACGAAATAAGAACAAAAGCCAGCATATCAGAACATAAGAAAATGAAAGAAAAGTACAAGTAATAAAGAGCACGTCAGGACAATAAACGACTAGGAACGTGAAACCATTCTGGGAGCCAGGTTACAACCCATAAACCAAACAAGAACCGGGGTTGTAACCAATTATTGTTAGAGATAAGTAAAACAAGTATGTACAAGAGTTCCAGGTACAGGAGCTAGACATGACTTAGACAAGGCTGGACTCCATCCATTCACAAGCGGCCAAGCAATTACTATGGCTTACTACTTTAACTAACTAGGGTTTTCACAAGCCTAATTACTAACAGGATGCAATGAGAATTTTCCAGTCCCAAGCCCTGCAGACCATCTAGTTATCCTTCTGCGGGTTGAGAGTATGGTTGGGTACATCGCCCCGGAGACGATATACCCTTAGGTGACTTAGAGGTGCAACACATGACAGTGCGCTGGAAATGTGCTCTACTCGTCGGCAAGCTACAAGTCCAATTAAGAGCGCCCAGATAACAAGATTGCCTGTGACTGGAAATTCTCCATGAACTATAGTTAGATCTAGTCATTAGCCTAATCCATATTCAGTATGAATCCCTGACCGTGGGGAAACCAGGGAGTAACGTCCTAGACATGATGCAAGACAAGACAAGTGGATTGCACAAGCAAGCAAGCAGGAACACCCACTGTGTCAGAGTTGATTATACAAGTCAAGTTAGCCGTCGCAACATCATCAAGATAAATCATGTCAGGGTACTTGTCAGGAGTGCGCCACGACGGGCCACTATCATGTCAGGTTGGTCATGTCAGGAGTGCACCACTACGGGTCACTGTCGTGTTATGCTGGTTCCTTGCCATACCATGCCATGTACAATAGTCATTCCAAACATATTAAGTAAAATCAAGTTTATGACAAAAGACGTAAGGATATAAAATGGGCGTAAAATATCTAATAAAATATCAATATGTAGGGCTAAAGAAGAGCCAAGCTTAAGGAAAAATAAAACCAAATCTCCATGATTGGACAGATTGCGCAAGGCTCCTGGGGTCGGGTTGCGCAGGAGTCAAGTGCGCCAGGGGCCAACTGCGCAGGAGTGAGCTGCGCAGAAGTCGGCTTGTGCTGAGTTGGTTGGCGCAGGGGTCAGATTACGCATGAGTGAAGTGCGCGGGGATGGATGGCGCATGAGTCAGATTGCGCATGAGTGAAGTGCACGGGGATGGATGGCGCATGAGTCAGATTGCGCATGAGCGGACTGCGCATGAGCAGACTGCGCAAGAGCAGACTGCGCAAGAGTCCCTGCGCGCTGGGGTTGAGCACAGTTCACCATGGGGCAAGCTGCGCGGTCAGTGCTGCGCTAAAGAGCACAGGCCGAGAGGAGGATGCGCAGTCCAGCCCTGCGCTAAAGAGCGCAGGCTGCAGTCTGCTACTCCAGGCCGAGAAGAACACCAAGAACACCAAGAATTCAAATTTTCATATCTTGGTCAAATCAAAACCGAAACTAGATTTTCAAAGGTCTAACTTGAGTAAAATTGAATTCTCTTCCACATGGAAGCATCAAAACCCACAAAAATCCAACCAAAATAGATCAAAACCATGTAAATCCGAAAATAAAGAAACTTAGATCTAGAACAATGGAGACTCCAAATCACAAAATGTCAAGTTCTAATGTTAATCTCCATGGCCTAATTTAGCTAATGGACAAATAAAAAGTGGTTCTCATATGGTGGCAAGGTGCACTTGCCTATGGGGGTTGGTATTGTGTTGAGGGTGGAGCATAGGCTAAGGTGTTCCATGCATATTAAACCAAACTAAACCAAACCAAACTAAACCAATTCTCCTCCACAAAATAAAACCAAGTCATGCCAAAACCCGTTTTACGAGAAATCCAAAATCCGCAAGTCAAGTGAATTACAAGTACAGGCCAAAATCCGAGAAAATAAAATACAGGTCCGAAATACGTATACGCTTGATAAAATACGTATTCCGAATATGGGTGTTACAACTCTACCCACCTTAAAAGAATTTCGTCCTCGGAAGTTAAATCAAGATGCTAGAGGTGTAAGAGCCAGCTATACTAATCACGAATAAGCTATACTAAGCAAGCAATCAAGCAATCATACATGCAAGCAAGGGATGGAAGCATAAGGCATAAGGAAGACATTATACCTTATGAGTCAAACAGGTAGGGATATCGCGATCGGATATCATCCTCACGCTCCCACGTTGACTCACCTAGAGAGTGATGACCCCAAGCAACACGGACTAAACTAATAGTCTTGTTCTTGAGTATCTCTCTCTCCGGTCCAATATAGACACGGGCCTCTCCTCATACGAAAGGTTGGTACCAACAACCAATTTCGAATGGTCTAGGATGTGGCTGGTCTGGGATGTACCGTCGTAATTGGGACACATGGAATACATCATGCA